>JAWNMY010000090.1:10677500-11007500 GCA_035043505.1 Drosophila setosimentum | reverse complement strand
TGTGTGTGTGTGTGTGTGTGAGTTATGAATAATTTTGGTTGGAGTTGTTCCTCCTCCAAAAAAAAAATGAGTCAACGTAATGTTGAAATGTATGTACATATTTATTCCCTAAAGGCATGACCAAAAATAACGCTGCAGATATATTGGCAGTCTTTTAAGGCCGTGATTTTGTTATTTTCATTTGTTTTTTTTTTTTTTGCTTGTTTTGCTTGCCAATTGTTTATGTACTTGAAATATGTGGGCATTTCGTTGGTTGCCACAGAAAGCCTTTGAGCAAGCTATGCCCACATTCCCGCCACCAAAAAGTCGTAAGTCAACGACTGTTAACTGGTGGCAAAGAGCAGGTTGGTCTTGGCCAAGAAATTTACTGACCTATTTTTTAAAGATACCCTCCAAGTTTTGTAACTTTGTCGTGCATTCCACAAAACTAACATACTCTTATACCTTCAGTATCAGAATCGAAACATTTTGTTAATTGTGATTGTTTTTTCCAGCGCAAAAATGCAATTAACATTCCCTTAAAGTTGTACAATTGATTGACATCTGGCTTGAATGGAATTTGAATTAACCAAATTCGCCCCTTTTCCAAGTTTTGGGCTATTCCAAGTGAAGCAAAATTTCATTTGGCTTGTTTGCAATATTCCAATTTTGTAGTTTTGATTGCTTGACCGAATTGCTTTGACCTTATTGCCAGCTCAAGTTCAAATGGAAACTGAAATGCTGCAGAAAGCCAAGTCAGTGTGCAGTTCAGCGAGGGATGAATGCAGCTGCTGTCGTTGCACTTTGGCCCATTGTGGTAAACATAGTTAGCCTCATTGGCTTGTTGCCACTGCTAACAAATGGCTTCACAATGACAATGTGGTTGTGGGTCGGGAATTAGGGGGGCTTACGGAATCCGGATCCCGGCTGGCCATGTGTCAAATCCATTGTTGACTTTTGCCACATCAATTTCTCACAGTATTAAAGATAAGCAATACAAACAACTGTCAGATTTTTCGGTGGGTCGAAGGACGGGCGCCGGGCAGTATGTGTGCTGGTTGGGCCTCCGAGAAAATCAGCATATTCCAGCATATGCTGTTGTCGTTCCTTACAGACTTGACAGCATAATTAACATGTTACGCCATAAGGATTTGTAGTTGTAGTTGTAGCATCCTTTCATTCAGGCCATAACTTGATCCGCTCTGGATTCGTTCAACAAAGTATACACATATACATATATATATATATATACATATATATATGTATATATACATATGACAATATGCAAAGATTTATTACGCTGTGTGGCATTAACCACATCATTAACTGGGCGTGGCCACCACCCAACTCGAGCTTGAGTCAAATGCAGCTGGCATATCCAATGAGCTTCACAAAAATCGCACGTGCATCGACTGCTCAAATAACTCAAGCAGTCTGTCCCTATGCCAGCCCCTATCCCAGCCCCTACCCCATTTGCCCTTCTCTATCTCTATCGCTGTATCTGTCTGTATCTTTCTTATTCTCTATCTTCATAGCGGCCTTTCTGCCCCGCTCGGATGGCGTTTGCCAAATTGTTATTCCAAATTATAACTTATTAGCTATTTTGCATATTTTGTGTGCTGAAAACTGAAAGCTACCAATCGGAAGATAAGGTACGTAAAATATTGAATTTGGATGTAAAGCTGAAATGCTGATCAATCAGATGCTGTTCCATCAGTCTGAGTGTGATTATAAAAACTCAGCAGCGGAATATTGTTTATTGTTATATATATAATATATGATATATAATTAAAATATGTGAGTGCTGGTCGAGTTCAAGTGGACTTATTTTGTTTTATTTTCTATACACTCCAATGTATTTTGAATCCGCGTCCCGTCGGTTTCCATCTTCAGAGACAGATAGTGAAAAGCATATTTTATATACATATATAGTACAAAGAATACAGGAATCTTCAATGACAAATCTTCAATTTATGCAACAAGTTCAGTCTTCAAATGTTTTCCCTTTTGGCCCTTGCCAAAATTTGTTCCCATTTTTAACAGAAAAGTTTTGTCTTCTTTCACAGTTAACTTATTGAGTTAGCAACTCCGAGGTGGGAGTGTGAAACTAATTGGCAGCTAATTGACTACAAAATGTAAGTTAAAGGACGACAGCATTGCCTCGAAGTGTGTGTGAGTTTTTGTGTAATTGTGTGTGCCAAAGCCAAAGCAGCAAAGTTGCCGCAGCATACAAATAAACACAAGTTGCAAATAAACACAAGTTTCGTATGACAAATTCGGAATTTCAATTTGAGAATTAGAAATTCTCGAGTGTGTTTTTTATGGTTCCTTGTGGTTATCTGGCAAATTTCATGATCCTTGATGATCAATAATAAGAATAAAAAAAAAAATTGTAAATGGCGTGTGGCAAGTGCTGAAGCGATTTATTTAAATTCGGAAAATGTCAAAGTGCAAATTGCTTGTGTGCAGGATTAACTTGATTCTTTTTCTAGGAAATCGCAGCTTTTCTGGGAAAAACCACTTACCGTTCAGGCCTTTTGTTCTTACATTATTTATACTCTATGCCGAACGTAAAGGGGAATATTGGTTTTGTCAAATATCAGTCATACTGTCCGTCCGTCTACACCCTTAGAGCTAATGGCTCGAAACTTGGAACATATACTCGTCTGTGCTCTCGATAAGTTATATTATCGAGAATTGATATCGATAAGGCCACATATCCCTCACAATTTTAAAGCTGAAGTCACCAAATGGGCACCAACCAAACCAATCCACAAGCTCTCAGCTCTTTCACCCTCAAAAATGTCAAAATGCTCCACAGTTTTTGAGCTAGATTCAAAGAATTTTACCAGAACAGATGAATACAATCACTCGATTAACATAATAATACTTTGACACATTTAAAATATCCTTTTATATCTTAACAATTATTCGAAAACGGTGCAATGAGCAATGAATCCCGACGGGATTTGAAAATATCGGAGTAGAAATTATAAAATACATTTGACGTGGAGCCAGCCAAAGACATATTTAAGTTACGATGAGTATTATGACAACAAAAATATGACATAGTAGGAAGAACCCAACAGTTGCTTCAGTTAATACTTCAATTTAAAACGATCCAATTGATCCAATCCCCGTCTACAAGATGCATCGAATATATATATCTATATATTTATGTATGTATGTATTTCGTGTTTTGTGATAACCACTTAATGTAGGATTTAGTTTTAGGTAAGCAAAAATGTATTTGTAAATATGAATTTATCACATCAAACTCAACTTTTTTTTAGGATTTCGATTAATGTATTTGAGGTGTATTTCTCACACAACCGAACGTTATCTGTATGTATGTACACATGTAATTTTGGTATTTGAATGTATGCATATGCGAAGGCACACACATGCACACATGTGGGTCTGTCTGTATGTATGTACAATGTACATATGTATGTGTGCTTTACGTGCCACGTTTGTCAGCAAGTCTTTTATTTAGGCCTTTCGGCCAGGTGGCCCAATTAGCTAATGGATATTAAAAGGGCAGCACGCAGGGAACTGAATTTACACACTTACAAGGATAGTTAAGGGTAATTGTATATATATATATATATATATATATATATATATTTATAAATATAAAGAATATACATGTTTATACATATCATACGTAGACCGTTTGTACATTTGTATGTATTTGTGTCTATGTATAGTTATTAGTTTGGCAATGTGGCTAAGATTGTGCTGGACTCACCTGTCGCCTTGAGATTCATGGTCCTGATCTCTGGCCGCTTCGGGTCCTTGGGCAACGGTGTTTGGGTCGCTGGTGCCAATGTCAGCGCTAGTGCTGCTGTTGCCGCTGCTGCTGGGTGCCTCCTGCTCCTCAGTCACCGTTGCTGGTGGCGACTCCGGTGGCGACGACTGGCTCTGCCTTGTGCTCTGGCTCTGGTTCTGGCTCTGGCTCTGGTTCTGGGACTGGCTCTTCCTGCCGCTGGTTGACTCAATTTGGTCGGACATTCTCTTTCTGGATTTGGGTTCTTTGCTTCTTTGATTGCGATTACGATTAGGCTTTCGATTTCGATTTAAGATCAGTTCGATTTCGAGTTCGAGTTTAGCACCCTTGCCGCAAACTGCTGCACGAAGCAAAACTTTGCGTTAGTTCGTACAATTGAAAGTGGCAAAGTGGTGGGCATCATTGTGTTTTAATTGCTATTTAATTAAGCGTTCTTAAAGCTCCTGCCACTGCCTCGGGTAGTCCCTGTCTCTGTCTCTGTCTCTGTCACTGCCTCCCGTACTCATTCTGGCGACTTTATTGTAAGATCTCGAGCACAGAAGTAAAACAAAAATATAAATCGAAAATAAGAAACAGAGTGCGAAGAATGGCAGGAAAACATAATGAAAATTAATTGGGGGAAACCTTGCCAACCTACTTAGTAATGTTTATGTTTTTGCTTTTGCTCTTTCGGTTTTACTTAATAAGCTGCCAATTATAACTATACTCTAAAGTAAACAATAAACTACGCAGTACAATTTTGGCAGTTTTTTTTTATTTATTAAGTCGTCTTTAATAAGTCGTCTCTAATTGCGAGAGCAAAACAATGAGCTATCTGATTATTTCACTTGATTAATGTGTTCAATTAAGATTTTTGCTCTCTTTAAGATTGTGTGGAGGGTTTACAAATAAATAATTTGAATATTTATTCGTTTAAATGCAGTAATTAATATTCATTTAGATGCAAAAATTTGCATTCTAATTGAACTGCATAATTACCTTTTTTTTGGAAGTGAAATGCGTAATGATTTGTGACAACAGCTTTATCCATGATAAATGCCCAAAGAAGCCAAGAAACTGCGCAAATATCAAATGCGAATGCGAATGCGAAAAACAAATAGAAAGGGTGACGAGAGTGAGTGGAGAGTGAATGAGGAATGAGTGGAGAGTGAATGAGGAGTGAGTGGAGAGTGAGTGGAGCGGAAATTTCACATACTCTTAATGTGCCATCAACCAAAATGATGATTACTAAAGACAGAGCCAACAAGTGGTCGACGTCGAATGACGAAAGACAACGGATTCAACATTATTTGGCAACAACCACAGTGTATGTAATTAGAAAATAATACAAGTTTAATGAGCAGAGATGAACAACTGACTGCACTGAACTGAACTGAACTGAACTGAACTGAACTGAATTGAACTGAGTTGAACTGACCTGACTGAATTGAATTGAATTGAACTAAATTGGAAGCCAAGTGAATTGAAACTGGGTGAAAAGCGTTCAGTGGAGATTGTGAACGCTGAATGGATGTGCGGGACAAGCGATTAGATTAGAATGTTAATCGCTTTTCGGAAATTAGGCGATTGCCATAAAAATTACTCAATAAATGAAAAAGCGAGCACGCTGATAAGTATACTACATATATATATATATATCTACTAATCAGGTAGCAAAAGCAACAAACTCACAAGGTTGAGGCCGTGAAAGACAAAAAATGAATGAGAATGATAATGAGAATGAGAATGAGAGTAGATCGTAAACGAGAAGTGTTACGAGCATTTGCATATGAATATGATATAAACATACTGAACCCACAGTCCCAATTGGGAGCATAAAGAAATAATTGTGTGGTGCTAGCATGACCAGCAAGAAGTCAGCTAGTAGGTGAATTGTGTGTTAGCCTTGCCAGCTCATAAATCCGCAGTGCTCTATGCGGCACGAGTCCGGATTGCCCTTGCCACACACACACACGCACATGCTCATCAAATATGAAAAGGCACACAAAATTAACCCACAGAAAGTTCCAAAATACTAAAAAGATATATATACAATGCGATACGAAACGAAACGACTAAGAAAATTGAAGAATAAGCAACAAGAAGCGGACAGACCCAAAAATATACGTGTCTGACAAAAAAAACCAAAAAAAAAAGAGAGAGGCAAAAAGAAAATGGAAAAGTAAAAGTAAAAGAAAAACTGCAGACGTTTGCATAAAATGGAATCGCCATCGAAACGCAAAGGTAAGCATAAAAAATGGCTTTATAATAGCGGCTCTTGCTGATACCTGACCTGGCCAGCCAAACGATTACAACAACAGCAACAATAAGAACAAGAACAAGAGCCAAAACAACAACCTCCATGTAACCTCTTTATCCCATGCAGAACCCTTCAAGCCCCGCATTCACACAAACACAACAAATACACACGTTCTGAGCGTCACCTTTGTGATTGTTATGATTGTCGCTTCGTCTGCTTCCCTTCCGATTGACTACTTTCTTTTACTTTCACTCATACACACACACACCACACACACACACACACTCACTCACTCGTTAAACTCTTATCGCGCTGCTGCTATATAGTATTTGTATATGTACATTTCTATATATATATATATATATATATATGTATATTTATTCAATTGTTTTTCAATCACACTCAGAAACACTTAAAAAAAAGAGGGCGACAACTTAAATGGTAGCACATTAAAAAAATATCAAACCTCACTATTGTTGAGTTCCAAGGTTCCAACTTTAAATCTCCAATTTCCTTATAATCAGATTTCCAAATTAAAACTTTCGAGATTTTTGCCAGCATTTAGTTCTCGACATTGAACTCTTCTTGCGGTGTTTGCCACAGCTTCTTCAACGCTCTTGACTATGGTGACTTGTGATTATGGTGTTTGTTGTTGTTTTTCTCTAGTCTTTCTTTCTTTTCTTTTCTTTTTCTTTATTCTTTTTTCTTTTAACTTGGGATTTTGATATTACTAAGTTGATTTGACTGTTTGGCGGTTGCCTTAGCAGTGTTTTCTTTGCTAACTTCGGTTCGCTGCGACTTGGGCAAACGTAACCGACAAAGGCTTGACAGGAACTGAAGTCGCCTGCCACAGGACACGCTATTTATATGCCGCACCAACACTCGACTGTTGCTTCCTCCTTTCCTGTTCGCTAGCTGTTGCTGTTGCTGTTGCTGTTGCTGTTAAACACTGTTAGCCGACTCCGAAAGCTTTTCAGCACATGCATTGTGCTTTCTCATTCGGATTAAGCTTCAGTAAGCTGCACGCATACAAGCAAGGGGGTGGGGGGGGGCTTGTTCCTGACATTTTTTTTATTTTTTTATCTGCTCTTTAGGTTACCTATCGAGTGGTATACCATCAAATAAATAAATAAATTGGCCTATAATTGTAATAGTCTAGTACAGAATATTTTATAATGATAACATCTCGTAATCTATATACGGTGTCTCAGAGCTTATTTGGACCAGTGTTTAGCAAAAAATTTCAAATGCTATAAAGTTTAAACAAAGAAACAAACGCAAAACGTTTAAATGACAATTTGTTTAATGTTATGTCTCGTTTGAGAAAAAAACTTTAGTTTGTATGAAAATATTAATTAAGTAATTAAATTTAGTCAAAAACTGAAAACATATCCAAAATATATGTCAAAGCTTATTTCGAACAGTCTTAAAAAAGTAACATATTTGACGTATAAGAACTTAAATAAGGATGTTAATACTTAGTATGATATTAACAATTAACAATCAATTAGCCTTAACAACCTCCCTAAACCTATTATTCATGGAAGATACCAGCTTCCGGGCAGTTTCTGGACTGATCTTGCTCCACTCATCCAGCAGACCACTTTTGAGATCCCGTTTGCTGGATATGCTGTGATTCCGGATGTTATTTTCCAGCAGAGCCCACACATTATCAATAACATTTAAATCTGGAGACGAAGCCAGTGGAATTATCATGTGGGGGCAGTTCCAGATAAGCCAGGACTGTATTACTTTGGATTTATGCTTGGGGTCATTGTCGTGGTACAACCGGAAAGTACGTCGGATTCCTAGTTTCTCGGCTCTTTGGAGTACATTTTCCTTTGGTCGCTTTATTTTATACACTTATAAAACGCTTCCTGCGTGGTTCTCGGGCATTAAAGTCATGGTTGCGCAGAACCTGGCGCCCAATTTTTACACACCACTTTTTCCCCATTTCATCCTACATCTGTTGGTCAGTTTTAGAGCCGATAGTTTACGATTTCCCCTTATTTTCCTGATGATCCTCCGCTCTGCCTCTTCGGTGAAAATCTTGTTTGGTGCCATTCTGCCCTTGTCCTCTGTCCGATTTGCGTCCACGAAGCTCCGAATGATGTTGTATACAGTTGACTTGCTTAGATTGACCATTCCAGCTATTTGGCGATGTGAATATCCCATTTGGAAGTGTTCCAGGATGAGATTCCGTTGATCAATTGTAGTTTGCCGTTTGCCCATAGTCCTTGTTGGCTGGTTGCACCCGAGATGCAGGATATAACTCAACTAACTACGAAGTATTGGTCTATTTATACCAAAAATAATCAACCTGACTTAAAAAATCCGGGTTTTATGGCACCCAGGTGTACATAATGTGACTGGTCCAAATAAGCTTTGGCCTTAAATTGAGGTACTCTTTTACATAACCCGACCTAGCAGGTGGAAAACTCCATCTTATTAAATTCATATATTAATTTTGGTCTATGTACCTGCCATAGGTCTTTGGAATTTTTTTAAAATAATGTATAATTACTTTATGACAGGCAATTACAAATATTGCTAGGCACTGGTCCAAATAAGCTCTGAGCCACTGTGTATATACGCCCCAATGTACATATAAATAACACAAATGAAATGCACAAATGCATATGTTAAAGATTAGATATTGTATATAATAATGATGATAAGGAAAGAAACTTTTACAAGAAAGACTCAATTTCTATCTTGTTTATTTCGACCTTAGCAAAATTGAAACGAATAACTTTGTATGCAAGCTAGTTTTCATACTCTGATACCTGAGGCATGTGGTGCTACGTCCACTAGGGGGCTAGGAAATCGATAAGATCGTTAATCGCAAATCGATAAAGCCTCATATTTCCCACAATTTTAAGGGTACAATTATCAAATTTGAAATGTATATTGCTAAAAACACCCTTAAGAATCCTAAAAACGTTTTGGACCAGACAGGTACAATTCCCAAACTTGGCAAGAAGATGACTATCCAGCCACGCCCACTCCCGTAATTTAAGTGCTACAGTTACCAAATTTCTAAGAAAGGTTACTAGGCAATTCATCCAACACTGCACTTTCCAAAATTCAAACAGGCATATGTATATCTACCGCAACTTGTACGATATTACTTGGCCACACCCACCCTATTGATTGCTGCCTGCTATCAGCTGATATATATCAAAGTATTTACGCCCTCCTAAAACGTTCTCTCTTGGCGAGTACATTTAATTAAAAACTTTGAAACTTTAGTCATTAGTGGAGTCGAGCGACCTGACGCACTATAAAAACAAAAAACAAGCAATTTAATTCGCTGCAGTCGAAAATATATGTAACCGACTGCGAAATACCCTGATACCAGTGTTTTATATGATGTGACTTATGTGGATCGACCATTGTATAATCATGACAGGGGTGGACAACAATATACTCTAGCTTTTAAATTGAGTTATCAATTTTCGATAAGCAATTTTATCGATTATACAAATCGAATGAATTTGTAATAAATAACCCTTGTTCCCTTGAAAACTTTGTGGCAATTCAAATGAAATTAGATACGTGGGAAAATACATGCAAATTTACTCATCAGCAGGTAAAATGAAAATAATATTGAGATAAAACGTTTGCCACTTAGTCGGAATAAAGGCATCAATAAGATATTTTAACACACTCACATAATTGCCTTGTTATAATAACATATTTGCAGTACTACATCACATCACAGTTCACAGATTTTGATAAACGTATTAATAATTGTCAAATGTTATCGAAAAGCCCCTCGGATATGACGTTGTGTGTATATATGCAAAGGCATTTGTGTATTTACTACACTTGATGATTTCGACTGTGAAACATAATGTCAATTCTTAAATTGTTAGTGTGGAAATTATTCCAACAATTGATTGTGTGTTGCACTTGTCACTCATTATTTAATATTTATTATAGTCGCTTTAATGGATCAGTTAACCAAGCGATAGACCAAAAGCTTGGGACACAAAATCACAATTAGAATTATAGATAACGATGAACCTATAATCTTCGATGGCAAACAGATATATAACCTTGTATCGTCAATATTTCCCTTTTTAGTATCAATGATTTGTTTGCATAAAAACACGATAATCACTCAATTCAAACAAGTATACTATACTATATCATATAGCGTTTATAGGTACAATTGGTCGATATGTTTTTTTTTTCAATTTATAATGAAATTTAGATATTTATGGGTAGAGTCCGATATTAATTTTTTTTATTTTGTAAATTTAAAGTAAAGTAAATTTATATATATATATATAACGTAAATTTATATACGTAGATATCCTCTGCATTGCAATTAAGCCTTTTCGTAAAAGTGGCTTCATAATTGCGATATATTCGAGTACAGTAAAAATCAAGGTATATTTTAAATAAAGTCTGTCTACATGTTACCAAAACTGTTTTCACTCGCATAAGTTGCTGAGCTTGGGAGTAGTTTACTTTGGGGCAGCACCATTTATGCATAATAATGCATATCTCTAGTTCTATCGACTGCATTTGCTTAGAGTATCGATTAGATATATTATTATTATTATTATTATTAGAAACTCCTTTCATTTGTGTTGCTTTTGAACAAAACCAAATAAATATTTGAATTGAATTACAATCGCCTATTTTGAAATTGTTTTTATTGCTTGAAAGCTTGCAAATGTATTGCACACAGTGGCATGGAATTCAGGCATTGATTGAGAGGCTTCAACATTGAAGCTGGCTTTTGACACAAATGCAATATTTTGCACCTGCGTAAATGCCACGCTCATACTAAAAGGCACCGCACAAAGGATAATTCCATTCTCTTCCGGCCCTTGTGCAATATATCAGCATTTTCCGCCAACATCATAATGCAATTAGCTAGCTCTTCATTAATCATAAAGTTCAGTAGCACTAAGAGCAGCAAAAACAGTAGCAGCAAAAATCGTGTCGTGTTGTGTATCAGATACTTTTAACCTAAAAGTATTGCGGCAACAAAGCAGAATGCATCCTTTCACAGTGATGCATTCCAGTTTGTAACATTTTGATGGTCAGACTTTGATAAATATTGTCGCTGCTGGGAAGAGCGCACGGGAACCACTCAGGCAGACATCACCACAATGACTAAAAAAGAAATCAGTCTAGACGGTTACTTCCGTTACTTTGACGACTAACGATAAATTCACTTTAAACTATGAATATATCTATATATAAATACATATATTAACAGTAATGTCAGTTTATATTTATAGCTCAGTTCCATTCCAAAAGCCGATTGCGACTGCGATTTCTGTGAACTCAACAAGAACAGCAAGAAGCCAGCAAGCCAGCAAGGTTGGACTAGGTATGAACGGGATTCCCCGAGAGCACTCATTAGGGCGGCTGCATGCTTGCCAAGTTGGTTGGCTTCCACTTCTTTGATAATTGTGCAGCTCTTTGTTACTGCACTCAACAGCAGCAGCGGCAAGAGCAGTGATAAGAACAATAATAGTGGGTGCCGCAGCGAGAGAGAGAGAGGGAGAGACAGAGAGTGAGTAAGAGACAGAAACAAAGAGAGAGGAGTGAATCAGATGGTTTATTTATAGAGTGCCCTAATTGAGTCCAACAATGGACAAGGCCTAAGCCATGTTAAACGATGTTGGCCTTTAGCTTTCCACTGGCAAAGAAAATTAAGTCAGCAGCCAAACAATACAAGGACAGCCACAGCGTCGCAGTGCAATGTGGCAGAGGTGGGGGTTGTGGAGTGCACAAACCACCTGCCGAATGATCAATATCTGGTTTTTTATAAAAAGAATATATGAACATCCTTGAAACTTGGAATATATGTTCGTCTGAATACGCGTCCGATACAGTTTTAACATTTTGGTGCTACGAGGAGGGCCCGGAAAATCGATAAGAATCGATTATCGCAAAACAATAAAAAAAAATAACGGTTAAACACCGCTTCAACCCTATAACAGGTTTCTTGCAACTTAGATCATATTATGATGTTATTCCCCCTACCAATATGTTCAATACTACTTGCGATACCATCATATTCGGTGAAAACAGGTCATAAGTTGGTAAGCACCTACAATAACAATTGATAACACATGCAGGGGGATAAAGGCAGAGAGAGAGAGACAGGAAGAGAGAGAGACAGAGAGAGAAAGAGGGACTTGCACATCAACGGTGCAAAAGCGGAGCGCAACCTTGCGTATACGTAATATATTTATATACGTAATATATTTATTTATTATCTAGTTATTTCTGCTATACAAACAGGATTCGAGCCAGTCAACTATATTGCTGCAATCAAGCAACAAAAGATGCTAATGCTACACTCAAAAATAATATCGCACTTTAAGAAAATCGCCAAGGTCAGTTCAAATTATTTTTCACAAAGTGCATTTCTAAAACTGAAGATTGCGGCTTACAAAGAGGTTCTGCATTTCTTAGTGCCAGGATAGATTTTTGTAAAATTCTCGAAAAATAAACAAAAGGATATATTTTGTATTGGATATACATAGTTTTGTAGAAATGTTTGTGTGAAAAATTTTTAAGAAAAACACTATGGGAATTTAGGTTAAGCGTTTCCGGCTGATAGAAAAAAAGCTTAAGTTAATTAATGAAGTTGAGCAGAGGGACTGTTAATGCTCATCTATATATACTGTATGAACTTGAAGATGTTTCGATCCGCCTGTTTCATTAAGATCTGTTAATCCAGGAAAAGTGTATATGGATTTTATCACTTTGAAAAATTGATTATATTTTAAGCCAAAGTTTTGCTTTAACAATACGTAATTAATAAAAATTTTATATTTATAAATTTAGATCCTAAAAAGTTCGAAAATGTTTTAGAAATAACGAAATAAGGAAATTAATTTAATTTTAAATACCACATGGTCATTTCATGGTCACGAAACTAAGTTTTAGCTGCCTTTAAAGCCCCAAAAAAATTAAGCAATGTCTTCTTTTCGACACCCTTAAAGTTCCCACGTCAGACAAAATGTCAAAACTGGGTGCTAGGCCCACTAGGAGGCTGGGAAATCGATAAGATCGATAGTCGCAAATCGATAAAGACACATAGCTCCCACAGTTTTAAAACTACACTCATCAAATTTATTTTGGTAGGCTGTTGGCGGTGTCCTTAAAATATCGACTTATTTAAAAATGACCGTTTACCGATCCTTTTCGGTTTATTTTCATTTGTTTCTATTTATTTTAAAAACTTACGACATTGTTTGCAAATAAATTAAGCTCAATGGTTCAACTGTGCTAAAAATTATTTATTTATGAGCTTACTTGGCTCATTACATAACGTGCATTACAAATATCGAATACCCTCTAAAAAGGTCAGATAAATAGATAATTTGAGATGGACAGCTGCAGGGGTTTATTGCCTTGTTGCCCTGTTGCCCTGTTGTCCAGTTGCGTCACTGCTCAGCCTTCGTCATGAAGGAGCGCAGCATCGTGAGATAGGACATCGCTGAGCGCACCACCTGCAGTGAAGACACAAAGTAGAAAAAGTTCAAATTAAGTTGCCAATATTGACTGACACTAATTAAAATGTAAATATTCGCTTTGCAGTAGCGACTACACTTAGCAAAACAATCGCCCTTAAAATGATTTCTGAAAACAAGAACCACTTTCAAGGTGGTACGCACCTTCGAGAAGGTGGCCATGTTTGCCTTAACAAAGTAACCATCAAGCTGACAGGGTAGCTGGGCTCGCTGGATGCTGAGAACAAGAGCACGCCTGGTGGCCGGCGTAAAGTCCACCCAGTTGCCGTCATAGACAGCAGTTGCGAAACCCTCGCTCGCCTGCTTGATGTTTTCGCCACAGTGCGAGTAAATGAACACGGCGATCAACACCGAGCCCAAATAGAACATGAAGTAGATGCCGTCGGCCGAGGGGAACAGACTGGCCGCCTGGTAGGTGACAAAGGACAATTGCAACATGTTCGCGAAAAACTGCATAAGGACAAGTGGCCGAAGACCATCTCTCAGCTGAGTGACAATCATCAGAGCCGTCTGGTGCAGACGCAGCACCTGGTTCAGCGCTCGCAGCTCCTGCTGCGGTGCCTCCCTCTGCGGCACAAGATGCCGGATGCGATGTTGCGCAATCTTGAACAGCGCGCACACCTGGAATGCAAACGCAAAGAGCAGTGTGTCCATGGCCAGAGTCATGCACATGGTACCGTAACCAGCCAGCATATTCCATAGATAGGTTGGTATATACGGCAACACCGACTGAGAGTTCCACGGATATGCGCCGTCATACGGCAGCTCCAGATGTATGAGTCCCGTGCGCAGACGTGTATTCACCATGACGACAATCGGCTTAATCCATGAACAAAAGACGAAGGTTTTATACCAGCGTATGTAGGTTAAGCTCAGTAATTGATCGCTCCGCATCTCTGTATCCACAATGGTCGCTGCCTCTGGGCAGATCTTGATCTCTGTCAGGGAGAATGTGAAACATGATATATGACGGCTTTGTGTAAGAATACCTAACAGGCGGAAGGAAGCATCTGCGTCCCATAAAGTATATGTTATCTTAGTATCAGTATCAACTGCCGGATCGATCTAGCCAGCTCCATCTGTATGAGCACGCGGATCTCATAGACTATAAGACAAAGAATTTGGTATATCGATACATATCGATAAACGATTGACCATCGAAGCGACCATAAATATTAATATTATTTATATTCATATAATATTAAGCCATATAATTTATATACGAGCTGTGTTCAGGGTATCTCCTAGTCGAGCCCTCTAGAAGTTTCTTACTTGTGTGACATTTAAACAATTAGCTCTGGTCCTGGCGATGAAATCATGTTGACGATTTTGATTAAATTAAGCCCCCCATCATCATGTAACGGTAAGGTTAATTAAATGAAGAAAAAACGATTGTCTTAGGCACACCGAGCTTGAATTTGAGTTTTTAAACAAAAATGTTTGCTGTAAAACATTATACACTTTTTACCCATTTTTAATGGGTTCAGGGTATAAAAGCACTTAACAAAATAATATATTTAACAATAACAAAATAATAATATAATAATAATATATTAAATAATATAGTGACTAAGATTTGTTGATGTAAAAAAAAAATAAACAATAAAATAAATTATTAAAAGTAGTAAAAAAAAATTGTTTAAGGATTCTTGTAAAACCAATTGAACTGCTGAGGCAATTGCAATGCAACGGCTATATTAGCATAGCTATGAGATATACATTTTTTAAAATAATAGTAGTGAAATATAGTGTCTTCAGAATCTAGTTTTCTAAAAATGGTCCTCAGGAAAGAGCACTGTTATTTTATTCATGACCTTAACTGATAGAAAGTGCTGTCTAAAGCAATGATATATATAAATGAGCTCAATCAGAAAATCCATCAATATATATGTGGTCTTCTAATCTGCAGCAAAATACTTGATAGGTCAAATAAAAAAATAATAAAAATTGAAAATAACTTCATAAAAATATTTAAGTTTTTTTTACGATTTCAGCCACTCACCCTTTCTGAATATACCGCGGATGCGATAAATTAGCTGGACAAATTGCTTGCGACGATACAGGAATAAGACATACTTAACTGTACTTAGAAGAATGGCCAGCACTGATGCGATGGAATTCGCTATAATGCCCATATCGCTCGGATTATACCAAATCGCCAGACAAAGTGGACCCACATAGGCGCTACTTGCGCCTATTAACAGTAGTGTTAAATGCCGCTGATCAGTTGTGCTGGCGACATTCCACAAATCCAGGCCAATTAGCCGGAAAGCGAGCACCTGCGCTCGCAGAAAGTACTTCTCGTCCATGGCCGCAGTTAATCTGTCTGCCGACTGACGACCATCAGAGTCTTTTATATATCCTCGTTGGGCGCCAGCTATTCATGTCGCGTGGCCTAGAATAAAAAAGCACCATCCTGCACCATTGAGTCGTGTTCTCTTTGTACGCCTCTCGTTGCATTAAGGGGCTGGGTAAATGACATCGCTTTGATGGCTACGCTTTGTAATTAAGAGTCAGCTTTACTGTTCACGGGGTGCACTGTAATTTTAATGATCATTATCATTTAATCCAAATAATTATATGCGATTTGCGAAAGCTGCTCTTGACATTTGACAAGCGGACAAGTTGACGAGTCACGCCTTAAGAGCTCAACAAGTTGCAAAAAATTTAAAATTTATTTAATTTCAAATACAGTCTCTTCGATAAGCATTATCGAAAATTGACATCATGCCGACAGTGCAGCGCTGCCCACTTGTTGTCTTAGGTGGCAACGCTGAACACGTAAGACTGGCATCACATCACACTCAGTTGTATAACCTATTTGCAGAACTTTTCATTGGTTCAATTGCAGCTCGTCACAAAACAAACTAAAAGTAGGTAAGTAATTGCAACAATTTTGCTACTGATTACTTAACATTCATACTGCATAGCAAAATGGCTGGTGAACAAGAGAAACTGACCGGCCTTTCGAAGCACTTCAATGGCTCAACTATGGCAGGCCGTGCAAATGTAAGTAGACCCCCTCCACGCCGCCATCTTCTATCAGCTAATCGAAATGGAAATCTAAAATGTTGTGTTGCAGGTGGCGAAGGCAACATACGCTGTTGTGGGCCTGCTAATTGCCTACCAGATCATGAAGCCTAAGAAGAAGTAGAGGTGATGCCACAATTTAGATGTGCTCATTGTGTCCTGGAGATCAGCAATTGGTAGCAGTTGCAGGATTGCAGCCATTCATATTTAAGTGTAGTGCAAATGAGCTTGAAGCAATAAACCATTTTCAAAACCGAACCCATTTTCATTATGTAATGCAAGCAACTCTCACTTCCCCCCTCTCTCTCTCTCTCCGTCTGGGATAACATTTTGATTGCAGCCCATGTGAGGATTTGTCAGCTGTTTGATTATGTTGCAAATATCAGTTACTTTTCCCACCATGCTAAGGAATGATGTGTTTTTTATTCGCTTAGTAATGTTAACATTTGTGCTGAACTGTGAGAACTGTGCATTCTGTGAAGCATGCTGTCTCGCTCATTTCTGCAGATCGCAATTTTCTCTCGCTCGAAATGGTTGCAATATCTTGGGAATAACGGCAGATTGAGTAATCGTTGGTTTTGTTTTAAATTTTTTATTTATTTAAAGTTTTCATTATTTCATTTCATTAAACTTGTTTAAAATGTTCCACTTGTAGGGTTATTTTGTTTTAGCCCAGTTATCGAAATTTCAGTATTACTAAAAATTAATTTGAATGAATTGAATGTAAAAATGGTTTACACATGTATATATATATATATATATACTGTGTTATATATATATATATATATATATAAATATGTTTATATATGTATATGTACGTAGTATGTATGCATTCTATATGACCATGTACTTTTCGTTTTCTTGCTTGGTAGATAGAGATTGAGACGAAAAACCATATATATATGTGTACACATATATATATATATATATATATTTATATATACATATATATATATATACATATATATGTATGTATGTAAAAATTAATCATTTACCAACTCTATGTTTATGCTATAGCTATCAAATATATCTTTTACATGTATTTGTATTGTGTTTAAATAGCAAGCGCTGGCCATTTCGCATCTGCATCTGCAAATTTTTAGTTTTTTTATTGTATTTTTTTTGTTAATAACTAAACCGGTTTGCCCTGGCAAAACACTTTAACATATATACCATCATTTAAATTTGAATTTTGAATTTTGCAGCAGCAGCCGAGCGAAGTGCGAAAAATACATAAAAATGTATGTATTTAGTTCTGTAATCAGTTTGCTTTGCTTCTACTACTTTTCTCATAATATGTATAATCAGTATTATTGATTGTTGTTGTTGTGGGGGGGGGGGGGGGGCTGGGAAGGTTTGTCATTAAAAAATTGAGTGTTTCCCCACTTGGATTTTGCCACTATAATGTGTATGTATGTATGTGTGTATTGTATGTATTAATGTATGTATGTATGTACGTATATGCGTATGCTATATCCTTGTTAAGTTACAGTTACTTAATTTGTTTCGTTTTAATTCGTTACGTGTTTTTCTTTATGACTGTTTTCTTTATCTTTTTGTCTTTCCAATTTGCCTCATTCATTCCCTTTTTTGAGCACATACAACATAAATAAATCTTATTCGTGTCCGATTGCAGTTTTCGTTTTTTTGTTTTCTTTTCTTGATCATTTTTTTTCTCTTATCTTTTGTTTTTGCCAGCTCTCAGTGTCGGTGAACTGCTTTTAGCCACGATCTCCAAAAAGGGACCTTATGTAATTGTTGTTACGAGCATGTGGCTGCAGGCGGGCTAATAATAATAATAGATAATTGCAGCAATTCCACAACGTCTGCAACGATAGACGACTGGCATTGACATCTATCAAATCTCAATCTACAACAATTCAATTACAACAGCAAAAAAAAAAAATTGTCTGTTGCCAACAGATTTGCAGCTGTTATTCAACATAGAAACGTCTGGAACTGATCGATTTGCAGGTGTCCATCATACTATACAGCTGAAGGGCGATTAACACTCGAGCGCCATTTTGTTTGAACACTTTTCTAGACCGAGGTTCAAGTTAGTTGAGTTTGGTGTTTGTGTCTGATTTAGCTGATGGGGGCCCCAAAGCCAAGCTCAACTTGTGACCCAAAACACAAAAGAAAAATGTGGTTTTTAAAAGAAAGAGGTATACATAACTATTCGGTTTTTGTTGTTTTGTTTTGTTTACTTTTTCAACTTAACTTTGCGCTTAAGCAAACTTAAAAGCTTGCGTTTCTCAATTCTGTTTCTCTCTCTACAAAGATCGATATTGATAATCATTAGATTGATAGAAGTATATATAATGTAAAATATTGTAGCATAATCATAAGTTAGAGTTATTAGTAGTGTGTTTCCATCAATGCTCCACTTGAAAAAAAAAAGAAAAACAAAACTAAAGATGCTATATATATATAAAAAATGATGATAGCAAACACAGTGCCAAAAAAATAAGTTTATATTTGTATGCTTGTATATGTTTGTATGTATGCATTGCTGTTTATATGTTGCTATGTATGTATGTGTGTGTGTGTGTACTATGTTAATTTGTTTGACAAAAAATACACTCAGCATTCAATTTCACTTTCGATTTGTTTTGTTTGATTGTTTTTTTTTTAACATAAACTAAACGCTAAAAGTTAACACAATACATTTTAAAAGAAATGATAATAATTATAATATAAAATATATTTATGTGAATAATAATTAATGAAAAGCATAATATTGTTTGTTACTGTTACTGCGGTTTTTTTTTTTTTTTTTTTTGTGGTTGTAAATTGACGTTAGTCAATTTAATTTTTTTTTTGTTTCTTTCGGATTTTGTTTTTATTTTTTTTAATTACTTTAATGCAGTTGCAGATTCAATCCATTTCTATATATATTTATATATGTATATGCAAATGTATGTGTGTGTATGGGTGTGTGTGTGTGTATGTGTGTGTTTATTTGTGTATTTAAACCAACTAAATTATAAGTTGCCTTTGCATATTCTGTTTTTGCTTCTTCAACTTCATTTTGTTGTTGTTGTACTTGTTGCATATTTTCGATTGTTTCCTGGCATTCTTGGTGTTATTGATGTTGCTATTGTATTTAGGCATTTCTCAGGGGACGTGGCAGCTTCAAACTTGCCCTCTTCTTCGTGTTGTTTCTATTTTTTTTTAAAGTTGTTTTTCATATACTTTGTTCTTTTCTCTCTCTATATATATGTATATACATATTTATATATATATATATATAATTTCTTTTCTTTTCGTTTTTTTTTTTGTTACTTTTCAGAGCTGAACTTTGTGTTATTTGATTTTTTTTTTTTGTTGTAGGACCGTTAGTTGTGTCTTAGTCTTAAGTCCAGTTTTCCAACTTTTTTATATACCCTTGCAGTGGGTATTTGAAATGTAAATATATCCGTCTTCTTATTGTTGCAGCAGACAGTGGATATTACGGAGACAGCCGTATCGAATAACTATATCAAACTGTATCAATCAGCTGCCACAAGAACTATCGAATGTCAAATGGTGAGCTTCCTTCTTTCCACACAATTCATCAAACTCAATAGTTACCCAGTTCTCAAAATAAATCATTAACATCGGACAACTAGTACGATATAAATATAGTAATTATCGCTCGGTTTCTGATTACGTTATTCTCTTTTCTTGTCTAATCTATAATGTGAGTTAGATGTCTGCAAGGGTATTTAATCTTCGGTGTGCCTAAGATGGCAAATTCTTTCCTGTTTAAGATTAGTTTTGCGCTTAATTCGGTTTCATCTCTTATTTCGCTTTCGCTTTAATTAATTTCTTAATGTTTCTCTTGCTTTGCTGCTGTCTCTCTCTCTCTCTCTCTCTCTCTCTCGCTCTCTCTCTCTCTCTTACTCTCCCCCTCTCCCTCTCTCGATAAACGCACATTGCCTAATAATTCAATGCTCCATTTATGAATCGCGCCTATAAATTTCTGTATATGTATGTGTGTAAATGTATCTATGTATTTATGTATGTACGTGTGTATGTGTCTATGGGATCTATTTGGGCGTGGCACCAATGATCGTGCGCTCAATTGGCGTGCCACTCACCACGATTGGCGCCACCGCCGCCGCCTGCCGCATTGTTTGAATAATATGGCTTGCTGAGCTGCGCCGCTGTTGCAGCTGGCGATGAGCCGCCACCGCCAGTGCCGCCGCCAGGGCCACCAGGGCCGCCGTTGCCGCCATTGTTAGCGCCAGGTGGCACGCCGGAGGCATTGTTATTATTGCCGGCGCTGCCGGTGCCGCCGCCACCCGTCACCTGACGCATGCTCTGGGCGCGCTGCGCCGCAGCCGCCGCCTGGTCGCGTTGTTGTTGTTGTTGTTGTTGTTGCTGTTGTTGTTGTTGTTGCTGCTGCTGTTGCTGCTGTTGTGGATGTTGGGGATAATTGTTGGGCCGCTGTATGGGTGCCGGGTAACGTCCCTGATTACCGCCGCCGCTTTGTCCCACACTGCCGACACCGCCGTTGCCACCTCCACCACCAGCACTGCCGCCGCCACCGCCTCCAACCACCTGGGAGCCGCTGGATCCGCTGCCAACTGCACCGGAATTGCGACCACCCAACGCATTCATATTGTTGCCATTGCCGCCCTGTCGCTGCTGCTGCTGAGATTGCTGCTGTTGCTGCTGCTGCTGCAGCACCTGATTCTGCAGGTCCCACTGCATAATAGATAACGGATGGAAAGAATTGAGGTCAGTAAGTGGATTCGCGTTCCCGACCCGTAGTTTGCTCTACTTACGCCGCCATAGTTCTTGTGGTGCGGTGGACTGGTCTGCGACTGCACCTGCTTGGCCAGGCCCAGGCTCATGTCGGCGCTCAATGGACTCTTCAGCTGTCTGCCCATCTGCAATGAATATACGAATCAAAAAACATATCCAAAATGTGAGAGTTCATTTCAATAATAATTATGTGCATCTGGATCTGGGTCAGAGTCGATGGGTTGGGTTTCCATCACCTCAAGCAACACATTTCTTCTCTATTGTATATAAGGTAATGGGAATGTATTGCAAGAATCGGGCCACTTTTGAAACTGTGAGGCTATGAGCATAAATTCTCCCAAAAGTATGCAAAGATATTCTAATTAATAATAAAAGGATATTTGGGAGTATAGCTCTAGCAACATCATACAAGATTGTCATACATATACGAGAAGATACCACAACTTCAAGATCCTCTTTCGATTTTCGATTGTTCGCATAGTGATCCGATCTCGTCGGCTCCAACATCATAAGTCATTACAAGACAGTCTTTAAAACTGAGGAAGAGTTCAACTTATTTAAAATGCGGACAGACACACTATATCGACTCGGCTTATGATGCTGATCAAGCGTTGCACACATTTTCTGTGTCCATAAGGTCAGTAGGTGGCATGAATTATTTGTATTTCTTCCGCTCTTTTCCGCTTCCTTGAATGCAGGGTTGCATTTTTGCCCACCTACGTCGGACGTCCGATTTCGGATGTGTGTAGAATGGAAATGTGATCAAAAAATATGTGATCGAACTTTTGCTTACGCAGTTCAGGAAGCTTCAACGTGAAATTACGGACTTAATTTGCGCTTCACATTAAACTAGAAACTGTTAGTCTGCTACTATATAGAATATTTTCCTGTTTTAGCTACAGTCTGACACACACACACATATATATATATATATATATATATATATATATATATACAAATTAGTTGATGGTTTGTCTAATTGTTTTAAAACTTTATACTTTTATTAAAATTAATGCACAAAATCAGATAGATATTTAGATATTAATGAAGAATATCTAGTTCCCTGACAAAACAGAGACTGGCTCTATTTAGATGGGAAACCGAGTCGAGCAAAAAGCGTACAAAGTTTGATACTTAATACAAATTATTCGGGGATTGGGTCTTATTAAAGTGGCTGAACATGGACAAACTGTGGTAGTTAGAGAGTTGAGTTGAGTTGTTGTAGTGTGTGCTTGATAGTTGTGGTGCTTGTGCTTGTGCTTGTGGATGTAGCTGTAGTTGTAGTTCACTCCTTACCGAGTCCTGCATGTGTCCCTGGCCCTGAGTGTTCTTCAGGTAGCCACCGCCGGGCGTTGGTCCGCCACGGAACTGACTCATGCCGGCCGCCGTCAGCAGCTGTGAGTTCATGAACTGTGTATTAAAGTTGCCCATCGAGTGCTGAGACTGTGGCCCCGGTGGTCCATTCGAGCCGGGCGGACCGCCCTGATGCCCACCATACATGCCGGCCGCCGAAGCGAGGCCATAATTCTGGGCACCGCCACCGCCACCTTGGGGCGGCGGACCACCATAGAACTGGGGACCGCTGGGTCCGCCGGGTGCCGAGTTCGAGTAGTAACTGTTCGACTGTAACTGATGTGCGCCAGGCGGTGGTCCACCCTGGCCCGGATGCTGCGGCGGTCCGGCGTAAAGATTCATGTACGGCTGGCCGCCTGCATAGGGGCCGGGTCCGGGACCTGGGCCAGGACCGCCGCCACCGCCGGCCGCCGATTTGGACCCAATGGCGCCAATTGGCTGCTGGCTGGCTTGCTGTTTGGACGTGCCCGACGACATCATGGAGCTGCTGTTCGAGGAAATGATGGCGACGGGCGGGGCATTGGGATTACTTAGCTGCTGCGAATTAGGCTGCGGCTGACCAAAGGGCCCACCACCGAGTCGAAATTGTGACGCCAAATTGGTGTAGACGTCCGGCGTGGGCGCTGTTGGCGGTGGCTGCATATTGCCGCCATGTCCATGAGGTTGCTGCATAGCGTACGCATTGAAGGCGCCACCGGCGGCAGCCGCCGCTGCTGCGGCCGCATAATGACCCGGAAAACTGTGCGCCGCTGCGGCGGCCGCTGCCGCTGAATAGGCGGGCGAGCGGCTCGAATGATCAAGCGAATGGAATGGAGCGTACAGATTGCCCGCTTGCGATGGTGGCGGCGGCGGCGCCAGCTGCGATGAGTTGAACACAACCGCCGGTGGGCTGGGAATCGTTGGAATGCCGCCGACACCAAACTGTGGCGATGCCTGATAGAACGGCAGCTGTTGTTGTTGTTGTGCCTGATGTTGTTGTTGCTGTTGCTGCGAGTGTTGCTGCTGCTGCTGATGGCTGGGTGGCGGCGACATACCTAGGCCGGCATGCAGCTGCTTGGCCTTCACCTGCTGCTGATGCTGCTGCGAGTGCTGCTGCTGTTGTGGACTGGGGTAATCCTCCTGCTGCTGCTGCTGTTGCTGGAACTGCTGCTCCAACGAGCCAGCATCAAACGGCGAACCGTGGCTACCATAAACTGGCCCCGGCGACGACAATGCATGGTGAGCATGATGCGCCTGCTGCTGTTGATGGTGCGATTGCTGCTGCTGTTGGTGATGGCTCTGCTGCATGTGCACCGTGGGGACGGCATAATGGGGCATCTGTTGCTGGAGCTGCTGCTGCTGAGAGGCGGCCACTGCAGCGACAAAGGTGGCGGCACTCATATGGCTGCCACTGTCATCCACAACCTGCTGTTGTCCGTGCTGTTGGCCATGTTGCGACTGTTGCTGTTGCGCGTGTTGCTGCTGTGCAACGGCTGCGGCAGCAGCAGCTGCTGCGGCGGCTGCTTGCTGCTGCTGTTGTTGTTGCTGCTGCTGTTGCGCGTGCTGCTGCTGTTGTTGCGAGTGCTGTTGCTGCACACCGCTCTGCTGTGTTGCCTCCGACATAGGCGTGGCTGATTCCCACACCTTTTTCACACTCGCTATCTTCATGTTAAGATCCGCTGTGGAATTGTTTTGCTGTTGCTGCTGTTGTTGCTGTTGTTGCTGTTGGTGCTGTTGATGCTGTTGCTGCTGTTGTTGTTGCTTGCTAACCGCATCAAGGTTGTCCACCACTTTCAGCGACGTCGAGTCATCGCCAAAGCTATAGGCCAGTTTCATGTCCTGCTGCTGCTGTTCGTCATCCTTGGCGCCAAAACTCATTTGGGATAGAGCACTGGAGAGGCTATCGACAGCTGCCGCTGTTGCTGCAGCTCCTCCCAGCGATGGCTGCTGCTGCTTGAGCGTTACAACAGTTACCGCCTGCTGTTGCTGCTGCTGCTGCTTGTACGTAGAGTTCTCAAAGATGATGGTGTTCACTGGCGCATTGGCATCGATTAACAGATTGCCGGTGCCGACTACACCCACCACTGATTTCTCCCCAATGGCGGACAGCTTGGACTTGTCGCCAATGGGTGTTGCTGCTGTTGCTATTGTAGTTGTTGCTGCTGCTGCTGCGGCGGCGGCAATTACTGCTGCTGCTGCTGCGTTTGTTGGCGGTGCAATTGTTGTGCACTCGCTGCTCTTCATCTTGCCAGACATTTCGCTGCCAGGCGCAGCCAATGAGGGCGGCACACCACCAGACCCAACAACAGCACCAGCTGTGCTTAGTCCTGGCGGCGGCCTAGCTCCTCCTGTTCCTGCTTGTACATCCTTGTGTGGCTCCTCCTTGGCCACGGCAGTGTTGGTTGTGTTGCTGTTGCTGCCCTTG
The DNA here is from genome assembly GCA_035043505.1 of Drosophila setosimentum. Taxonomy (NCBI): domain Eukaryota; kingdom Metazoa; phylum Arthropoda; class Insecta; order Diptera; family Drosophilidae; genus Drosophila; species Drosophila setosimentum. Next base: position 10,982,442 of record JAWNMY010000090.1, on the reverse strand, counting down.
TCCTTATCGGACGTTGGCTCCTCCTTGTCATCCTTGCCTTTGTGCAGGCCCGCACTAAGCGCCATCTGGTTTTGCTTGGTCTTGTCCAAATCCGCATTGCCCGTTTCCGATTCCGAGCTGCGCTGCTGTTTGTTGTACTCCTCGTAACCGAGCCGGCCATAGGTCCGGCCACCGCCAGCAACGTTGCTGTTGCCGCTCTGTTGCTGGCGTCGATACCCGGCTGAGGAGCTGCCGCCGCCCCCACCGCTAGAGAGACCGCCGCGTCCACGTCGCGACGGTTCGCCGCGTGGTGAGAAGCCTGCCTTGTTGACGACTGCTCCTGCACTAGATCCGGCTGCTGCTGCTGCACCTGATGACTGGCCGCTGCTGTTGCTACTGTGGTCGGAGCGTGATTGCACCATCTTGGGACTGCGTCGTGACGCCGCACCACCATTACCACCGCCGCTGCTGCTGTAGCAGTCCTCATCGACGTCCTCGGATTGCTCAGACTGTTCACCACCGCTGCCATAGTAGCGACGCCCGCCACTGTTGCGACTGCTCCAGTCACTGCTGCTGCGCTGACCGCGATAGTTGCCACCGCCGCCGCCTCCACCAGCGCCTGCCCCGCTAGTTGGGTAGCTGCGACCGGCACCGCCTCTCGCCGTGTGCAGCTCATCGCGTACACGACCACCGCGTGGACTTGGTCGCTTCACCGACGCTGGCTGCGTTGCGGATGCAGCCATCGCTGAGGAGTTGGTGGTGGTAGAGCCTATCGTTAAGTTGCGCAACGACTCCTTGTCGTCGTCAATCTTGGCGCCGGGGAATGCCAAAAGCGGCGGCTTAACTGCCTCCGGATCGGAGCCAAGTTCCGTTGACTTCTCCTCCAATTTGTCAATGGGCTCCACACTCCGTCTCAGTATCTGTGTGGGCTGCATTAGATCCATCGGCTGTTTCTGAAGCATGCCAGTTGGTTTCTCCTCGCTGAGGCTCGGCTGGCGCGCCGGGCGCTGCAGTATCTTGATCTGCACGGCCGAATCGTGGCTGTGCGTCGATGAGAAGCTCTCCTCGCGATTCCGATGATACTTTTGTTCGGCATCCGTTTGCTCTGCCCACGAACAGGCGCCACCACCACCAACACCACCACCCAAGCCAACATCATCGCCGGATGAAACGCTCGTCTTGCGATGCGAATTCTCCGAGATGCTGCGCGACTGCAACAATTGCTGCTGTTGCTGTTGGTGCTGCTGCGGTCCACTGCGATAATCCTGGGCGCGAGTGTATCTCGATTGTTCGGAACCTGTCGCAGTCGCATCCTGCTCCTCTCTGGCGCTGTCATGACGATTGCGTCCATAATTGCCGCTGCTGCCAACTCGGGCATAGCCACCAGAAATGCTGCGCACACCACTGCCACCGCCACCTCCACCATTGGAGCCGCTTACGCTGCCCTTTTGTAAATATCGGGAACCACTGCTCTCAAAGGCGCTACTCGCCGATGCGCTCTTTTCAAGACCGCCACGTGGCAGTTGCTGCTGCTGCTGCTGCTGTTGTTGCTGCTGCTGTTGCTGTTGGCGCTGAAAGCGCGGCGGTAAATTCGATTGGAAATGCGTCATGAAGACGGGCTTCTGTCCGTAATCGCCGCCAGCTGTGGACGCGGCTAGAGATGTTGAGACAGATCCGCTGCCACTGCTCGAAATGCTGCTGCGCGGGCGTCGCTGCTGCTGCTGTTGCTGTCCAGCAGCGCCACCACCTCCGCCCTCATCCTCACTGACGTTGCCAAGCGGCGCTGCTGATGCCTCATTATTTGAGTTACCCACAGATGTGGTGGCATTGTTGTTGTTGTTGCTGCTGCTGCTGCTGCTGCTGTTGTTGCCCTCACTGAGCGCCTTTGCCTTGCTGTTCATCTTCATTTCGAGCTCCTGCAGCTTTTTTGCCGCCGCCTGCTTGCGCTCCATTTGGCGACGCTCCTCCTCCTCTTTGCGCTGTTTCGCCCGCTCATAGACGCCGGCATCGAGTGCAATGCTACCGCTACCGCCGATCACATTGCCCGAGCTGCCGCGATGACCGTTCTGCTGTCGCTGCTCTTGCAACTGAATCTGAATCTGAGCCTGATCCTGTTGTTGTTGCAGACCATGGACGCCATCCAAGTCACGCTCGCTGCTATCCTTGCCGCGCTGCCAGGAGCTGCTGCTCGACAATTTTCTCTGCTCATTAACGGATGATAGCTGCTTATTGTTATTGTTGCTGTTATTGTTATTGTTGTTGCTGTGGTGCTGATCGTCGGGGCTGGCGTGCTCCTCGTCATCGGAGAATGTTAATTTCTTGGTATAGTCAATATCATCCTGCTTCGTCCAGCTGTCGTCCTTGGCAATCGCATTGAGACGCTCCAGATCCTCTTCGCGTATAATGGGTCGCTGCATTTGGGCCACCTCCGGCTCCACCACATAGTCCTTGTCCTTGTGCCGAACACCGCTCGATCCGTTCGCCTGTTGTTGCAACATCTGGTGCTGTTGCAGCAATTGCTGTGGCGGCGTGCTGCCTCCCCCGCTGCCGCCAATAATGGTCGACTGTTGACCTGCCGCCGGTCCCGATAAGACGGATGACGATCGCTTGGGTATTGCGGCCGCAGCACGAAAGCTGCCGACGAGCACGGCTGGCGATGCGGATCGATTGCCGGCGATGCCATTCTGATAGGCAGTGGGCACCGACGTACAACCACCCATATCTATTGCGCCGCTCGCCACGGCTGCTGCCATTGTTGGTGCGCCACCAAGGCCACAGGCTGGCATTGGTCCGCCGCTGCGCATGAATGACGGCAGCAGCGATAATATGGGCAGTGGCACTGCGCCACCGGAGCCGCTGCCATTGGACGACACCTGATGGTGGTGGCCCTGGCCCTGTTGGTTCAATGCCAGCTCCTTGGCAGCCTTCTCCTGTTGCTGCAGCCAGGCAGCCGGATCGTTTTGTGGACGCAGGCTCATTTCGCTCATTTCGCTGTTGCTGCTGTTGTTGCCGCCAACGCCACCAGTGCCGACGACGTCGTCGGTGCCATCTCTGTAACTGCCGCCGGCATCCGCATTCGGGCGCTGCAAGTGGTGTCCATGTGCAGCGCCGCCATATTGACGCACATGATGGCCATGATGATCGCGATAATCGCGCTGTTGCTGCTGCTGATGCTGATATTGATGATTCTGATGATGATGCTGGGCATGCTGCTGCTGCTGTCCCTGGTAGTGGCCATGCTGATCCTTGGATTTGCCGCTGGCAGTGCCCGCTGAGGATGCAGCACCTCCTCCGCCCCCGCCCACTAGTGTGGGGAACTCGTATTGAAACTGTGGACTTTGATAGTGTGGCACCACCTGCTGTTGCTGCTGCTGATGGTGGTGGTGATGGTGCTGTTGATGTTGATGTGTCTGGCGGTTGCCGTAGTGGCCATGCCCACCGTTGCCACCTGCACGTTCGTGTCCTGTCGTTATCGCTGACCATGTTTTCGGTGAATTAGCCGAGTGGCTGCCGATGCCGCCGCTGCCGCTTACAGAACCACCAACTGATCCTGCTGTGCCGCCGCCGCTGCTTGAATTGCTGCCGCTGTTGGCCGAGTTGTTGATTAGTTTCAAGTTCTTGTTGTTGTTGCCGCTATGGCTGCTGCTGTTGTTGTTTGCGTTGCTATTGTAATTGCTGGCGGTGCTGTTGCTGTGTTGGCCAACCGCTGTTGCTGCTCCTCCACTGCTGGTGGTGGTGGTGCTGCTGCTGCCGCTGCTGTGACCAGTGGCGATGCTGTTGTGGCTGCTGCTATTTGCACCTGAGCCTCCAATTATCGTCGCACTGCCGCTTGCTGCTCTTCCTTCTGGTGTGCCACCGCCGCCGCTGCTGGTGTTGCCTGCAAAGCAAACACACAAAGAGAGTCAGATCAGATATATATATATATAAATATCTATATTTATATAGATATTTCATATCTGGAGGAAAAGGGTGATGATCTACACAACTTACCTTCGACAGATGCTTGGAGATTATTGTTATTGTTGTTGCTTAGGGGTGTTGCACTGTTGTTGTTATTATTATTATTATTATTACTATTATTGTTGTTGTTGCTGTTGCTGCTGCTGCTGTTGCTGGTGCTGCTGCTGTTACTGCTGCTGTTGGTCTCGGCCTTCAGGGATGGTAGATTGGCTGGTGGACGCCTAGCGGAGGGCACTTTACCCAAGATTTGCATTCCATGTTTACGCGGCACTTGATTCTTTTGGGCTGATGGTTCACTCGATTCGCCCTGCGATAAATAGATAAAATATCTTGTTGATTGTGTGCGTGTGTTTTTTGGGATTGGGATTGAACTTACACGACTATTCTTGTACATGCGATTTATATCCAACGCTGTGAATTTGGGCTTGGCATTTCGCTCTCCCCTACTTCCCCCCAGTGTACTCATGCTGCCAATAGATCCTCATTAGCGTTAGCTTCCTTTGCCGCCTACTGCCGCCGCGCGTTTCACGCTAATCGCTGGCTGCCTGCCTCTGGGATGTTGCAGTTCTTTGCAAGCTTGTGCCGAGGTCGATCTCTCTGTTAAAATTGCCTCCTTGGCACCTCTCCTTTGTGTGTGTTGTTATTGTTGTTGTTTTTGTTGCTCCTTCTTCTCAGTCTTTTAATGTGAGAGCTGTAAAATGTCTAGAAACGAAAAAGCGAACAGGAGTGTGTGTGCGAAAGAGAGAGAAAAAGAACGTGAGTATAGAAGTAAAATGGGTGGGGTGGTGGGGGTGGCAACAACATAAGCTGCTGCATTTGTTTGTAGCAATTTTTGTATTGTTTTATTTGTTATGATACGTGGGCAGCCGTCGCCGGGTTGCATGTAAAGAACTGCATAGATGTGTGTGTACGTGTGTGAACATGTGTGTGTGTGTGTACGTATGTGTGTGTGTACGTATATGTGATTTGCACCTCCATGGGGGCTACACAGCGAACTGCCCCATGCCACTAATGCCTGCGTGTGAGCACTAAAGTTGTTGAAGAACAGAGCGAGCCAAACATAGGAGACACCTCGATATTCCATATATTATTATGTGTGCGAGCGAGACAGCACTGGCGGCCGCTCTCAGTGAAGTGATTCCGAGTGTGCTTGCGCTCAAATGCTTGGCGCCCTCCTCGCACTCCTCCCCACCCCCTTGCGTACACCCTCGCAATAACGAGCGACAGTGCGACCCACACACACACACACACACAGAACAGAAGTAGAAACAGAACTTAAGAAGTATGCGGTGGCGTCTTCGTGTAATAATTGAAGAAGAACAATGGCTGACACACACACACACAGAGAGAGAAGCAGCCAAAATCACAACAACGACAACACTGCTGCTGCTGCAAATGCAAACTGCTTAAATGGTTAGCAATATGTGCAACATAATTCATACTTGGCACTTTGCTAACAACTTTTAAAATTTAATACGAAAAAAAAAAACCATTCACACACAAACACATGCAAGAAGAGTGAAGCGAATGGGGAGGGAGCGGGTTGTCGACACTCGCATTTTACTTTTGTGTTATTTTCGTAGTTTAATTTGAATGGGGCGAACAAGAGTTTAAATAAAAAAAAAAAAGCCAAATAAACACGATATTTGCTGCTGTTTGACAACGACAGGCACTGTAAAATGTGCCGTTTAATAGCACACACACATACACTCATACACGCACGTACGCTCAGTGGTACACGCACACACACACACACAGGCACATTACAGTGATACGTATATATGTATACGCATTCGCAGAACTGTCTTTGATTGTTTGAGTGCGTTATTGGATTGTTTGTCGTTTTGGCACTGTGTGTGGATTTTGTCGGAATGTTAACACTTTGATGAGTGTAAATCTTAAATTGAAATTCTATTTGAACTTAGTAAAAGTTTAGTTTTACAACAAGTTTAGTTGCTGTATTACATACACCGCGCGAGAAGTTCGCCGCTACTCTTCTTCTTGCTGGTGCTACTCTTTTCGCAGTATATATTAACGTGTGTGTGTATGTGTGTGTATGCGTCTGTGTCTGGCGGTGGCACAGCGTTGCCACATTCGTTCAATGTATCGAACCAGACTTTCAATATTGTTTTTCGCATGTGCCCGCATGTACGTAACACAATCACAAATGATAGTGAGACATGTGTAAACATATCACTTTATATTGCTTTGATTTTATTACACTTTTCAAACATGGATAATGCGAAATTAAATTTTAAAATATATAAAAAAAACAACCGATAAACCTGCTGTTTCGCCGCCGCCGCCACCGCCAACGATAATGCAACAGCAGCAGTGGCAAACACTGCGAGTGTGAGCGAGACAATAAGAGCGTGTGGTCTGCAAAGCAGCAGCAGCAATAACAAAAACATCAAACAAGAAAGTGTATATAGTGCTTACCCTTTTACACTCAGAGCGTACACCGCACACACAGTTCGTTGCTCCTTGGCTCCTTTTTTTCTTTTCTTTCTTTTGTACGTTTTTTTTTGCACTCTTCTACGCTTACTCAGCCGTTTGCAAAAAAAAAAAAACCGAATGTTTTTTTTTAGGTGAGATACGATTTGTGGGTGCCTTCCTCTGTTGCTGAGCGCAGGGCGAATACAATTAATAAATTGTTGGATTTTTTAAATTTGGACACTTCTTTTGATTTGATTTTATTGTAGTTTACTGTCGATATTCAACGCGTTCGGGCCGCTGTTGTTGGCTATGTTGCGCTGGCTGCCTGTCTGGCTTTGGCTCCTCTCCTACGTTCTCGCTTCTTAGCGCTCTCTGTCTCTCTAACGGCGTTCCCCAATGCTGCGACGACTGCTGCTGTTGCTGCTCTGGTCTCTTTTTTTGCAAGTGTATAGATGAAAAATGTAATCGAAATCCAAGGTACTGAAGCTGAAACTAGTTTGAATCACTTTTTCTTTGATTTATTTGTATACAGCAGAACACACTGGCCCAATTGGTTTGCGTTTATAGCACGATGCTGTTAAGCATTTACTTTATTGTTACTTTTGGTGCGTTCTTTTCACTTAATACGTAATTGTTCCATTAGTTTAAATCGTATGTATTTTTTGCACACAGTGCTGCCAGCTTGCGCTTACGGCGTTGCATTCTAGAGACGGGCGATATGTTTTCTGTTAAATGGGCAGTGTTAAGTGTTGACTAAATGCTGTTAGGTGGCAACAAAAAGTGTTGAATGGCTATTGAATTCTGTGAATATCTTACGATGTGGCAACGCCACCATATCGATTATAACCAGCTAACAAAATGGGCGTCACATATTTTAAAATTTTTGGCCCCACCGATTATCGTCGAATATATTTATTTCTGCGCGTATATTGCAAAAAATTCATATGCTACAGATGGCCAACAATTTCTACGACGACTGGTAAATAAAGTATATACCGCAATATCATATCTCGCCAGTCCCCAATGTTGCTTACGGCTTAAATCTCAATACTAGGGTCAATCCCGGCTTATCGTAACGTGCGAGCAGGACGGCAAATCGGTTGCCCATATCCTCTGGGACACCACCAATTTGACATATAACACAGCAAATAGAAAATTTCAATTCCGTCAGTATTTAAAGTACATAAGTTTCTTGTAAAATAGATAAAGATAATAAAATGATCCCAAGAATACAACTAGCGACTACTTAATTATATACATATTTATATAGACATATATAGGTATATAGGATTTAGGCGTGCGGCTTAAACTGCGGATTATGGGAGCGTGCCATTTTGGCCTTGAGCCACTCGTCCGCATGCCTCTGCTTGATGTGGACATACATGTTGGAGCGCGACCTGCACTCCTTGGGACAGTGTGGGCAATTGTATAGCTGGAGGCCGGTGTGTATCGCCATGTGCTCCTCGAGGTTGCGCTGCTGCTTGAAGCTCTTCTCACAGTACGTGCACTGCAAATTTGTGGTCAGCTTATGAGCATATTTAACATGGGCGCGTAACGCTGTACGCGAACTGCACGTCTTGGAGCAATGGGGACAGACGGTATCGGTGCTATCGTGCGTAAATCGATGCAATCGCAGACTGTGCTCGTTCTTCAGCCAGACACCGCAGATGGGGCACTCCATCGCTGGTGCGACGACGCCCTGATGTTCCAGCAAGTGGCGCTCGAAAGATGGCTTAAACTTGAACTTCTTGCCACAAATGTCGCAGACATGTGGATGCACATCCTCATGGATCGACTGTATATGCCGACGCAGTCGGTGCACATTCGCAAAGCTGTACAACAACAAATTAAAAAGGGTGAGCTCTTGTGATTCGAGCGAGAAGGAGATGGATGGATGGATGGTGCGTACCTTTTGTGGCATATGTGGCAACTGTGCTCCAACTGATCCGTGTCGTGCTTCAGCAAATGATTACCCAAACGCCTCTCGCTGCTGAAGGTGCGCTCGCATTTCGGGCACGGATACTTCAGCACTTTGCCAATCTGGGCGACTTTGTTGTGCACCGTCTCAATATGCGTGGCCAGATAATCCTGGGAATTTAGCGACTTGTTGCAAATCGAACAGCTGCAATTGCCAAATTCCAAATCAAATCAAATTCAATTCTTACAACTTACTATTTTCCATATGAGTGAATAAATATATATATATATATATATATATATATATATACATATATGTGTATATATATATATATCAATATGTATGGTATATAAATTAGTTACAAATAGATAGTTGACTGACGTAAATAGGTTGGGATTGATGTGCTTGCGTATGTGATCCATCAGTTTGGAGGCGCGATTGAAGACCTTGTTGCAGCACTTGAGATACGCGTCGCGCTGATGCACCTCCAGGAAGTGGATCTTCAACTGGGACAGGTACTTGGTGCTGAAATCGCACAGATCACAGTCGGCATTCATATAGCTGGCGATGGCCTCCTCGTAACGCTTCGATAGCTGCGCCCGCGAGCAGCCCTTCGGTTTCCGTTCCATGGCCGCCTGCAGCTCGCTCGTCTGTGTATCCGTTGGCGCATTATCATTTGTGTTTGTGTTTCTGTTTATGCTCCGCTGTTTGCGACGCCCACGATTGACGCCATCGCCATCGTTATCGTTATCGCATCCAGTGTCGGTGTCATCCAGCAGCTGATTCAGCTCCTGGGCGAGCGTTAGCCGGCGCTGCTCATTCGGTGCCACAACGCGTCCCTTCCGCTTTGGTTTGAGCTTGTGCTTCAGCTTTACCAGAGGCACTTCATCTGTAATCAGTTCGTGTCATTTTATAAGTGGACAGTTTTGAATAAGTTAAATCTCTCTCTGTACTATATATATATGTATTTCTGATCAATATCAACAGATGAGCCTGGATATATTATATATTTTAATAAATTACATCATCGATCAGCATGGAAAAACTATGCCAAACTGATTGCATTTCTATTTTAGATATAAATGTATATATACATATATATATATATATATATATATACATATATATCCGATTTTCATTAAGACTCAATGTCGTCATACTTACAAATTGTATTTCGGACATAATATTCATAATATTCACAAGTTATTGTCTTCACACCAATTTTACTGTCCAGGTATTTATATAAAGATAGCGTCTTAAATTCCAATTGTTTGGCACATTGCTACGTTATAAGTCCATATTGAGCTGGACAGTAATATTAAGAAAACTTTAATTTCTCTATTGATTTTGTTTGTTAGAATAATGGCTTAACTGAGCTATCAAATACTATTAAATGTTCCAAAGATATAGGTACAGGGCTAACGATAGAAGCTCTAAGATCAAGAAATAAATTAACAATTGCATGGCTACATCGATTGAAAAGTCTTAGAAAGTCTTTACAAATGCTCTCAAGTCAGAAAAAAAACCATTGAGATGCGCGTAGGATTCAAGAATACTTCATCAGCAACCGATAATCGAATGATTTTATGATTGTTATGAGCTTAATATGATCTGAGCGATTGAAATCAAAATTAGTGAGTGCAAAATTAGCTAGTAAAAGCAGTCATGCATGGTGCTTGCCATCGAGTTATTTGACTGTCCAGGTGTGTCCATATTTATGTGCACAACTGGGAATGGGACAAGTGCTTTTTAATGTTGTGTTTGATTTTGTGCACTCACCATCATCATCTGAGGAAGTGTGCGGCATGCCATCGCTGCTCTCATTCATTATGGGCTTCTCATCGACATCGTCGTCATTGCCATCACCATCATCGTCAGGGTTGAAGACGTGCATGGGCAGCAGCTGGTCGGTGTGCAAATGTTTTGGTGCACCATGCAGGTGCGGCACCTCTACACTGTCCACATTCACATCGAGAACACTGCCGAGCAGATTGTGTATATCGAGGGGTTTCTCGTCCATCTCGTCGGTGACCAGCGGAAGTTCATCTATATTGACATCCACATCGATACCGCCCGTCCATTTGAGGGCCACGCAGTCGACGTCCACGTTGAGGAATTCCTTTTTAAGAGTTAACTGCTTTTGCTCGACCAGCTGAAAGAAGTTGTTAAAGTCCTCCAAATGTTCGCAGCAATCGTGGCAAATGTTCGTCGAGATGTTGTCATCGGGCATTATCTGCAAACCAGCCAGCTAAATGAGATTAATTTTCGGTACAGAGTGGCAACAATTTACCTCCAGCGGCAGAAACTTGGCTATTATTTTGAGCAGCGAGGATTCAGCCAGGGTGTCGTTCGTTTCAAACAGATAGACAGCATTGTTTGCGTTTATGCTTTTTAAACACAAGCGACAGATCATATTGCGGCGCTTTCAACATAAATCTAAGCAATTAACTATCACTATCAATTGTTAGGTTTTGTTTAGCGATGGGCTCCAACTTTATCAATATATCGACTTTTGTACTTATGTTATATGGATGTGCCAATTTGTGACGGCATACAATTTGTATTTTGAATGCTGTTCAATGTTTTAAATAACTGCAAAGTGTATCAACATTTCAATCATGTTTTAAAAAGATCTACCCATTGCCATATATAAATGTATGCTAATATTTAGATTTATCGATATGCAATGTTTACAAAATATAAACTATATGGTTCATTGGGCTTAACAATCAATTCGCGAAAGTGCTCTTCATCGATATTAAGCATATTTCATGTTATCGATATGTTACGTTGTCACATGCAAATCAAACCAAATCATAGCTCTTGTATGGAGAGCTCTGAATAGGATCCAAATGAATTAATAGTTATCAGTTCTGTATTCGTAACTTGATTTTCCCGGATAAAGAAGTACTTTTAAAAAAGTTGTAATGCTTTGTAAGCTGGGGTCACACATAGTTAAAAGTTTATGCTGTGACATCACAATATATTATGTTTATCGCAAAAAAAAAAGTATTTGCGGGCAGGAAAATGTTCGGTCGGACAAATCTATCGGTTCTAATACTTTTTCGATTCCAATAACAACGACTCCGATTACCAGTGCTAAGAAATTGTTCAATTTTTGGTTCCGGCTCTCAATTTCAATCGTTAATTTCGGTTACTGGTTCCGGTTCAGGTACGCTTCCCTGGTTGTTGATAGCAAGTTGATCGATTACTCGTTTGTTTGCCATCCGTATCGATAGTGTAGCTGTAGCTTACACTGTAGTGAGCGGTGCAAAATAAATAAATAATTTAAGTAAAAAAAAAGGTGTATATTGGTCGAGTGATCCATCAGCAAGTTAAGCAGGTAAGCCAGAAACTACTGCAAACTCATCAAATTCACCCTAAATTAAGCAAGACAACTCCGGCTCCCAGCTACCGGAATGTCGCCAATAATTCGCAACCTACCGCGGGGAGCATTGCAAAAAAAGCCCACAAATTTTTCAGTCTCTCTGTCAGTCCGTCTGCCGCTCTGTATCTGCCATGTAAGTGTGTATACATGCATCTGTATGTGTTGTTGCAGCTGCAGCGGCTCAGTATCTTTTTTGCACGAGAGCCGACTCGGAAATATACATATATACACACATACACACACACACGCAAATGCACGCAGGCGTACGCACTGCACAAATGCATGCATGTATACCGGTATGTATGCATGTATGCATCTGTGCATGTATGCATGTGTGTGTGTGTAAACTGGCAAAATAACTAGTTTTTATGTGCAAGGAATCATCCACCATATTCGCAGACGTTGCTCATTTGAATTGCTCTCAATTTGTAGCTTAAATCATAGTTGCTAAGTGTGTGTGTTTTAAAAATCCAAAACCAGCCACCACCCCCTCTCTCCTGGTCTGGTCTGGTCTTGTCTGGCCTTTTATTTGTTCATTCGTTCGCTGGTTCGTTCAACCGGCTGCCTAGCAAAATGCAGATTCTCAGCGGCGAAAGAGTTGCATATGCGAACTAGTGATGGGAGCGTGTCCTTCTCTTTTCCTCTCACTCGCTCGTCACGAACACGAGCAACCAAATTTTGCGACAAAGTTAAAGAGTGAGATGATATAGTTACAGCCAATCCTAACAAATATGAACGTTAAAACCAACCAATAACGTTTAACGTTTGAATATGCAGCTATTTGATTTGAATATCAGTCGCTGTCGTGTTTCGAGCCGTGTCACAAGCGCAATCACGAGGCACGCGCGCAACTCGAATGCGAAGCTTTGGCTCGTAACTGGGCAGGCGAGGGAACGAGCTCTGGCGACTCTGTCTGTTATCCGCCAGTGTCGTTGATTCGGCGCATACCTGCCCCAAACGCACACACACACACAGATAGAGAGAGAGAGAGACGCAGCCACAGACACACACACTCACACTCACACACACACTACTTGGGGAGTCGGCAATTGTTGCAGTTTTCCTTTCGGTTTTTTGTGTGTCTACCACGCAGCGAAAAAATTTTCACTCGCAGTGTTTTTTTTTTTTTTTTTTTAAATATTTTTTTGTTATTTTATTGTTGACCCGGCCGGTTTATTCACAAGTGCAACACGCATCGCCTCCTTTTTTTTTGTCTATTGCAGCAATTCTTTGTGCAGAGTTTTTTGTGACGCTAAAACCACCTGAGAAGCAAGCTTAAATGGTGACCATGGAGAATAGCGAGGAGATATTGCAAATTCTGGAGCGTTTCACACAGCTCAAGCAGAAGGAGATACCCAAGGAGCTGGAGGACTATCTGCAATATGTCGCCAAAACGGGGGAGACCATCTTCAAGTGGTCAAGCCTCAAGTATCTGTTCCGCGAAAAGTTGCTCAATGTGATCAAGCACTTCAACGAGGATTCGCAGCGTCTCGAGGGTAAGCCATTGATGGAGTGTTCCCCCAATTACAATCCCAATCCCAAAATGTGCCATTTGATTTGATTTGAGATGGCTTGTACCCCACAGAGATTCCCAATTATCCGAATGTGGATCCGTTCAATTATGAGACCATGAAATCCTCGTTGCTGGAGCGTCTCGATCTATTCAATGCGGCTCCATTTACCGTGCAGCGTCTCTGCGAGCTGCTCATCGACCCTCGCAAGCAATATTCTCGCATCGATAAGTATATGCGAGCCCTCGAGAAAAACATACTTGGTATATTGTATTTATTTTATATACTCATTTGAACATTAATTGACTAATAACTTTCGTCTTCAATTCAGTGGTCAGTACCATCGATCCGGGGCGCAGGCGCACGGAGAGCGAAAATGGCGACTCGCTGGACTCTGTTGGCAATGGAGATCTGTCGCTGGAGGTCAACATTGACATCGAAATGGAGAACGAGAACATGTTTAACAATGGTGACGAGCGCAACGGCAATGGCAATGGCAACGAGGAGTCCACCAGTGGTTCCCTTAAAGCTAGCTGCCCACGCTCCGATGGTGGCGAGCTCGAACCCAAGGCCAAGAAGGCCAAGTTTAATTACGATGAGAATGAGCAGGACGAGCAGGATGAACGGGATGAGCGAGACGAGCGAGATGAGCGTGATGATGTCGATGGGGACGAAGATGCCGTTGAGGGCAAGCCCGAATCAACTAAAGAAAAGGCCGAGGCTTCCGATGCTGCGGATGTAGAAGATGAGCCAGATGCTGCAGTTAAGACAATTGAACGTAAGACTAAGGAGACAGATGCCGCTCAGAAGGCACCCAAAGTAGAGGAGCCCGACGAGGACGACGAGGCGGAGCCGAAGAGCAAGAAGGCATCTAATGACGACAGGGAGCTTAAGGAACTGAAGAAGACACCAGAGTCAGCCGCAGACATTCCAGCAAAGGCAGAGTCCGTTGAGGCGGACAGCGGCGATGTGAAGACGAAGACCGTCGATGCTGGCAAGGAAACCGCCGATGATACTAAGCCCAAGGCTCCGTTAAATGATGCTGATGACCAAGTCCCAGCCGAAGAGTCGTTAAAAATCGTGGAGAAGAAGCAGCTGGAGAGCAAAAAAACTGCAGAAAAGCAAGCAGAGGAAGTGAAGCCTGATAAGAAGTGCGATAAAATCGCAGCTAATGCCGAAACCGAAGCTGTTGCCGCTGCTGCTGGTTCTGCTGGTTCTGCTGCTGCTGCTGATGAAAACGAGAAGAATGAGCCAAAAGCTGACAAGTCCAAGAAGGAGCCATCTGAAAAGCCACAGGAAAAGACAGAAAAAGCAACGCCAGCGTCGTCAGAGAAATCCGTTGCTGATGCTGCTAATGCTGCTGTAGAGAAAGCTACTGTCGGAAATGAAGATGAGCAGCAGGCTAAGGCGCCTGCTGCTGAGGCTGAGGCCAAGACTGAGCAACAGTTGGAGCCCAAATCGAAGGCAGCCAATGATGAGAGCAACACTCAAAAGACTGAAACTGAGGCAGTAGAAGCTACTGCTGCTGCTGCTACAGCTGCTGATGCTACAGCTGCTGCTGCTACAGCTCCTGCTGCTGCTGCTACAGCTCCTGCTGCTGCTGCTACAGCTCCTGCTGCTGCTACAGCTCCTGCTGCTGCTACAGCTCCTGCTGCTGCTACAGCTCCTGCTGCTGCTACAGCTCCTGCTGCTGCTACAGCACCTGCTGCTGCTACAGCTGCTGCTGTTACTACAGCTGCTGCTGCTACTACAGCTGCTGCTGCTACTGCTACAGCTCCTGCTGTCGCTACAGCTGCTGCTGCTGGTGATGGTGATCCGGCTTCTAAAGCCAAGTCACCGACTAAGGATGAAATTAAGGAGGAATCGACAAAGACTGTTGAAGCGGCTGATAAAACTACTGCTGCTCCAGCTACTGCAGCTGATGCTGCGGCTGCTGATGCTGCCAAAGCTGTCTCCGTTCCCATTGAGACCGATGAGCTTGCCACGTCGCAGCTGCCAACTACTGCTGCTGCTGATGCGTCTGCTGCTGATGCGTCTACTGCTGAAGCACCGACTTCAGATGATGCGGCCACGTTTGCAGATGGAGCTGCTGTCACCACTCCCACATTGACACTGAACGATCAGCCCATGGAGGATACACCAGCCGAGGAGGAGGAGAACGTTGCGGCGGTCTCACCCACCGCAGCCGTCGAGGAAGTGGTCATGGCTGAGAGCGGCGCAGCCGGCGCTGGCGGCGATATGGCCACCGATGAGCTGGCCAAGGATGAGCCAGCCGCTATGGAGGTGGACGATACCAGCCAGGAGGTAATGGATCAATAGACCATTACCAGTGGACGCCAATTCAAAGCAACTAATAATAATACTTTCAACTACTACTCCGAAAAAATAGCATAACGAGTATAAGTACATCCTATGTCCCTTTCCACTTCCCCTTCTTTCCGCACACACACACACACACACACACACACACGCACACACAAAAGAATATACAGAAGCACATGCATTCTCCAAACACAACATACCATAACCAATCCCAAGTATCCTGAGATAATATAACGTATAACTTCATTAACTAGGGTATTACCGTTAGGCCATAGCTGATATGATATGAAATCATACATATATATATATATATATATATATATATATTATTATGTGTATTTATATTTATATATATGTGTGTGTATGTCTCTTTGTATTCCAAACACCCAAACACTGTGGGTACACACTTATCAAAGATAGACAGACGAATCGACGGATACCCTTTTCGAAGCGATGCTTTCCATCTGTGTTTGTACCCTCGCATAGTTAGTTGTAAGTCCGTTTGCCCGCATCCATCAATGAAGAATATTTTATTTACAAACGTACTTATAAGCAAAACAAGCATTAGGTTCCGTTTTGGCATTCAAGATCGTGAAGCCTCCACATATTGCATAGTGCATAGTTCCCTAAGTTGATGGATGTGGCACGGTTCGTTCGGCCGCATTACGTCATTTTGTGTATTTAATGTCTATTCTACATAAAACGCCCATAGAATATTGAATTTCTTTTATAAATTATACCCTGAACCCATTGAAAATATATTCAATGAAATATTTGAAGGAAAAGTATATATATATACATATATATATATGATCAGCATCAAGAACCGATTTGATCTAGAAATGTCTGTCTGTATGAATACGCCAAGCTCACTTCAATCTATATCTGCGCACATTCTTTTATCGATACATTTCGTGAATATCGATAAATATCAATTACCGATAGCAATGCAATTTCGACATACAATTGTGACCAAGATCGAAATGAATTCTATGTTAATTTTTACCAAATTACGCACAAGCTCAAGATTATTATTTCTATATACGCATTCATGCATACAATGGGTGTGAGCGTTTTTTTTTTTTTTTTTTTAATTTAATTTAATATATTTTTAAGCATAGTTGGCTTAAGTAAATAAGACTTGTAAGAGGTAAAGACTTGGGTTCAGGGCATCTCGTAGTCGGGCACGACTCTCGACTATCTCTCTTACTTGTTATTTTTCAATTTTTCGCGATATTGGGCAATTACGTATAGCTCTGAATGTTTCTCAGAAAACAAAATAAACTATCTATATAAATAAAATCGAAGAACTTAAATTGTCTATTAGCATTTGGAGGTGGCCTCTGGCCATGTCTCATACCATAATTACTATGTAGAGAGAAGACCAAAGGCTTGTCAAAACCTAATGGATTTTTGAAAACACGATTTTCGTAATGGAAATTTCATGTTTAAATTCATGTAGTCGCATCTGCTCGTTTGCATGCAACTAAGATGCACTCGAATCTATGAACAAAATGCCTACGTTGCAGTAAAACTCAGTCATCGCATAGGGTATATATATATATATGTAGATATATGTATACATATATAGAAATATATATTTCATGTTTGATTTTGGAGTATAGGGCATAACAAAACAATGAACAAAAAATGCATATGGCAAGTTTGGTAAAACATTTTTGGTATTTGTGTTATAAAGCTAATGGATTTTAAGAGCGCGGCTCTGCCGCAACAACACCACAGCCAAAACCGACGACGAGTGGGTATCGCGATATGCGATCCGCTATCCACAATCCGTTTCCGGATCCGATCCGTTTGAGGCCTGGCCGAGCCAACGACTTTGTCGAGCGATCGGTTGGTCTCTGCTAACGTTAACGGACACGGTCGCGAACTTGGATGCCTGGTTGTCGTCTAGCCCAGGAGTACCTTGCGCATCATGAAGCCGCTGCTGGCGCTGGCGTTGCTGCAGGATGCCCTGGATGGGGCGTCCTCGGGCTCAATGCACTTGGAGGAGCAGAGGTACTGTAGCAGCGGCACGCGATACTTGCCACAGAAATCGACGAACTTGATGTGCTCCACGCGATTGTCGAAGAAGACGCCCTTGCAGTTGGGATTCACGCAGCAGTTGGCGCTGTTCAGATACTCGGCCAGGGTGCGCGGCAAGTCACTGGGACCCGGCCGCTGTCCACTGGCCTTCACAATGCGACCAGCCAGCTCTAGGAGCGTCGGCGGCTTCAATGCCATGTCCTGCACGAAGCGCACCACCAGCGGATTATCACGCAGGCTCAGCTAAATGTAAAAATCAAGCAGAATGAGTTCAGTTGGAAGTGTTAGAAATATAAATAGCCTATTGTCTTCACCCACCTCGGTCAGATTCTTCAGGGCGACAATGTCCTTGGGCAAGTGCTTCAGTCTATTCTTGTGGAGCAGCAGCGATTTCAGGTTCTTCAGACGTGCAATGCTCGTCGGCAGATGTTCGATGTGATTGTCGCACAGGACAAGGGCCTGCAGCTGGTTCAGTGAGCCAACCACCTCGGGCACCTCGTTGATCAGATTGCCACCAAGCGATAGCACATGCAGACTGTGGAAAAAGTCAGGGAAATCATTATTGGCTAAGGCCGAAAACTATCTGGTGGCAATCCAGTGTTTAAGTTCTGTACTTATCTACCCTTTAGTAAGACTATAGCAATAAAAGCAAAATGTAAATATATAGTTATATAGTTATTACCATCTAAGATCCACTAAGTAATCCGTGTCTTATCTTTTGTTTAATCAAAAGCAGCGAACGATACCGATAAGAACAGTATTCAGATTAGAAACTAATTGTCAACTCAGGCCGTCTACTACAGTATAAAGTTCAACGTCTAAATCACGTTTGTGTTCCAACTGTGGACACAAAAGTATTTCAAATTTTCTTGATACAAGCAATTCTATATCTAAATCATGATAAAAAAAATATAAAAAAATTAATTAGTTCAGATTTCGGGTCAGTTTGCGGTTTCTAACGGGGCACAAAAGAAACTATCTAACTCTCTACATAGAAAGGTTTCTTGCTTAAGACCCATATAGACAGTTCTAATTGAAGTAAAACATTGACCAGGTTCTAAGGCTTAGTCCCTTGGGAGCCCATTGGCTAGCCAAAACAAAAAAAATGGTGTATGGAATTATCAAAAAATCAAAGTTTCTTGATAAAACGCTTTCGCTGATAAGAACCATAAATTGTGTCTACTGATCAAAGCTGATATCGTTGTCGGCCATGTAATCAATTGCGTTTTGGGAAGCCAAGTGGAGTCGTTTCATTATTAACTGTCGTACAGTACATAGTAACGTTTCTGAAATCATTCGCTTAGTACTAAATTATATATATCGTTTTTTTTCTTTTTTATATTAAATTTAGTAATATAATATATATATATTTGTCTCTCTCAGCTTGTAGTCTGTCTGTTATCTCACGAATCGGTCACAAAGTTGGGTTTGGTGTTTTTTTTTATTCATTTAGCCTTGCTTCACATATTCTTTTGTTTATTTACTAGGCTTGTTTATTTACTATACCAAATTTACATATCTGTACGTATCTCTTTCTTATAATCTCAAGTCACAATATTCTCTCTCTCGCTCTCTCTCTCTCTCGCTCTCGAGCTATCGATAGATTTGAGTTTTACAATGCCCTCACCGCGAGCCACACGAAAAGGGCGCTTATCAGTTGATTACGTTGACATGTACCCCGTTAGATCGCTTGCCCAGCCACCCCCTTTCCTTGTCTGTGCTATGCTTGACAACAATTGCGACTGAGGCTGACACAGGAAGAATCGTCGAGCTGACGTCGGCTGTGGCTGAGGCAGAGCACGCGCAAAAAGTGGGCATGGCATGGCAGGTGCAGAGGGATGGGAACGTGAATTGGATTAGATTGGAGTGGATTAATCAATCGATGCGATATGTTCTTAGTAGTTGAATAGAAACCCGATTTTTTGTTACAAAGTCCTAAAGGGTTATGAAGGTGTGTGAAGAGAGCTACAGGAAAACTTTATTCTTGTCGTGCTCACAGATTTTGTATGCTCCACTTTTGTATAGCTCTCATTGGCGATTGGTAACTGTAAGGGATGAGCGAATTACCTGTGCATCTTCCAGATATCCTTGGATATGATCGAGATCTTGTTGCCGCCCAAATACAGATACTTGAGCTGGCGCAGTTCGGTGACCTGTTCTGGGAAGTGGATCAGTTGATTGCCGCTCAAATTGAGCTCCTTTAATGTCGAGGTGCCATTGCCCATTGTCTGCTTGGTGAGCAGCGATTTAGGTAGCGATGAGCTGGTCAGCAGATTGTTTTTGGCAATCAGCGTGACCAGCGGCAGCTGGAAGATCGCATCCGGGAGCTGGGTGAGCGCATTGGAGCTCAAATCAAGTATCTTGAGATTGCTGAACAGTTGCAGCATGCGTGGCAGTGCCACAAGTCGATTGTGATTGAGCAGCAGCGTCTCAATGTCGCCGCTAGATTTGAGCAGGCCCTTCTGCGGTGAACTCAAATGATCCTCCAGTGTGCCCACATCCAGATTCATGCGACCAAAATCTATAGTTTTCAGCTCGCGCGAATCCGTATCCGAGCTGTCCGACGTATAGAGCTCCATATCCTCTTTTAATGCACTATCAGTGCCCCAATACGTTCCTTTATATATCTATGTAAGTGTTGTGTATATGTATATATATATATATATATATATATATTTATATATGTGTACGATTTATTATTTGTCTGGCTATAACTGGCAAGTATATGTTTTCATGTGTTATTTGTTGTTCAATCGCCTGCTTTTATAGGCTCCCTGTGACTGTCCCTGTCTATGTCTCTGTCCCTGTCTCTGTCTCTGATTCTGGTTCGGATTCTGTCTCTGCTCCACTTGTGTTTGCGCACGATCGCATCACTTTTTCTTTAGACAGACGAGCTGCGGCGCAAATCGACGAATCAAATGAAACAACAACAACAACAAAAACAAAACAAATATATATATATATCAAGTGGACGAAGCGCGATTCGTTTGCCACCAGCACCAGAGCCAAGCGATGACTGAACTGGCACCCGTTTCCAGTTTGTCGCCTCGACTGATGCCGATTTTCGTCGTCGTTGCGCACGAAACGCAAACAGGCGTATTCGTAATATGCATACCCAAGCACACACACACACACACACGCACACACACACACACACGCACACACACACACGGCTTAGCACGAGGTGGAGCACAGACTGCGGCTTTAGTTTCGGGTCCAACACGCGGCCAATGGTGGGCGCCAGATGACATGGGTCACTCGATAAATTTTCATCTGAACTGAAGAAGCGAACCTCTCTGGACAAGCTATACGGGATTTTATATCAAGATAACACAATCGATCAATCAAAGTAAGACTTTCGCTTATACATACAAAAATAAAATACAAAAATTTGAACATCTCATTACTTCCACTTATTCTATTTCTTTAAAATTATTTTATTTATATTACGATCAACTTGAAACTAAATATATTTTTTGCGATCTTATCAAAAATGCATTTAATAAAAATTTCAGCATTTTCAATCGATTTGAAGAAGAATAAGAAACATTTCATAGCTTTTAAAGGCCATTTATTCAAGTGCCTTCATTTAATTAAATGATCCAATCTGCAAAATACATTGATTACCATTAAAATGTATTTATAATCGTATTAAAACAAATTATACTTGATAATTTGGTGCAAGCAAAAGCTATCATAAATTGATATCATCTTGTGATATGTTCGAGAATTGTGATTCGTAAAATGGAAAGCATGCCTTTATTTATGAAGTGCTCAAGTTATAAAGCGACCCGCTTTAGCCGATCAGCAGCGAGTCGAGGTGATTATTAATTGATAAGCGCACACTCACACACACTCACACACGCACACACACTCGGATTAGTGTAAATGTGTATTTTTAAAAGCGATTGACAAAGTTGTTGCTGTTGTGTTGTACTTGAGTACGTCTAATCTAAACAGCTGAACTCCTCCCCCCCGGTCTAGTTATCCCCTGGCTAGCGGTAAACTTCTACGTCTACGTCTGCGTCTGCGTCTGCGTCTATGCAGTTAAAAACATCTGGGGTGCAAAAAATTGTTTATTATCGCGCTATTTGGGCCTTTTTGTTATTGTTGTTGTAGTTGTTTCTATTCTGCTGTTGCTGTTGTCTCTGTTGCTGATAACCGCAGAAACCAAAAATACACAAACTTTGGTGGCGGATCAGTTTGCGATTTATGAATACTTGCATATTTCAATACAATTATAATTGCGATTATCAGATGGAATTGGTGCAATTCATGAGCAGATGACATTCAAAGTACCAATAACAGGGCCAGTGGCTCTGCCACTGGGGAGCTAATTACGTTTGCTGGCTGCGAGGCGATTTAAAAGGCGCGGGCGGCTTTTGCCCACGTTTTTTAATTTGTTTGTGGCTCCCCCTTCATCTGTGTGTGTGCGTGTGTGTGGTCCTTATCACACCTTAATTAGTTGAGGCCATACACAAATATATATATCGATATATATATATATATATATATATAAATAACAGCAAAGATCAATGATTAACAAGAGCTCAGAATTTAATTCAGTAGAAACAAACGGACAACTGCACACAGATATACCCGTAGTCGGCTATTATTGCTGATAAGTAGTATGTACTTTATGAGGTCTGAAATGTTATAAATAAGCTATGGGGCAGTTAAGTTGTTTTCTTATGAAATTGTTGCATACGGCAAAAAAAAAAAACAAAATACATACACACACACACAATCAAATTTTTGAGGCACATGTTGATAATTTATTTTTAAATATTAAATACTTACACATCGTGCAAGTGTTACGTTGCTGAGATGATTTTGAACCTGGGTCCATAATCTATTTAGCAAATCAAGAGTCAATATTCATTTAGATTGCGATAGCCCCAAAAATTATTATTGGATTATGTTTATAGACTAATGATATTGGGACGCAATCAGCTAAACCATCTGACATATGCAAATCAAGTCTTCGCTTCGAACTATTATGTTAGCAATATAGAAATCAATTCAAGAAATTCATCACAGCCACATATTTTGTGTAAATGTTTTGTTTTCCTATACATTTAATTTGTGTACATTTTTTTCTTCTATCTTATGTCTTATCAAGCTTGTCTTATCAATATGTATAGTACTACATTTATACACCCATAATAACATTCTAAATAAATAAACTAAGTTTTTATTTATACTATTGATTTTCAAGCTATTGCGTGTAATGCTATTAACTGCTTGGACAAATTAAAAATCCTTAGAATCGCTAGAAACACAAGGACATACTCCATCAAAGTGCATTCTGAGATCCCAAAAACATGCTTCAATTTCACATACTAAGCGAAACCAAAAAGTGGTTATTTAAATGGGGCATCTAGAATCCATTTGTACCACAAAAACCGTCCTGCCACAGCTTACAGAAACTTACTTGTCCACAGAGATATCCTGCATCGCTTGTGGACGTTGCTAGTATCCTCTCTCAATGGTAGTTATATGCTAGTTTGATGTTTAAAAAACTATTGCATACTCTTAGGCAGTGTACATAAATCACATTTTATAATTCGTACTGCATACTTTCGGGGTATTCGGTAGCCAGAATAGTTCATCAAAGTAAACAGTTGTACAAATTTCACTTACACTTTCTTTGAAACTGCACAGACGACTTAGATGTCCTTCTTAGCTTATAGTCCTAAATAATTAACTTATTAATTATTATTAGATGACCCCATTTTGTATTGAAAACACCAATTGTAAATCATTCCATTATTATTGTTTATTATTATTATTTAAATATTTGCCTTGTGGTTTCCTATATTTTACAAAGTATACATAAAAAAAAACAAAAAAAAAATTAGGGTTTCCAATAGCAGTTGTTGGTTTTAGTTGTACATAAATATTAAAGTTAAACGTTAATATTAATACGTTATGTATGTAGATGTGTTAGACTTTTTGTTTATTTTATAACCCTACCAGTTAAAAAAAACATTGTTGTAAATGCCTTGGTGTGTGTGTGTGTGTGTGTGTATGTGTATGTCTGAAGCTTGTTGTGTGAAATTGTGTACTGTATAAAAATGTTTGATTGTTTAATTATTGCTGCAATTGGTCGTAGATTGATATATAAGATTTATAGATTGTATACATTATATATTTTAAATGGATTGCATCTGTCTAAATGTGTGCAATACATATGTGTGCGTGTGTGTGTTGTGTCTGTGTGTACCTCTGTGTGTGTGTATGTGCGTGTGTGTGTGTGTATGTGTCAAAGGGTATCCTCTAGAAAAAATGGCCATATGCTAAACTTTTGGCCCACTACGCTATACTCTATATATATAAGTTAATATATGCATATGTATGTATATCTTCACATATAGTTGTATACATAGTTAATATAGTTGTTTATATGTTTATATTTGTGTATATTTATTAGCAAAAAAAGTGCAGAACACACAACAAGTTCTGTTTTATTGATGATTTTTATGATGATAATGGTGAAGTTGGCGCAAGACGATGAGAAAAAAAAAACTGCTCTTAACTCAATACTGTTGTTGTTTTTGTTGTTGTTTCTGTTGATGTTTTGTTTTGTTTAGTAGACATTAGATGTATTAGCGTTAATTAGCTTTACTTACATGCTACTAAGTATATTTTAATGTAATAATAATAAATTATTAATTAAATATGCTTGTTAGTGAGCAAGATGGGGGCGTTTTTCGGCATATTAGCCGGCGTATTAACCGGGGAAGATGGGGGGGGGGACCGAGGGGGCGGTGAAATCTGTTTAGGCTGTAGATGTTTCTCTGGCTGTGTCAGTGGCTGTGGCTGGGTATTCATTCATTCATTCACTCTTCATTCTAGTCACTAGTCACTCATAACACTCGCTCAATGACTGGCCTGTGCCTGGGTCGCAGTGGTGGGCCAAGCGATCTTGGCATCGATCCTCTTATAGGCCAACATGCAGTGTTTGCCCTTGGCAGCAAGTCGCGCATCCTGCGGACATTCGGCATCGCTAAGCAGCGTCTCCTCGCCGTCGACAAGCTTGAAGAGCGCATAATCCTGCGGATTGGTGATGCGCGCCTTATGCGCAATAATCCGGCAAACCTCCCGAGTCGTCGTATGCGGTCGCACCGGCAGCGTGCGCGTCTGCAGCGATCCATTGCACTCGTCCGGTATGATGACGCGCAGCACACTCGAGCAGGCCGGCAAGCAGCTGGAGCGCCACTAAAATTGACAGAGTGAGAGAGACACACACACACAGAGAGAGAGAGAGAGAGAGAGAGAGAGAGAGATTAATGGTAATTGATTTGTGTTTAATTAGCCGACTTACGTCCAATGAGCCGTTGCCGTTTTCACTCTCGGATGCCATGAAATTTTTGAGCACATGAACGGCACTGCAGAGTGCGGTTAGATAGTAGCCAGGCTCGCCATTTAACAGTGTCGGCTGCAACAGACCCCACATGAACTCCGCCTCGATTTCGGCGCCAACGAATCCACATTTGGCCACCACATAAACCAGCACGGGCAGAAAATCATCGGCGCCAAGCTGTTGGCCGCGCGGACAGCCCGTCGCATCGAACACCGTCGAGATGACACACAGGAAGAGCTCCAGTTTGTCAAGTGGCAGCTCCGCCTCCTGCAACCGCCACAGCAGATTGGCAATGAGACGCAGCGCCAATGGCGATGGTGGCGTCACTGTGGCGCGTATACCAAAATCTGTGGCATCTCGCTCGTACGCATAGCGCACATTTTGTGCAAGCAACTGGATGTCCTCGCTGCGCTTGTAGTGATCCACGAATATGCCGTAGAGATGCTCGCGCAACGGCAGCACGACCAGCTGATGCATCACCGTCTCCAGCATGGCATCGAGATTGAGAAACTCATCGGACTTGAGGCGGCCCCGTGCCGACTCCAGCTCGGCATGGAACTTGCCCTCGCCATGCTTAACCAGATAGTTCTTCATGCCGCTCATAAATTGACGCATATTACGCATAACCACTTGGGGCGCCGCCTCGCGCGACTCCTTCGTGCAGCTTATGAAATTCTCAATGTTGCGGGCAAATGTTGAGCTCGGATCTTGGGCCAGCTGCAGCGTATATGCACGCAGTGAATCACCAGGGCCACTGCTCTGTATATTGATCTTGTTGCGGGGATGACCTGCACACAAAGAAAAGGGAGCAAACATTATAATTATATATATATGTATATATAATATGCGATAAGACTAAGTCACATAGAGATACTACTTTTGTTGTTTTTTATAGATTTACTTTCCATTTAGATGTATATAAACTAGCATTGTATCACAGTAATGAAAACTATAGAAAACCTTAAGCCCTTGGACCAAATCTAATGTAAACTTTATGGTGCGGTGCCCTAGCTCGTAATTCATCGAGATTCTCATTACATTTACTATCTGTGAGGATAGCTTAGCTTTTGGAGCTGTAAAATTACGTAAGACCCTTGACAAATGCTATCTAGATCTATCTTACCGCATAGCAGTCGGCAGAGAAGTCGCAGCAAACAGATGAATGGCGCACAGCAGCCGTAACTTTGAGAGCGCTTCTCATCGGCGCTCTCGCAGTTGCGACGATAGCGTCGATAGAGACGACGAGATTGCGCCTGGAGCGACAAACCGAGTGCCTGCCACTCCACAATGTGCGTCATGTTTAGCAAAATGTTGCCCTGGTCATCCAGATGGTAGAACTGTTTGATGTCATAATGATCGCAGCTATTGCGCTCCACAGGATGGCAGATATTGAGAATGTTTAGCTCAGGTTTGGGAATGAGATTGGGATTGGGATTTGGGCACTTGCCGATGGCGCCCATAATGGAGCCAGCGAGTGCCTCAGTCTTCAGTTGCTTGCGATTAATGCGGCAGTCTTTGAGCACCTGTTGCGGACAGGTGACCGTCGTAGTCGTAGTTGTCATTGTCATTGTTGTTGTTGTTGTCGCTATCGTTGATATTGAGCCCAGGCTGCTACTGGCATATTTGGACTTTTTGCAGAGCAGCTGCTGCTGCTCCTGCACCAGTTGCTGACTGTTGGCCAGTGGTGAGGAGAGAGCAATGCCCGTTTCAATGCTGTCCACGAAGAGCAGCTCGAGCAATTTGCGCTTGCGACGACCCGTCATTGGTGAAGGTGCCTGGATTATCTTTCGATTATTGTGCGCCAGGTGGTGCAGGGTGGTGTTATGGTTATGCTGTGTGGTGCGCTGTTGAAGCAGCTCCTCTTCGAAATCGGCAGAGAAATAATTCTCCTGTTGCGGATAATCGACAATCTCCCAATCGGCCATGAAACTAAGGAATTTCGCCTCCTCCTTGTAGTGGCGCACATGAATTGGATCGTGAAAGAACTCCTCCGGTTCCAGGCGCTCGATGCGCCCCTCATCCAAGCTGCACAGCGATTTTGACATATCCGTGTCGTGTCCGGGTGCGTTGCCATTATTATTTAAAATTGAATTTGGCAAAGACAGGCGGTTCGCGTCGCTTGCGCGCGACGATCTTTTGAACCAGCTCATGATGGATTCTGTAACGATTTTTGCCAGCTAAAACGAATTGGCGAAAACGCAAGTTTCTCATCGGCACAGGAGGCAAATGTGGCAGCTGCTATCGATCCACAGATCGTATTTTATTATTCTCCTCTATGACTATTATTATTGACTTCAGTGTTCTCGTTGTTGTTGTTGTTGTTTTTGTTGTTATTCTTGTCCCGTTGCGTGCTGTTGCTCTAAACGCGGCCAATGCAAAACTAATGCTGAACTTCATACGCATTAGTTTATAAGACTGTAACAACGACAATGCCGGCGTCGACGTCGACGCTGCTGTTGACGTCGTCTGCCCGTCCCTCCCCCGCTCCCCCTCCGTTCATGCAGTAAATAAAAAAAAAAAAATAGATAGCAACTAGTGCGACGCCGTCGCCGACGCCGACGCCGACGCCAGCCACAGCTGTGGCCTAAATTGCGAAGCGAAGCGACCTCATTTGCCTCAGCAACTGCCTGTGATAGGCTGCCAGGCATAGGTAGCTAAAGATCTTAGATCTTAATCCTGCTTATGGGTATTTCCCGAAGGAAAGCGAAAGTGCAGTTTGCCCGTTTTGCTACCTGTGCCACAGCAGTTTGCGCAAGTCCTGAACGAATGCGAGGCGACAACAACAAATCAAATTCAAATTCAAATCAAGTCAAGTCAAGCAATTATCAAGCGAAAAACTGTGTCAAGAGGAAATTGCCAATGAGTCAACAGCAATGCTGGCTGCACCATAGACATCGTGGTGGAGCAGGGGAACGGCTAGCACAGGAAGCAGCAAGTGAATCAGTGAAACTCAGTTTTACATATTATTACTGCATCTGCATCTGGATGCATCAGCAACAAACAGCAGCACGTGTGCAATAGTTGCTGTTGCACAGGTAGTAATTATTTCAGCAGGTAGCACTTATTTCGAACAAATGAAAATCCATCATCTCAGAGAGAGAGCGAGAAAAAGAGAGGAGAGAGAGAGGCGCAAGGCTGTTGAGATAATGGGTTGATTCATGGCGCAAGTGAGAAATGAGAGCTAGAAAACTGCAGCTCATTTAATTGCAAGCAATAGGCAGCCATATTGTTTTTAAAGAGAGAGAGGCACAGAGAGAGAGAGAGAGAGAGAGAGAGAGAGAGAGCACGAGAGAGTTAGGGATGTGTTTCGGTGCTTTATAAAACTGTTTTTTGATTAAAGACAAACTGTCTGATGTTTACGCATGATGTCACCTCGTCCAAGAGAGAGAGAGAGAGAGCGAGAGAGAGAGAGAGAGAGAGCGAGAGAGCAAAGGAGATAGATGATGATGCTCTAATGCAATTGCACCTTACGATTGCATCAGCTTCATAATGCCCAATGCCCAAACTCAACTTGAATTATCGGCTGCGCAATTCGAAAAAACCTTTGATTAAAGGTTTTTCCTGATCGTGTCTGTGTGCCTCTGTGCAGGAAGTATTTGAAGCGATTCTCTGTCACTTATTTCATATTATATTGTGAAGGATCATCATCAAGCTAAGCAGCAACGAATATGTTTCAAATACCTCCATAGGTTTTCAATTCACAGAACTTTCCTTTTCTATTTAATTGTAATACGAACTTATGATCGCTAACATACTGTAGAATTTAAGAATATGAATCGGGGAAAGATATCATATCCTATATATATATATATATATATAAAAAAAAAGAATAAAAGAAAGTGAGTAAAGAAATTCTATTCTCTCTCGAGGTGTACAATTCGTGTATCGTATTTAGTTTAATGCATATTTTTCCACTTGATTGTTCTCAAGGTGACCTTTAGTTAAGTTTAGTTAAGTAATATTTGTAAGTTGTTGTTGTTTTTGTTGTTGTTGTCGTCGCTTTTGTCGAGTTCAGTGAACCATCTTCTATCGTTTAATCGTTTGTTTATCCACGTTTTTGCTTATCGCCAAGCCAAATGGCTTCACAACTGAAAATCATACGAATTTGATTTGTTTTTATGAGCTGCTGACAGAGAATAGTGCAGCGAGCACTAGCATATTGGACTGCACCCAAGATATAGATATACATATATATATATCAAGATAGGTAGATATTCTAAAAATAAATCACATCAAAAATAATCTGGGCCCAAAAAACATTCGAGGGAGGAGTAGAGTTTATTTAGAGTGCAGAGTTGTCTTCCGACTCCGATTCTTGTCTGGCTATCTGGCTGGCAATTGAATTGTAATCAGTCGGGTGTGTGTGTGGTTGGTTGAGCTTGGGCAAATTACGCATCCCATTCAGAGACGCGGCAAGACACGGGCGCGTTTTAAAACGCGCGCTGATTAAAAACGCAGTCGACGTCGTCGTCGGTTTACATTCCAAAGTGCACGACGCGTCGCCGTCGCCGTCGGCGTCGACTGTGCCAATATTTATATAAAGATTCGCTGAACGCTCCAAACTTATCAAATTTGTTTAGCTGGCTAACTGCGCCGTATGTCCATGCCGCAAACGGCGGAGTTGCTGACTAGGGAGAGGGAGAAGAAGATGAATGTTGTGGTTGTGAATGTGAATGCGTTGCGCGCCAGATAAGTTTCGGCAAAGCTTTGTAGTCTGCAGAATCCAGACTTGCAACGACGAGGCAGCGACGCTGCCACAGCAGCAGCTGATAGTGAATAACCTACCAGACCAGTTTGCACCAGTTTGCTGAACGGGGCTTTGATTTCATTCGCTATTAGAGGAATAATGGGCAACCCGTGCGCTCAATCAATCAATCAATCAGTCAATATGCATGCGATGACGACGACAACGATAACGTTAATTGCATTTGTTGTTGTTGTTGTTGTTGTTGTTGTTGTTGCCGATGGAGGCCACGGAATGTTGTATGATGCAACAATAACAACTGATTGCAATTGATGTTGATGCTGATGCTGATGCTGATGCTGATGATGATGATGATGACGAGCAATCCATAGCTTCAGGCTGTTGAAGATCGGCAAAGTGCTGGAGTAGTTTGATTGATTGGGTAACAGTTGTGTCCTTGTGTCATTCTCAAATTACTGATAACACAGAAATCCTTCACTTAATTGTTAAGCTGTTAAGCTGTTAAGCTACTACTGCACAGACATCCTTACGATCGGGATTTAGGATTTAGGTCAACGTAGAATCATTCGTTGTGTGGAAAAGCTTTCTTTCTCAGCTTATTGTTTTCATAGCGTTGCACGTTGCATGCGGATCAGCAACAGCAAAACCTTGAACAACGTTTTGTTTATCTATGCTCCGATATATTGGTCTATATATACATATATATATCTAACTGATAGGAAATGAAGAAAGGCAGCTTATGGTAGATACTCACATAGTATCTCACGATCCCGCATGCTCGGATTACGTAATATGGTTGCCACTTTTGGTCGCATTGCCTTGTTGTTGGTGCCAGCGCCGGCGCTGGTGCCATTTTTATTGGCCTTGAGCGTATCCTGGTTGCAGCTGCTGTTGCTGCCGTCTTTGGTGCTGCTAAATTCCTCAATGATGGTGTCATCCTCCGAGAGTGCGGGTCGGCACTTGGACAGATGTATGGTGTCCGAATTAATGGTGGCATCTACACGAAAGGACACAACAAAAACAAAAACCAGATACAAAAAAAAAGACTGCAATCACATTGCAAATGGGAAAATGGGGTTTCGCTTACCATCCTGCATGGGCATGAAGGAGTCCCATTGTGACGAGTCCCAGGGCTCGGAGAAGACGGTGCCGTCATCCGATTGCGCCGAATCAATACCGCCATAATAGGTCTGAAAGAAGTTGGCACAGTTGCGTTCCACGTTGTCGTAGGCGCTGAGTCGACAGCCGTTCTGGCTTTGGAATGACTTTTGGCTGCCATCGGCATTGGTTTTCTCCAGCAGTGGTGCTGTTGTTGTCGTCGTCGTCGACGTCGTCATTGCCATTTGTGGCGGCGTCGAGCAGCGCACAAGCTCTGGCAGATTGAGGTCGGGCAGACGCTTGACAATGATTTGGTGTACGGTGAGCGAATGCTTCTTATTTGGAACGAGCGGATTCTCCTTCTCCTGCCAGTCGGCTGCGGTGTCATAGTCACCACCACCACCACCACCAACACCATTTGCCTCCTGCTTGGCCATGAACTCCCAGCTGCTGTCCAACTGCCAGTGGTCGATGCGATTGCGTCCACGCTTTGCCGGCTGTTGTGGCTGTGCCGCTGGATTTGGTTTCGGCTTCTGCTTTAGCTCATCCAGACTGCCGGCCATCTTCTCGAGATCAGCGGGCAGGAGTAGTGGGGCCGTTGACGTTGCCAGACCGCCCTTGAGCGGCTCCGAGTGTCGCTGATTGGCCGGCAGCAGTTGGTTGCGCTGCTGGCGACGCAGAATTGCCGCTGCCGCATTGGTAAAGCCAGCCTGTCGCAGTGCATCCGCTGGTTCAGCGTAAAACGGACTGCCCTGCTTGCTCCTCGAGCCGGGCGTCTGTGCGGCTGTCGGTGTCGTGTCGCCGCCATCATCATTGCCACTGCCACTCTGCTCGGTGAGCGATTGTGTCATCGTTGGAGCGATGCCAGCAATTCCCAGATTCGGTAGCAGCAGGGCAGCTCGAGACCGTGGCGGTGCATCGCCGGAGAACTGCATCAACTGCTGGCTGCTGTCTTGACCGGCACTGCCCTCCCTCTCTCTCTCCCTCTCCCTCTCCTCTTTCACGCCAGGCGACAGCAGCTGCTGTGTGGGTGTGCTCGCTGCAGTTCCAGTTGCAAGTGCAAAAATTCAAATATTAGTCAATTTAATAAACAAATCGATCTTATAACACAGAAAAACAAAACAAAATTAAATTAAATTCAATTTAAGTGCGAAAATCTTTTTGCTGTTTGTTTTATATTTTGAATTAATTAAATTGATAAACGCTTGATGACAAAACACAAGCAAAGGATATGGCTTATAGCAAGAAGGATTTGATTTTACCATGTTACATCGATTGGATGTCTGAGGAGAGTTTAACTGGAGTTGGACTTACGTGTCTCGGCCAAGAGATCGGGTCGTCGATTGAGTACGCCGGCATGGTTATCGAGGCCCGGCTTGAAGCTGGTGAGCAGACTGGCTCGATCGCTGGGATCTGGCGACCAGACATCTTCGTAGTCGCTTATCTTGTCACTGAGAGCACTGGCACAGTACTGTGCTGGCGGGCTCTCCAATATGTCCGACTCCTGATAGTGTTTGGATTCCTTGCGTATGCGAGATTTGCGTGACTTGCTGCTACTGCTGCTGCTGCCGATCCCTGGCAGAATGCCAGCGCCATTCGGTGTCATCGGAGATGGCATCTTGCGTTGGCTGTGACTCGAGTCCCGGCTGGACTGCGAATGGGAGTGGGAGTGGGAGTGTGACTGCGATTGCGATTGCCAGCGGCTATCATTGGATGAGGAGCCCTGCGATGAGAGTGTATCCTTGCACTCGCCTTCGGGCGACAGACGCTTTGCAAATGTCTGGAACGTGCTGGTGCTGGCCTGTGAATTGAGCAGGGCATTGAATGGATTGCTCGACGCTGGCGTTGTTACCTCCACAAACTGTGCGGGATTTGGTTTGGCAGTTGAATTATTGTTGTTGTTGTTGCTGTTGCTGCCACTATTGCTATTGCTATTGCTGTTGCTGTTGCTGTTGCTGTTGCTGTTGCTGACACTGTTGCCGCCACTGTTGCCGCCATTGTTGTTCTCCATTGAGAATGTGACCGTAGTGGTCACTGTGAAATTGTTGTTGCTCAACTGATCCGGTGAATGTGGCTTGGACCAGCGCATTGGTGGCGCCGGCGGCTTGAGATTCAATGTGTTTGGCGGCTTTGGCCTCTGCGGACGCACCTGCTCAAATTCCGCACTGTTCGCTGAGTTTGTCTTGAAGGTGCTCAGATTGTTGCTACCATGCGTTAGCTGCAATGGTTGCTGCTGTTGCGGTTGCTGCTGCTGCTGTTGCTGCTGTTGCTGCTGTTGCTGCTGTTCCAAGTTAGCGCCACCCGGCAGATAACCCTGCGCATCCACCGGTGACATGGTTAAAATGACAGAGTCAACAGAATTGGGACTGAGCAGCTGCATGTGCTGCCCACCGCTTGTTGTAAAGGAGCTCATGCTCGAGTTGGTATCCGAGGGTGTGCCGGCCGGGCTAAAGAAACCCAACAGCTGACCGCTGCCGGTTGGGCTAAACAACGTTGTCGTTGGCTGTGGTGGATGTGGCGCCACAGCGGGCACCTTGCTGCTGGCAATGCAAGCTGCATCGCTGAAAAATGTTGCGGTACCCAATCCGCTGGTCTCTGTGAGTGATAATGGTGATTTGGCATCCAGAAGCAGTTGCTGCTGCTGCTGCTGCTGCTGTTGCTGTTGCTGTTGCTGCTGCTGCTGCTGCTGCTGCTCCGACGTAGTGTTGATAAGTGACTTGGCAATGGCAATGGGCGGTCCCAGTACAGCAGAACTGCTGGCATAGCTCCAGAACTCCTGGCCAAGCAGCGCCAGCGATGACAGCTTCTTGCGATTGTTCGCCTCCCGCAGCACTCGTGGCAGCATCAGCTGCACGGGCAGCTCATCACAGCACTGGGCATAGTGGGAGATCAGCTCTGGGATCGAGCCAAACTTGAAGCGTGAACTTTCCAAGCTGAGTTTGTTGTCCTGCGATTGGATCAGATAGTGTTCGATATAAGGACCCGTATCCTGTGGCAGACGCACAGAAACAGCCATCGTGTTTGGCTGGCTCGAACCACGTACAATGAACGTCTATACAGAGAGATCGAAAGAGAGAGACAGGAGAGAGAGAAAGGGAAAGCATTAGTAAGCAGCTGGCTAAGTGAGCTGCTGTTGCTGTTATTGTTCTTGTTGTTGTTGGTGTCAGTCATAAAGCTGCCACGTAAATCAGCGCTTTTTGGTGATGCCTTTTCACAGCCACTTCCGTTTTGTTTGGTATGCCCTTCTACCCCACCCCCTATACCCCCTGTCCACTACCTGCTTTCGCATCGCGTTAAATGTTGCGTTAAAAATGTGCGCACATAAATTTCCCATTTCCCATTTCCCATTTTACAAAAACAATGATAAATGATAAATTGGTATTCCATACGCCGTGGCGCCTCCAAGTATGCAATGCCTTGGCATTGTAAAAACCACCTCATCCACAACCACCCCCCCCCCCTTCTCCAGCTTGTACTTTCCCCACAGTCTGTGCGTACTTTTGTCCTGGCTGGGAAAACTTTGCAGACTCTGCGACAAAGCGCAGCCAAGTCGAGTGGCAAGTGCTTGTTGCACTCAAACTCTGACTTGGTCAAGTGGCAGCAGTGCGGTGTCCACTAGCAGCAACAGTGGCACCGCCTTACCCAGGACCATCCAGCCATTGCCATTTTTGTTAATCTCGCCAGCAGAAAGTTTTCATAATGAGCGCTTTAGTTGAAGTCACGCACAAGAAATGACTTTTCCCAGCCGCTGGTCATGTGTATATATATATAATATACATCCATCTCCATATATACATAATATATAGCTTAAGTTGCAAATAAATGCACAAAAGAATTGATGTAATTCACATACATACTCAAATACTCAAATATTGTCATATGTTGCATGCATTGTGTTGATATCAATTATTTGTTCAATTGTGATCTGAATAAAAAAATAGAATATATTTCAAATGTTAATAATTAATTTGAGGGGCACATATCCATGATGGTTTAAATTACCGTTAAGGGTTCAAGCCACATAAGCAGATATGGTAAAGTCTGGTCTCGTCTAAAGAAACCATTCATCCAGCGATCAAATCTTTTACATTTTACTGTCTTGGCTTCTTTATTGAAGATGAATATGATGATTTAAGAAACTCGAGCGTTTTTCATCTTCTATTCTATGAGTTAAGTATATAGATGTATATACTCTGTTCTCTTTTGTGTGTGTGTGTCTATGTGTGTGTGTGTGTGTGTGTGTGTGTGTGGTCTTTTACATTTTTCTGAGCAACCCTAAAAGCATGCAATTATATTTTTTCGGATTTCAATAAATACCAAGTGAAGCACGGGGGGGGGGGGTGGGTGGGGGTGGTGTTGTGCGTTATGCTAGCTGCAGAATAGAAGCGAGCATGGGAGGAGGAATGGTGGGGCAGAAGTGGGTATGGCAGTTGAAGGCAGTTTGAGAACGAATATGGACGCCCCGCGGCGTTGTTTATGATTTCTGTGTGAGCTGTGCACAATTTTCAATAAGCAGTTGAGAGCAAAAAGTGGCGGAGAAGATAACAGAAAAAAAATATAAAATAAATACACACAAACAAACACACACACACACACACACACACACTCCTTGATATGATGAGGTTGCATGGCACGGTATATTGTATAAAAATATCTATATATATATATATATCTTTTTTTTTAGAGAACGTTTATTTGATTTGGCTGCATTGCAACGTTTTTAAAGAATTCTTTTCGGCTGTTGATTTTATTATACGCAGACGACGACATTCCGTAACAGTAAGGATGTTGGTGGGTGGGGGGAGGGGTGGTTTAAATTTAAAGCGAGCTGCACAGAGTGAGAGTAAGAGTGAGAGAGCCATTATACATTGATTCAATAATGTGGTCAGCTGCGGGCTGGTTGGGGTGCGAGGCAATTCAGCTGACCCGTCACGGAAATGCAATTTGCGAAGGACAAAAGCGAGCGGAAAAATGTCTTAACAAGCTTCTAGCCAACCAAAATGCACAAAGGATGTAGCCAGCAAGTCGAAAGACAGCGAGAGAGAGAGAGAGAGAAAGAGAGAGAGAGAGATAGAGTGAGATGGGGAGTGTGTGTGTTTGTGTGTGTTTTTGTGTCTGCATTTTATGGACGCCTTGACAAATTGAAGCGCATATGGCTAACAATAAAAAGGCGTAACAATATTAAATGGCAACCAGAATGCATTTCAATATACGCAAATATAATACTCATATACCCTGTAAGTAAATTAAGCAGTGCTTTTAAGTATTCATATTTCAAGAGTAAATTCAACTCCAGTTTAGTTGAGTGCAAGCCACGCCTTTAATTTTCTACAGGGTATGCAATGTGCATATTTTATATATGAATTGTTTTCCAGCTCAAACAATGGTTGCAATCAATTGCCTTTTGGCCATAGTAGATGTAAGTGGGCGTGCTGACACGCCCAGTTCATTGTATTGGCACACACACACACACGCACATACGCACTGCGGAGCAGACATACTTAGGCAGGTGCAACGGCTTTTAAGCGCTCAGACGAAATAGGAAACCCTAGAAATGCATTTTACTCCAATTGCAATCCCAAATGCATTTTCACTCAACAGTTCGTTGACTGATTGTCGTCTACTGCTGCTGTTGCTGCTGCTGTTGCTGCTGTTGCTGCTGCTCCGCCCCGCTGCCATCTCTCGCCCCGCCCCTCGTCAACAGAGACAACCAAAAATCTAGCAGACCAACGATTTTACATGTACTTTTCACAGCTCCTTCCTACTCCCTCCCAACTCGCCCATCATTTAACGGCTTCAATGACTGGTGGGCGTGGCTCGTAAATTTAAATGTTTTGCATGTGAGAAAGCGAGAGACAAACAAGCAAGTCGATGTCGCTCTGTCGCTCTGTCCGACTGTCTATTGGCTATTGTCTATCTGTCTACGATTCGATATTTCTCGGACATTGTGTTCCGTGCAACCATTTCTAAATGTTACACACTCAAAAAGAAACAAAAAAAACTAATAAAAATCGCCGTGAATTCAAGAAATTGTAAATAGTAGGTTGTGGCTCGCTAAGAAACCTGGATTTGCATGTCTACTTTTTTTAGAAATACACTTTTTAATCATAGAAAATATTTCGAAAAAAAAATAGTAGAGAAAAATCAAATCATGTTTTTGGTGCTGTTTCTTGTGTTAGGAAAATGTTAACGATTTTTTTGTTCTATTTAGAAATGCCTAATAAAATTCGGTTAGCATTTGCTAAGTGCTCTTAAATGGTGCAATTGAAAATACTCATTAAGTTTGCCAACACTGTTTAGCTCAGTTTGTCTGCAAAGGCGAAAGTGATTTGTGGCTTGTGCTTTGCATTTGATTTTGTATTTAATTGCATGTAAATTATTGCACATTACACAAATCACTCACACACACACGCACACACACACGCACACGCACACACATAAACACACACACACACAGCACTAGTCTACCCTGCAAAACCCACCCTTTCAGCGTCCTTGTCCTTGTCGCTGTCGTTGTCACATTTGCGCCCATTTCCGGAATCAAATGCACTTTTCTACGTCGCTTTTTTTTTTTGTATTTTTTTTTTATAACAACATTTCCGGTTTCCATTTCTCGACTATTTTTGGCGCGCTTGCCTTCGGGCAACTCTCCTCGCTGAAATTGTCCGCAGTGTCACCCCTTTTCTGGCAGCAGTTGGCCGCAGGGCCCAAATGCTTGGTTGTCCTTCACTATGCGCCATACATGCCGCAGCAGCAGCAGCAGCAGTTGCTGCCCCACTGTCTGCGCCTCGTTGGTTTGGCCTGTCTGCCAGTTTTGCGGTCTCTGGCCATGAATCGAAAGTGCAGCCCAGTCCCTTTTGGCCGTCTAGCGTCTACCGTCTACCGTCTATTTGTCTACTGGTCTATTGGTCTATTGGTATGTCGTAATCAAGTTTTGGCCCGCAAATAGACTCGTTGCGCTCGCTCGAGCGCCAAGTCTAGTCTATAATCATCAAATCATGCTTCAAGTTCTACTTTTATACAAATGCATTTTGCTCGGCTGCTGCTGCGGCTCTGTCCCCCCCCCCCCCCCCCATGCCTCCCACTCCCACCCTTCTCATTGACGCATGTGACCGATGCGGCACATCAAAATGACTGACATCAAATCTTGACATCTTAATGGCATCCGGTTGCAATGATGCCATGACCAAATGGTAAATCGTCGCTGGCAATGCTTATCACTTAGCCAGCCGTGTGTGTGTGTGTGTGTGTGTGTGTGTGGGAGTGTGTGTGTGTGTGTGTATGTGGATGTTTGTGGAAGGCAGCCTGCGTTTGTTGAACTAGACAGGCTAAATTTGATTCGTACATTTGATGCAGCTAAGAAATTACCCTTTAGAATTCAATATTGCTATTTAATTAATTATTTAATGCAATTTAATTAATACAAGTAATTATATTATTATCACTCCAACAGGTACAAAAAAGTATTAGTGGTATAAGCCAGTTATTGGGATTTGAAGCTAAGAATGACTTAATTTGTGTAACTGCTGCCACGCCTATTGTTTAATAAAAATAGTTAATTTTTAGATGATCATCGCAGTTTGGATGTGTAGCCAGTTCAGTAAACAGAGTGAAGCCTGTGTGCTGGAATACCTCATTAACAAACAGGAAAATGGAAAATGGAAAAAGGGAATAATTTAAAAGTGTTCAGTGCTCAGTGCTCAGTGCTCTAAAGCAACGTTTGCATATAATTTTCAAAAATTGAAATTGAAACCATCGGGCAGCCATCCTTTATGGCAAGGACAACAAGGGGGCTGCGCTGTTATACGCAGGAACTTAACACCAGACAACACCAGCCCAAGGGAGACACACAGCCGCCTAATGAGTGTCGGCGGTTTGTGTGGTTAGGCATCACGACCAGGGAGTAATAGGAAAGGCACAACAACAACAACAGCAACAACAACAGCAACAACAACGATATTAAGAAGAAAAAGAACTGCATAAAATAATGAAATTATGCCAAGAAGCGGCTCCAACTGTGCAACAGAACTGGACCTCTATTATGAAGCCATTGGCCAGCCATTAGAAGAAGCGACCGCAACCCAGATGCTAACAGCATTAAGCGGACCCGCTTCTCAATTCAACAAACCCCAAGCATACCCACCCATCCCCACCCATCCCCAACCAGTCCCGCTAGCCCCGCTTACCAGCCATACTCTTTATAAGTATAATAAAAATCTCATATTTTATTCAAATTGGTAATGTGAGCAGCGAGAATGGCGATTTGTGTGTGGTGTGTGGCATGTGGCATGTGGCATGTAGCCGGACAGACGTCTCGTTCGTCTCTCTAGGCAACGCAACATGGTAGAGAGGTGGGCGTGGGGGCGCTGTCATCGGTTATCAACCCTCACTGCAGAACCCATTCCACAATTGTGCTCTTGCTTACTTTTCAGCATTTGCATTTCATTGACATTCATTTGGACTTTTTTTGCTTGAGTTTTTTATATTTTTTGTATTTTTTGTAT
Organism: Drosophila setosimentum; assembly: GCA_035043505.1. Classification (NCBI taxonomy): domain Eukaryota; kingdom Metazoa; phylum Arthropoda; class Insecta; order Diptera; family Drosophilidae; genus Drosophila; species Drosophila setosimentum. Next base: position 10,943,209 of record JAWNMY010000090.1, on the reverse strand, counting down.
TTTTTGTTTTACTTGCGATTCGCTTTCTTTGCATAGCAAATTGAATTTGAAGCCAAAGTCCAACAATGGACAACCATAGATCCCGTTACTCTCTCTCTCTCTCTCTCTCTCTGTCTCTCTGTCTCTGTCTCTGTCTCGCTGTGTGAGTTGCCATTGTTTTCGGCCACATTTCCCTTCTTGGTTTTTCCCGCAATCAGTTGGATTGGATCAGTGCCTTCTCGTTTTGCCTCTAACTGTCCACTTGGCTGACCTCTCTCTCTCTCTCTCTCTCTCTCTCTCTCTGTCCCAACAGCTCACTCCAACCTCAATCTCGCAGCCCAGCAACCCAGCACCCCTCCCCCCCCCCCCCACCCATACAGCCCACACTCTTATATCATTGCATTGGCCACTAAGCGGCTTTCGTTGCACAGTTCAAGAGTCAGCCGGTCGTTGTTCTCATTCCCCTTCCCCTTTCCATTCCCCTGTCCCTTTCCCTTTCCCTTTCCCTTCCCGATCCCATTCCCATTCAAGTGAAATATATGTATGAATGAAACCCCATTGCCTTAAGCTGATTTCCCTTGATTTCCGTTGGTTTCGTTCGGGGCTTTCGTTTTTAATTACGCCTTTTCATCAGACGCACACACACGCACACGCACACACACACACACACACACACACACACACACACACACACACACACACAGAGGCGCAACTCAGTTTTGTTTTTGGGTGCTGCTGGGCGGCAAGTGCATTAAACTCATTTGCCAAACGGCTTTCAATTATAAATTTTGTTAATAATTCATTAGCACAATGTGTCGCCATAGCTGCTGCAGCTGCTGCTAGTTCTCCATGTCCATGTCCATGTCCTTGTTGTTGTTGTTGTTGTTGTTATTGTTGCTTTTGTCGTTGGTTGTTGTTGAATGAGTATAGCCAAAATTCATTCTGACAGTTTCCCTTTTGCTCGCTTGCTTGCGTTGCTCTGCGTTGATCATATTACGCATACGCCACGTGTGCCACATTCCAAATTTGAATTGAAAATTGAATATTTAAAGCTGAATGCAATAAGTTCTTAACAAAAAACAGTTAATGAACTATTGTACAATTATGCTGCACCTACATCAAAATAATATTGCATCTGTTTGTAAAATAACACAGATTTAGTTTAGGTTCGATTAGAAGAAGATCCGCTTGGATGCTGCTCAATTCTTGACACTGATGTGAACGCCAAAATCAGAAGTCGGTTCAGAAGTTGCCAGTTGCATTTATAAATTTGGCAGTTCTTTAACAATATACATATAATATATATATATATAGTTATAATATAATTGACAGCATTCAATATTGAATTTGATATATTTTGGATTTGACTGAAGGTGAGTGAAAATGCGAAATCTGTTTGTTTCCTTCTGTACACAGCTGAGAATAGTTTCTTAGTTGTCTCTCCAAAAAAAAAAAACAATGGAATCAGTTGAAATGTGAGCGTATTCGAATAGAAATCAAATGAATGCTAACGAAGGAAGATGAGTTGTTATCGCTGCTCGTTTCAAATGAAGTCATGTCTCATTCTCACTTTCTCACATTCTCAGTTTCTCAGTTTCTCACACTCTGACAGCAAACGTGCTGTTCATTTTGGTCTCATTCTGCATGAACTGCCATAATGTATACACACATACACACACACACACACACACACACACACATAAGTTGGCAATGCTCCAGCAGTGTTTATGGTATGTTAACTATCCAACTTATGAGTGCTGTTCGATTGAGCTCCCTACTTAGTTGTGTGTCTGTTTCAATGGTGTCGCTCGCTTGCAACCCTTTTTGGCTTTGGTTGTCATCTGGACTTACCCTCGAATGTGTGAATATCTCTATATACACACACACACACACACACACACACACAGACACCCACACTACAGCTGTCTGCGGCCTTATCGTTCATCAGCTGTGGCTGTGGCTGCTGCTGCTGCTGCTACTGTTGTGCCAACCTTCAAGCCTGTTGTTGATGGCATCTACTCTAACCACTAGCTGGGTCTGCCCTGCCCTGCCCTTCCTTTCGTTTCATTTCGTTCCGTTTGATACCCTGCACTGCGGGTGATAAATAAAAACTGTCTGCGCCTATGTGGCTGCCACTGTTTCTTTCATTTTGGCTGCTGCTGCTGCTATTTTTTTTTATTTTATTTTTATTTTATTTTTATTTATTTTTTTTTTGTGACATTTTGGCTTGTAAGCTGCCTAACTCCAGAGTCGCCTCTCACCCCACGGCCAACGCTTGACGCACATGAACACACACACGCCAAACGACAAAGTTCGAAAAAAATGCCAAAGCAATGGATGAAAAAAAAAAATCAATTTGATTGCTTTGTTCGCTTGTCTATTGGCCATTTAAGCAGCCAAAGCATAACAGTAGCCAGGGCCAGGGCCAGGGCCAGGGCCAGGGAGCTGCTGCATGTATTTGCCGTTAGCTGCAGCTTAACAAGTTCATTTTGGGCTGGAATTTAACTGACGCATAAATCAATTTTACAAAAAATGGCGACTTATCTTTTCCAAAAATCAAATGCAAAATGCAGCCACAAATAGTTGAATATTGCGCATACGTCATGTGGTGCGTATATGTTTTTTTTTTTTACGACAAACTCCACCCATTAGCCATAATATGGCTAATGATGAGTTGACTGCTGGCCGGCTAAACTGACCAAAAACTTTAATTCGATGCACACGTGGAGCCTGCATCATTTACCATTCACCATTCACCATTCGGTGCTAATTACATTTTGTGGTCAGCATAACAAGTCCAAATGACGCCAAATGGTGGAGAAAAAAAAATGTATGTACCAAATGAAGTGCGCGACTAGCAGATACCCTTTGTTCTATAGAAAACAATTAACTACAACACATACAAAAAAAAAAAGAAAAAAAAATCAGAACTTTTTCTTTTTTTTAAGAGCGGTGAAAATGATGTGATGAAATAGATGCGATTATCAATGGAATTTTTTAGATACAATTAATAAAAGACGCATACAAATAAATGAACTCCACAACACAAACAAATACTGCCGCAGAGTTAAAAATGTCTGCTGCTAGCTGTCATATGCAGCTTGAAGCCTTATCCACATATATTCATTTTGTGTCCATTTCATGGGATATAAAAACAGGAAGTAAGAACGACAACGACAACGACAACAAACACAGAAACAACAACAACAAGCTGCACGCACATGTGAACAGGCTGTTCTGGCTGACAACTCCACCAGGTTTCAACTTTCATCTCCCGCTCTCCAAGCTGTTTATGATTGATGGAGTCGCGCAGAGTACAGAGAAGAAAAAAACAACAAAAAAAAAGAATGGAAGGAAATGGACAGATGGAAAGGCAGGATAGCTGGCAAAAACAAGTAATTAAAATACCAGGCAGGCAAATGGACCAATGTTAACGGCGGTAGTTGTTCTTCTTGTTGTTTTTGTTCTTGCTACAGCCACATGTGTTACCACAAATGGTCAGGAACGTTAGCCGCATTCGCAGCTCAAACATATTGATTGATTTTTAATTACAAACATTTACCAATGCAGTTTATACAGAGGGTCACATTCACAATTCGCAACGAGAGTTGATGGGGCAGTCGATGCCAGGTGTGGTGGAGTGGTGGAGAGTTGCGGATGTGGTTTGAGCCAGCTTGTAGCCACTAGAAGCGGCTGCTTCCATTTCAATTTCAATTATGCAAATACTTTTTTTTATTAAACGCATAAACAAATGCGTAGCAACCTCCTGCAACCAATTCAGTTGGTGGTGCGGCCGGGCTGCTGGTGTTTGCAGGTGGTGCCGCTAAAGGGCAGTATAGTGATGGTGCGTGTAATTACTCGCAGCAGCGACGTCGACGCTGACGCACGCAATTAGCGTTTCAATAGGCAAATGGCAAGAGCCAGATCGAGACTGAGAGACAGAGAGACAGAGAGAGAGAGACAGCGAGAGAGAGGGAGACAGAGAGACAGACTGAAGGCGCAGGCAGTTTGCAAAAAGTAGAAAGTTTTTTATACCCCCAACCCGCACCCATCCCATCCCAGCCCCTCCCGCCACGCCCCTTCCAAGCTATGCACTGCAGCAATCAATGCGCCATTGTTGCGACGCGTTCGACAATTGAAAATTGCCGAGCTGAAAAACGCTTTTCACGTTTTTTTCACTTTTTTTTTTATTTTTGTTCAGCTTCTGCTGCTGCTGCTTCTGCTGCTGCTTCTGCTTCTGCTTCTGCTTCTGTTCTGCATCTGATTCTGTAGAGCACCCTCAAAGACTCCAGAGCAAGGACTTGTCGTCGCGTGCCACGCTCACAATGGAGAGTGCTCGACAATTTAAAGTTCCGCATTCACAATTCAAGCAAAACTTCGTAAACTTTCGTAATTGAAATTTTGCGTTGCATGATTTTGTGCCATTTGTATGGCTCTGGGCTTGAAACCATGCAACAACCTGAAGGCCTTAAAAAAAATGTTGACTTTACATTTTTTGATGCAAATGCAAAACGCTTCAATTTTAATTAGATTTGTTATCTTTGATGCGAGTGAAATTTCGTCATAGAAACTTTGTGATTAAAATGGTTAGCAGAGTTAATATTTGCACAAACACATCCATAGTATGTACATATATATATATATATATATATAACTTATATGCATATATGATATCTATATAATGTATTCTATATTTGGGATACTATGCGAAGTCAATTTGTTTTCTATGCTAATAAATTGAGTTTCAAATATAATTTTGATTGTACAGCAATGAATATATAGGAGACAGATACTATGAGTACATGAATATGTGTGTGTGTGCGTGCATATAATAATTTTCAATTCGTGTTGCATTTGTGCCACGCCCCCCTTTTAACAATTGTATTTGAGTAAAGTGCGCTTCGGGCTGAATAAATGGCAAGCAATTTAGTTGGCATTCGAGCGATTCGATCAAGCATTCATTCAATCTATACATTTACCGGGCTATCCAGACAGACAGCCAGCCAGCCAGCCAGCCTCTCAGCCTGTCTGTGTGTCTGTCTGTCTGTCTTGCCTGGCTTGCCTGCTGTACACGTGATAATTGCTGAGAAGGACACAGCAGCGACTTGGTCCGACTGGCAAACTTATTGAATCTGTACAATTTGTTGGGCGTTTCTCCTGTTCGCTCGTTGTAATTTCAATTGTCTATGCAAAGCGCCTTGAATCACAAAATGACCAGCAACCAGCAACCAACAGCTACACTTACCGCATCCCGTTCTCCGTTCTCCGCTCCCCACACCCCGCACCCCGCATCTCGCCCTAATGGCTAGGCTATGTGAATCGCATTTCGCTGGCTTTTGTCTCTAGTCGCCTTTTGTCATGTAGCCCAGTTGGTCGCGTTGCCCCATTCCCGATGCTAGACCCCCCCCTCCTGAGCACAGCTGCGCTGTCTGCCAGATAAATTTCAATGAATTTGCAAGCGCAGCAAAGCGAGTTCTGGCATCCTGGACGGTCGTTCTGGTCGTTCTTCTCGTCCACGGCTGGCAACATTTCTTTGTTTATCTTTATACATTTACAATTAAAAGGGCTTCGCATTGTTGTCGCTGTCGTCATATTAATGAATCTGTGTCTGTATATATTTGTCCAGGACACGCACCGCAAATCCCTATTCAAATTCCCCCCCCCCCCCCCCTACCCATCCCCTAAGCCAGCGCACATTTCTGATTTACGTTAATTGATTGCAATTTGTACATGCAAATGCGCCCGTTTGTATGCAACGCTTTTTTGTTCGCTTTATTTACATTACTTTATTTGATTTTTTTTGGATGTTTTGTTTGGCTCGAAATTGTGTGTAAATTTTGTGGTCAAATGTGTTTGCTGATTTAATCAAGCGCCTGCCCGCATTTGTTTATTTGCAGATTGTGCATACGACAGCAATTGTCTCATTTAACAAAATCAATAAATTCATAATTTCACTTACCCCTTCCTCCTTGCCCTGGAGCAAATGAACGGCCCCGGAACGCTGGATCCCTGGCAGAAACCACATTGGATGCGTTAGCAGCAGTCGCTCCATCAATCCCAGATCACAGGGCGGCGAATTGTCGCTGGAATCGCGAGAGCTCTCCTCGCTGGATGTTTCGCCCTCGGCGAGAATGCCGCCCTCCGAGCTCGAGACGAGAGATGTGCGGGACTGTTAAGGATCAGATAAGAGCAGCAGCAGCACAAAATCAATATATATATTAAGTATGGCAGCCATAACTAATAGTTTAAATATGCAAATACAAGTGTTGTCTATGCTAATTTTAAAATAAAAGTTCACATTTGTCTTTTCACTATAATCACATTAAAGTATCAGTAACAAGTAAGAATGCACTAGACGAGACACCATGGGGACATTGACATTGAACCCATTTCAACACTAAAATACTCCTAGGTATATTATAAAAAAAATTGGCAGGCATATTCGCAAAACGGGAAGAATTATCGATATAATTAAATAAATTTGATCTCTGCCTGTAAGATACTTTTGTCTGGTGTTGATGCTGATCGAAAAAATGTATTTGGATAGCTCGCTTGGCCTGTTGTAGAGCTAAAGAAAGCTATAAAAAATCGTGTGTCAAACACTAATCTGAAATTAATCAGGTTCGCTGTTTTATTCAATTTGATTTATTGATCTATTTGCAGCTTGGACTGTCTGGTTGGGGTTTAATTTTTTGTGTGATTCGGAATGGATTCCTACGGCCAGCGTCTTGTTTCTTCAAGTACTACGTTCATATCCAGTTTATAGGTGGACTAGAAGACCGAAACAGGAACAACCAAATTCTAGTCGACCGCATTTAGTTGCGCTCTGAAGCACCTCTCAGGTTGGCTGCCATAGAAAAGCAGTGGCTGTTGTAACTGCTGTTTCTGCTGTCTCTGCCTGCTTGACATATAGCTGTTGGCCATATTAGGTCCCCTAACACACTCTAGTGAAATGACACACACACACACACACACACACACACACACACATACATACACATTGTTAAATCTTGAGTGCAATCCCATGTCATGCCATCAACAAAATTTCCTGGGCACAACTTTAAAAGTGCCCGCGAGCGTCTGCCAGTCTGCCAGTCTGCCAGTCTGCCAGTGTGCCCGTCTTCCCGTCCGCCCGTCTACTCATCATCCCAGCAAGTCTTCAAACAACCAACGAATCATCATCCATCAAGATATCTACCCAACAGCATTCTTACACAATTTCAACCAAAACAAAACCGACAAATTTCCGCAGCACTCGCGTAGGCGTTTTTAATTGAAAATTGCCGTGGGCGGTCTTTTGATGTTCGGCTTTCCGGGGCAATGTTCATGTCGAGGCCTCTCACATTGCCATAGCATACTTTTATGCGTCCGCCCCCCCCCCCCCCCATCCAAAACTGCAACGAGGGTGCTCAACCGTATAGAAGACGAAGGGCCAGGGAGTAGACAGTAAGCACGAGGATGAACATGAGCACGAGCGTGAGGCAGATGAGGAGTTGGACTGGGTTGGGTTGGGTTGGGCTGGTCTGTGTAAGCACCCTCATTTTGGTATGTGTAATGATGACAGCACTGTTAATATTTGCCAACTGTAAGTGATGCCAAATTGATGCCAAAGCAACAGCGTCACACAGCTTATGCAAATTTCAAAATGTTGAATATATGCAAACAAATACCAAATATTTAAATGCAAATGCAAATGAAAATGCAAATACACATGTGTATAAATAATATGCTACAGATAAATAGAAAACGCAAAGTCAACGAACTTGTCACACCCTATTGAAGTGTTTAACAACTTAAAATAAATTAAATTCAATTTCATTTATTTCATTCGTCTATAAATAGGAGAATATATTTAAAGTATGAAGAGCTTTGTCAATACATTTTATAGTTGATCTATCTCCATTTTAGCTATCTTAACTCTAGCCAAACAGATTTATTAGATTCCGGTTTTGTTTTTATTAATTTGTATCCTATTTTTATTATTTAGTATGTTATGTATGAAAAAAAAAAACAATAGATTTCTAGTTGATCTTTACATCAAATTTCAGTTGAAGATTATTCTTTATGGGCAAGTAGAGAAGAGATGATAAATGCAGAGGCAGAGAGCAGCATATAATATTTATAGTATTGATAATGTGATCAATTTTACCTCTGTAAATAAAAAATGTATATTTGATATACAAGCGAAAAAAAACAAGGTAGCAGTTGCCACTTCAGAAGTCGCATACCAGCAGCACAACACAAAAAAAAAGTCAAGTGGCCAGCTACAAGCTGCCTCATGCCGCAGTCCGAGCTCAACCCACTCATTTGCCCGTTACCGCTAACAGCGACATGGATAGGGTTGTTCAGTATATATACACACATATATATATATATATTTATATATATATATATATATTTATATATTCGTTTTTTTTATTTGGTTTGTCTTTGGGTCTGGTGAAAACTTGTAGCAGGGCCAAAAGGGTCGCGTCACTAATTGAGTTATTTCTGGCCGACTGTCAAATTAGGTTGGCCAGGCACACACAAACACACACAAACACACACACGCAGACACCTTTTATATGAAAGTATATGTTTCTATTGCGATCTTTGGTATCTTGGTGCAAATATTTGAAATTTGATTTACGCGCCAGCAGCGAGTTTTAATTTTTGATGTCATTTATTAAACGGATTTTTCGCAGGTTGCCTTTTTGGTGACCTTTTTTTTTGGCATTAATCATACGCAGCGTTGTCAAAAGTCGGAAATAAGATGAGAAAATCCGAAAGAGCGAGAGAGAGAGAGAGACAGAGAGAGAGAGAGATGAAGAAAGATAGAGGTAAAAATCTCAAGACAACGAAACGCAATGGAATAGAAATGGAAATGCTGCAAAAGGTTGCTGTTTATTTGCCAACCATTTAAATGCCAGCGACAGACAGTAAAAAAAATAAAATAAGAAATGGCGAAAAAAAAGGGAAAATTGCGCAAATCCCTTGAAGAAATGTTTGAAATATTTCAAAGCGCACAGCAGGACACAGCAGAATAGGATAGCAGGACGTCCCGCCAAGCCCACAGCGTCGAGAATGTTGCAAAATTATGCTTAAATCAAAAATCACAGCACAAAACCAAAAAAAAAAAGAAGAAAAAAAAAAAACGAAAATATAAAAAACGTAAAGAAAATACGCACACAGGGTTGCCAGGGTTGCGGTTGTGACGGGACTACCCCTTATGTGCCAAGCCCAGCGCCAAGCCAGAGTGAAGTCGAGCGGCCACTGGAACTGCTGTGAGGTAAATGCTGCGCATATTTTATGCCCTGCATTAAGTCTTAAGTATTGCTTATTAAGGCGACGAGTCCTTTTTTTGTGCAAGCATCTATCTATATATATATATATATATATATATATATACATACACATATATATGTGTTTTGTGCATGAAAAACTATTCGGCAGCAGGATTGTTGTTGATGGGGCAACGAGTGCTGGCAGACAGGCAGCCCGCCAGTCAGTCAGCCAGTCAGGCAGTCTCAGGCAGTCAGCAATAATGCGTTACTTATTAAGTTAGCGGAGCTCTCATTTGTTTACAGATTTTCCATACATACATACAAATTTCTAAGTCTGGCAGCAACCCTTGGTAGCAACAAAACAAAAAACAGAAAGAAAAAAAATGAATGAACACTGGGGAAAGCTCTCTAAGTAGCCCGACTGCATTTTTCAAGTGCCACTGGGGGTTGCTGCTACTGCTGCTACTTGCTGGTCGCATGTGTGCCAGCAAAATATGTTTGATTTTGGCTAAAAGGGTAGGCTAAAGGCGGCAGTTGGTGCCGAGCTTGGGCGTTTTGTGTTGTACGCTTAGTGCAAAATACAAACAGTCGCGAGACTTTAAATTTAGTCCGCTTTGGCTGTCTACAACAGTGACTGCAACAGTATGTTGCAACACAAATGCCAGCCAAGCGGCGCGACCAGACAAACAGCAGCCAAATCTACAGCTGTCGACGCAGCTGCTGGAGCAACCGGAACGCTTGAAGCACTGAATCTCTCTTGCGGACTTTTAAGGGTCAGGAAGCAGCAGACAGAGACACGCGAGCTGCAGACATTGAAGTTGTTGTGATTGCTGTTGTTGTTGTTGTTATTGTTGTTGCAACCCAGACAACGAAAGTAAGTTGACTTCCGTTTCAGGCGGCTGAAAATGAAAATCGCCATTGACGATGGAGCTACTGCTGCTGCTGCTTCCCCTCTAACTCCCTCCCCCCCACCACCCTAAATGGCCCCAACTAGCGCACCTTTTGTTAAATATTAGCCAATCTGTTTGGCTGCCTGCTGCTTTTCCAATATTGACAACAATTTCGCCATTTGGCCAACCAAATTCAATATAAAAATTCCCAGCCATGCGACATAATATCTCAACTAGAAACACACACAGACTAACTACTACATGCATGCATTTACCTGTTAAAGGTGTCTAGAGTGGGACAGAATGGGTGGGTAGACAGCCACTAATAAATTGCACAACAAATTGCAGCGCAGCAGCATTGCAGCAGAGAATAAAGAGAATAAAATGCGACCGCACAAAAGTATGCAATGAAATATTTCAAATGCGACAAATGTCGAAAAGCAAAGAAGAGACACTGAAAATTGAGATGGAGTTGTGGTTCAGGATAGAAGAGTAGCTCCTGTTACCAATTGAACTCACACTCCAGAGATGCTACTACTATTTTAACGCATGTAGATAATTAATTGTAATATCTTAACTTTCAGTTGTCAACAAAAAAAAACACACACACAAAAAGAAGCAAACATTCTGGAATTTTTCAAAATCGTTCAGTTTAAAGTGTATTTTGTGTATTTTCTAAAATTAATATAAAAAAAAACAAAAAAAAAACGAATAGAAATTCAAAATCTTAATTGTTTGTACAATATCTTAATTGTGTACAACCTCTTGCAAGCTATAAATAAACCCCACTGAACTCAGATATGTAATTTAGAGTAGCCAACAAAATATTCTAAACAAAAAATACCAGAAGAAAGCTTAATATTTTTTTATTAATTAAAATTTGTACAATCAAGCCGCATAAATATGATGAGGACACATTATATGTTATATGTTTGTAGTCCTTGCAGTCTTAGACCACTTGGCTTTATGACTGCTTTTGCAGTCGTTGAGCTAATAGTTTGACAAAAGGTGAATGAGATAAGCTGTATTTGTGTGTATATGTGTGTGTGTGTGTGTGTGTGTGTGTGTGTGTGTGTGCGTGTGTGTGGTTGAGTATGTGTGTGAGTAGTCGCCAAATTGCACTCGAGACTGAATTATTGCCTGACGCAGAGCAGCAACAGCACACAACTAACAACGGCAACAACAAATATGGAACGTGCGAGGCGACACGGCAAGGGACATGACAGGAGCAACAGCAGCAGGAGCAACAAATAAAACTTGAGATGGGGACTGGAGTTGAGGGGATTGTGTGGCAGCTGAAGTGAGTGCCGAAATAAAAGATAAATAGCAGCCACGTAAAATGTTGTTGAATGTTTTAAAAAACCATAAAAACCACAGAGAATTACATTTAATGGCAGCAACAGCGGCGGCCAAAAAACCGCAATGGTAACAACTGCGACAAAAGCAACAGCAACACCAACAACAGCAACAGCAACAACAAAAACTACAGCTAAGGACAGACAGTGAAACATTTGCTTGATGGTGACATATGTGCGTTGTGCCTGGTGGCATTCGTTGCTGTCTTTGCGTCCTGTCTGTGTGTTTAGTTTGCAGAGTACTGTGACCAAAGGACGACTGTTTATGCCTGCTCTCCATTTCCATGTTCTCTGTCTGTCAGCAGCCGTTGCAGTTATCTGTGTGTGTGTGTGTGTGTGTGTGTGTGACTGTGAGCTAGATAGAGGCCCAAATGGGATGCTGGAACTGGCTAATTGAAGCGTGATGTTGACATGCTGTCGATTTGTTGTGTGGCCAGTCGCACTATGAATGCATAATTAACATCGCTTTAGTGAAGTCTGGCAACAATGCGAAACTGTTTAAAACAAAATATATACATAAAAAAAAAAAACAAGACAAGCAACGCGAATCGTTTTTGGTGAAGTTTGCCAACGCTTCCGAAATTTCAATTTCAACAATTATCATTATGAATTTTGATCAGCGTTTTAGTGAAGTTAGTCCTAGAAACCTTATGTTACTCTCATATTTAATATGGCAACATTGCGGCAAGAATTTACAGTTGCAGAATTGGGAAAAAAAAAACTATAATAGCAAAAACTATATAGCAAAATAAGGACATTTATTTCGGCATCAAAGGCAACTTCAATCAACATCGAAGCCATGTAATAAGCTGCACATAAAATCTATGGCCATAAAAGTGGCCAATGCCGAGACACAGACAAATATTTTCCCTTCGATTGGCAGGGGTTAAGGGTATGGAAACGGAAAAGGAAAAGGACACAAGACACAGGATATGGCACACAGGACACATGGCCGTAGCTGTCAAAAAGTCACAGCCATTAGGCGCATCAAGGATGTGCGAAGCTCGCCAAGGAGTTGGTCACTTTGGTAGATTCAGTTCGGCCTGCGTAGTCTGCCACATGATGCTCAGGATGCCAACCAATGCTGGACACACCCCATTTGGAGTGTTAGTTGACCTCGACATATGAGTGGACATTTTTGCAGTTTCCAAATGGTAATGGAAATGAAGCTTAAGCTGTGGTAGAGCCATCAGCACAAGCATTTTATTCTTTGCTTTTGGGGCCACACAGTTCATTAGACCGATTTTAAAGCTAAAGTCACAAGCATCCTGCGGTGTTGTCCTGCTGCCTGTCTGCTTCATATCGTGCTGCTGGCATCAGCGAACATGTTGGCTGGACAACCCAAAATATAAAAATAAAAAAAAGAACAAAATCAAGATAAAAACAGCCAAATTAGGCACGCCGATAATCGCATACCCTTTGCCGACTGGACTGGAGACCAAGTTTCATGTTAAATGTAAGAAACCAACCCCGTATTCCCAGTTGAGATTATCCCATTACATAGATCGCTATACCATATATATATATATATATATATAAATATAGATATAGATATATATATATATTATATTGTGAGATGCGGAAAGAAGAAGTCTCTTCAATACGACCAAATTATAAGACCCTTGGCAAGGGTATCAAATTAAGGATGCCAGAAGTCACTCTCAAAGCCTGTGTACAGGACAAGTGACATGACAAGCTCAACTAAAACCTGACCAAAAAATAAGGTGAATAGGTAGAAAGGGGAGAAATTTTGGGGGGGGGGGATGGCTGTAAGCCGCTGACAAAGCGCCACTAATACCGCTGCAATTAGTACACGTGCACCTGGAAATGGACATGGCCCGTGGCTGCAGATTAGACTCGAAAGTTGTTTATGGACTTTGGCTAGAGGCGTGCCTGAATGGAAATGGGGCAGGGCAGAGGTAATGGGGGATGGGTCCAGTTGCTGCCGCGGGGCATGGGCAAAATGCCAGCAGGGTTGAAGCATAATGAAAGTAATAAAGTTGAGCACACAGCAACGGCAACAGCAACAGCAACAGCAGAAGCGAACCCAAAAACTCAAACTCCACTGATCGTCAGGTTGGCGATAAAAACTTTCGACTGCCAGACAACAGGCAGTGGGGCATGCAACAGCAAGCGGCTCATATGTTGCATGTTGTTGTTGCTGCTTTGAAGCTATCTGTGGCTGTAACCATGGCAAAGCAGCAGTTCACAGCAGACACTTTTATCGCCCAACAATTGTTGTTGTTCTTGTTTTTTATTGAATATTCATAAATGGCCAAAAAGCGTCGAGGAAATGGTTGGCCACAGCTGCCACACCAACACCAACACCAACAACAACTGGTCAAACAGCAGCCCATTGAAATCAATATTTTATGCTTCTGTCGAGACAACGAAGATGTTTTTGCCTTGCCCCCATCTGACGCATTCTCTGTGTCCTGTGTATGTCGTCTGTCGTCTGTCGTCTGTCGTCTGTTGCCTGTCGCCTGTCTTCTGTCGGTTTGCCGTTAGCCAAATGCAACAGGAAATGCAATACAAATTAAAATGTGAACATGTGTCTCGAGCTGGGTATGCAGCCAAAGCGGTCCAGACAGCCCACTCGTTTGTGGTTGCCTAGCTTGGTTTAGTGAGTGCACTTCCTGCAACCCACCCCAAGGCAACCGACACAGGACATACACAGATGTGTTCTACATGGAAACTTAATAGCCTGTGTAAGTTCTCATTTCGGCATTTGGCTTTGAATTTGGCCAACGGCTGTCGAGACACGGCTCCATTACCACATTATGCCTGCTAACCTTGGTCAACTTTGGAAAGGTAGTTTAGGTCTTACCTAAGTGCTGCCTACTTTAAAGCGTATGGAATTTGGCAACGTTGCAAACTGATTTATATCAATTTGGCAGCATGGAGCTCTTAAATTAAGGATAGACAACGATACGCATACAAAAGTGCTTCCACAAACTCAGCGAGATTCATAACATTTATGTATAATATATATATATATATATATTTATAGCAATTTGGGTTTTTCTTTTTGGAAAATTTAATTCTCATTATGTTCTCAATTTATTGCATTATTCAAACAGTTATCCACTTTGTGGCAATTGAGAGATTTGGCAAGAACAGAAGAGAAGAAGAGAAGTATGTATTCATATTCATAATAGCAGCAGTTTGAGAGTGGAGGAGGAAAGGATTCATAGCTACACTTATCTGTAGTTAAATTATATATTTTCTACTTTCTGCATTTTGAAGTGCATTCAATTTGGCAACATGGCAACATAAGTAGTTTGAGAATGACGCCCACAATTACTCAGGCGGCAATCTAGATGGCAATCTGAGTTCATTATTGCCAGTTATTGCCAGAGCCTGCAATTTGGCAAGAACTGCAACAATATCTACAATATAGATACAGTGTAGACAGTATGTCAAGAATGCAGCCACGCTTAACAGATGAACGCACTTTTGGCTTGTGGGGATGGTGGGCATTTGTTGAAGTTATCCGGGTGGGATTGGCACTGGCACTGGCACTGGCATTGGCACTGGCACTGGGTCTGGGTTGGGTTGGCATATCAAATTAACTAGTAAATTGACTTGTCAAAAAGAGTTTTGTGCGACGCGTAAAGTGTTTCGCATTATTCATATAGATGGCGACGCCTTGGCTGTAATTTCCTGTCGGGCCATTTCGAAAGAAGCATCGCTTTTAATAATAATAATGATGATGATGTTGATGTTGATGATGATGATAATGAAAAGGATTCGCAGTTATTAATGAAGAATGCCAGGAGGCAGCAGACAGACGCAGCACGCACGAATGCATGTAAATAATGATGGCATAATGGAAATGAGTAAGGGAATTCGGCATGGCATTCCGTGGTACATGTCAAAAGGGAACAAACAAACAAACAACGTGTGAGCTGAGAGTTGAGAGTTGAGTTGAGTAGAGAACGTGTATTGTAATTTTTATATCGGTCGAAATGGGAACCATTTGATGCACAGTTTATGGCAGCCACCAGCCAGCCAGCCAGCTAGCCAACAATATGATTACGGGGTGGCATGGCAACACGTAGCAAATTATGAATGAATGAGTGCCACATACAAAAGGACAAAAGCAGCTTCTACTGCTGCTTCTACTGCTGCTGCTGCTCCTGCTGCTGCTCCTGCTGATGGCCCATTGGCAGCTTGCGTAATTGCCACTTAATGTGCCACACAGACTGCCTGATTCCATGCGGATTTGCTGTTGCCCCCAGGCTGTGCCGACTGTTCGTCTGAATCGAGACGGAGCAAACCATTATGAATAGTGCGACAAATATAGAAACTGAACTCATCAATATGCTCAACAGTTGCCCAAAACGATGCCACCAGCAGCTAAGTGTTTTCCAATTATATAATAATAAGTACGAAATCTTTGGGCTGCCATTAAGTTAACAAGTATTAAAGCCATTACCAATGCATTTATCTAAGCATTTTCATATTGCTGTCACAGCTAAGTCAAAATGTGACAATCCCCTAAAATATTTTATATTTTTATATTATTTTATATTATATATATATGTATATATATATATATATATACACTCACCTGACTGAGCTCATCTCTCGAGCGGCGCGTGCATCTGGGTAGCAGAGCCTGCATATCGTCCTCGAAGGCGCCGCCATTTGCCAGATCGACGACATCGTCGGCATCCGGATCCAGGCTACTGCTGCGTCGGCTGTTGTCGCCATTTTTCGCATCCAATTGCTGGCTGCTCGGTGTCATGTTTATGTTGTTGTTGTTATTGTTGTTAATATTCGTACTGAGATTTGATTGGCCATTTAATTTGTTGCTGTTGTTGTTCGATAGCTGTTGATTTATTTGTGGTTGCAGCTGAGATTTTTGTGACTGTTGCGCATTGTTGCCGCTGCTGCTGTTCTTATTGTTGTTGTTGTTCTGGTTGTTGTTGTTGGTGTTGTTGACTACAGAGACGGCCGTCTCGGTTTTCTCTGTTAGGGGCGTGGCAGCACCAGCAACAGCAGCAGACGGCAGCTGTTCATTTGTTCTGCAAAAGAGTGTGAGAGAGAGAGAGAGAGAGAGAGAGAGGGAAAGAATAGATGAGTATGGGAATAAAAATTACTTGAATTTTATTTACAGGACGAGACTTCATTGGTTGCCATCAACAACACTTGCCCCCGTCTCAAAGCTCAGCTGCCAAAAGGTTAATTTGCGACACATTTTTTGTCATCTCATCTATTATTTTTTTCACTTGGTTTTCTTCTTTCTTTTTTTTTGGGGGGGGGGGGGGGGGGGGGCTAACGCCTTGCCGTCAAAGTGTCTGCAAGGACGCCCATGACGCGTGTCACAAACTGACGCCCCGAAAAAGCTGGCAATTTTACGCCATTTTAACAATATTTCTAGACACGGCCAAGAGAGAAGGGGCTTGGTTCAGTTGCAGGGGGCGTAGAGGAGGGTAGCAAAATGTTGCCGAACAAATGTTATTAATGAATTTGCCGCAAGAATGGCCCAAAAGAAAGCAAACAGAATGAAAAAAGAAAGAGACGAAAAAAAAAATGTGAAAAAAAAATACTAAAATAAAATGAAACTTTGGCCTGGCATGTGCTTCCGCTTCCGTTGGGTGACGCCTGCCTCAAGGACGCAGCCAAAGCACAGACGGATTGCCCATGTCTTGGATGGCTGCCTTGGATGGAGGGAGGGGGAGGTGTGGAGCCAGTGTGGCTGGTTGGTTGGTGTCATGTCAAGAAGAAAGTTGCAGGCAATGCTTGAGCAATGCTTGAGCATTTTGTTTTTCGCCATATGACAAGTTGTCAAACATTCTGACATAATCATGTCAAATTAACACA
This sequence comes from Drosophila setosimentum, assembly GCA_035043505.1. Classification (NCBI taxonomy): domain Eukaryota; kingdom Metazoa; phylum Arthropoda; class Insecta; order Diptera; family Drosophilidae; genus Drosophila; species Drosophila setosimentum. The sequence goes on along the minus strand of JAWNMY010000090.1, from coordinate 10,925,893 downwards.
AACAAACAGCAACAGCAAACAGCAACAGCAAACAGCAGCAAGCAACGACAACACGCAACGGATAATAAAACACTTAGAGGAATTAGTCAGGGCTCTATAAATTTATGCAGACTGAAGGACATGCCAGAAACAACAACAAACAAACAAGCAAGTCATGAGAGAGTGAAGAAGTTATCCACCATTGGATACCCTTTTCATTTAATCATATGACTAGCAAACGGAACTTGATCAAAGGGTTGGAGACAATGCTTGCTGCTCACTTTGAATATTGTCACAATTTACTTTCTAACTGGTTTATATACTTATTGCTAAACAATTCGGTTTAGTGAGAAAATCAATATACCCTTGTGCAAGGGTATACAAGGATTTGTTTGGAGCGTCAACAACAGAAACTAAAGTGTGCATAAATTTCCGAGCATTTTCGAAGGGAAAACAAAATATGAGAGTCAACAATAATGAAACAAAAAAAAAAAACACAAAAAAACAACATAGAATATAATTGAGGCGATTGTTTAGCTAATAGATACCCTGTATTTAGTATTTAGGGAAAACTGTATAGATTTAGAACGGAATGAAATGCGAGCATTATTTAATATGAAAAATTAATTGGTCATATTGTCAGATGTGCCATCTACCCATTTTAATGACTACAGGGTATATGTATAAATTTGAAGGATATGGCGAGCGCCATAACGGGACTGTTCGCCAAGTGGATAGTATCGTACTTTGTGGCGCCGCATGTAAATTGCCATCGCATGGCAATTAAGATAAAATGCTCCAAAGTGGATGAAGTTGAAATGCGGTGCTTGGTTTGATGGTGGTTGCGGTTGAAGGTGAGCACGAATTGAGGATTTACATAACATTGGGACTAGGCCAATTAGTGTCTAATGGGGCCTAGGTCAAGAGACTACCACATGGAGACCAGCAATAGCTTACAGTTTGTTTCCAAGATATGATGGCTAGACATCCAGGCATTGCCCGAAAAGATAATGAATATATATATGTGTGTCAGTTGGACAATAAATGAGTGTGTAACAGAGATGCCACAGATTGGCACAAACGTTAACATGAATTAACGTATTGCTCGATTGGCTTATTAGGCTGTGTTGGGCTGAGAAGCGACTCCTCCCATCCAAGCCCCAAGTTTGTCTTACTACACACCCAATCTGCTTGGGTGTTATCGGTGAGATCCTTTGGCAGGTTAACTAACAACACATTAAAACTGTTTTCTTTTCTATGCTCTTATGAATTGCCAAAGGTCGAACTCAATTCTCACACATCCCTTCAAAATCAGAGCTGTTCAAAACCAGATGCAAAACTTTTCACGTAATGAATGTTGGGTTGGACAATGACAGCCAAAAAAAAGGAGAAAAATATATAGAGTTGGAGTGGAAAAGGAAAAAGCACATAAAAAACAAATATGCAACAATTCGAGTACATTGAAAAGTTATGCGGGTTGTCAGGACCCGGATGCTTTGTTGCTGTTGTTGCACAATAAAAACAACAAGTTTCGGTGGTTACTGCTTCGATTTAATGGGTGTGTGTGTGTGTGTGTGCGGGTGTGCCGAATCTATGCAAATTAGTTGTGACAGCTTTCAAAAAGTTCAACATTGTTGTCGAGTAGAGCACTAATCCATAGACTGCCATACACTCAGAAAAAAATTGCTTCTCATTTGTGCACGAAATCAGTCCCTCTTTAGCTCTATATATGTGTGTGTTAAGATCAATTCAATTAAAACAAATAAATAATAATTAAAATAAATTATAAATTCATATTATTCGAAGAAGAAAACTAAGAAACTAAAAACTAAAACTAAGCAACTTAACTCTAATAAAAAAGACTAGCAAAGTAAATTTAATTACTTTTTCTTAACTTTAGAAAGGATTTTTCACATATTTCAAATCTATTTCTTAAGAACAACTTTCTAGTTTTAATGGCGAATTTTGAAAACTCAGATCGATTTCGTTTTGCTGCATGTACGCTTTGACAGGGACCTGCTGTACAGCAGAGCTGCGCTGAGTGTCGACAGAGCTTTTCACAGAGTGCGAGTTCAAAACGTTCAAACTTCATAAGCAACACACTTCGTTTCTACACACACACACACACATATATATACACACACACACACATGCATATGTAAGACCCGTTGCATTTTTGAGTTATGCCTCAGTGAGTGGTGGCAGACAAGGGGTATAGTCTGTGCCCGTGGGGCATCCAAGCCACAGTCGTTTTTGATATGGTAATATGGCAATGGGGAAGCGTGTTTGGAATGTGCCATTATTAGATTTCAGCACTGTGTGTTTATGTATCTGTGTGTGTGTGTGTGTGTGTGTGTGTGAGCGATGGGTGTAGCAGCAGGACGCTGTTCTACAGCATCGTCTTCGTCGAGAGTGCTATAAAGTAGTAATACTAATTAAGTTGTATATTATGCATGTGCAACAAGACGTAGGAAGAAGAAACAACTGCAGGCCATAAAAAGTGTTGTGAAATATACAGACAGACACACACACACACACACACACACACACACACACACAGAGAGAAAAGGACGTCAGAGCCAAGTGTGTGGTGTGTGGTGGGTGGTGGCTAGTGGGTAGTTAGTTAAAAAGGGGAGCGACTACTTGTGGTTTGCTCAGCTCAAGTTGAGTGAGCATTTGACATCGTTTAGTTCAAGAATATTTGAGGGTAACGAAACAATACAGTTCCTAACACAAAGTGTGCTTGAATCCTGATCCAAGCAGGGGTAGGAGTAGAGGAGCGAGAGAGAGAGAGAGAGAGAGAGAGAGAGAGAGAGATACATGGGTGGCAGACGAGACTGATGTAAAAGATTACCAATACTGAAGTCACAGCCAAGTGGTTGGAAGTTGTCTAAGGTTGATTAGAAATGTGTCAGACATGGCTCTAATGAAGCCACAGATCCTAGATAAAAATGTTGCAATTCAAAAAGACGGGAAGTAAACAGTAGAGCACAGGTAAGTTAGGACATTGAACTGCTTATAATTAATAATCTATTTGTTAAGACAACAACTAAAAAATCAATCAAAAAAAGTATCCTAAACCATCTATGGTTTTTAGGGGTTTGTGGGTAAAATTATTCGGATGTGGTATTAATCTAATAACAGACTGAACTTATCGACTAAACTTCGATGAAGTGAATGAGATGTATTACTAAATGCTAAACTAAAAATGTGGTGGTTGTAAATCGACCGAAATTCGTTATAATTCGTTGGAAATGCAAATATTGATCTATAAATAAAATGTGGGTAAAACCAACTCAAAATATAAGTTTATGATATATGTATAGAGAATGATATATAGAATAGATTCCACAAAAACTTTCCGATTGAATTCAATTAATTTGAAAGAATGAAACATTGAAACATTCTTTCAAAATCAGTGAGTCTAAGGACTCTATCCAAAATGATAATATTTTCGTAAGAAGACTGCAGCTGTTGAACTGAACTGTTACCGTTACCGTTACGCAGGACTCACCTCGCCTTGCCGTGACCTTTGAACTGTGCCACCTCGGCATACCGACGACCCAGCGGCGCCTCCTGCGGACTGAGCAGCGCATCGCAGTGTGACTGTTGCGATGATGGTGGCACACCACAGATCGGCTCATCCATCGCCAGACAGGGCATGCCCTTGAGCAATTGTGCGGCAGTGGGCAGATCATTGACACATTTCAGTTGATCCTCGTTGCAATTGGCAAAGTTCTGCAGCTGTTCACGCAGTGAATAATCGACCGAGCTGCAGCAGGATGTCGATTCCGATGTGGTCGAGCAGCTGGGCGAATTCATGACAGCCAAATGATGATGATGATGATGATGTTGATGATGATGAGCATCATCATCATCATGATCATGATCGACGGCATTGCCATTCTGTAGATCCTGATAGGCGGCATGGGCATCCTCGGAGCTGCTGCTCGAACTGGAGCTGCCACTTGACTGATTGCTCTGGCTGGTGTTCGTCGACACGCAGCTATCCATGCTGGCTATCGAATTACGATTGCCATGCTCAATGTGCTGCTGCTGCTGCTGCTGTTGCTGCTCCTGCTGCTGCTGCTGCTGCTTCTCTTCCATTGGTTGCTGTTGCTGCTGCAGCTGCTGCTGCTGATTCAGCTGCAACGCAGTGCTGGTTGTGTTATCAATTATGTCATCCACTTGCTGTGGCACTATTATTAATGATGTACGCTTTCGCAGCGTCTCATCCTTGGCATTCATGTTCTGTTTGAGCGTCTTGTCCGACTTGGCGGTGTACACAATCACCTCCACTTTGGACGTCTCCTCCATGGCAGCGGCCACTGTGCTCTTTAGCTCCTGCGACATGCTGTAAGATTTCGATATGGTCAAACCCAAATGGTCTACAAACAAAAAACAAAAACAATCGCACTCCAAATGCGGAAAAACTTTCATGATGCTACCAAAAACAACAACAACAATAACAATAGCAAAATACAAATTGCCACATGCAACTCAGTGGAAGGTGGCTTGTGCTCCACTCTCAACACTCGAGACATGTGTCAATCAGTTTTATTGAATTCGATATTTAATATGTGCCACCAACACACACTTGGTATCATTTGTCAACCACCAACCATCCACCCCACTCCCCAATTTTATTCCTGCCCCGGCCCCGCCCACTAGCTTAAGTATCGCATTTCGCATATATCCGAGACACTCGCAGCACTCAATGCATGAATTTTAATTTAACGAACATGTTGAGGCTTTCAAAATGTTATTACTAATAAAAACAGTAAGTTGAAACAACGGCAACGGAGGTAGTGTTTATGTGTGTGTGTGTGTGTGTGTGTGTGTGTGTGTGTGTGTGTGTGTAGGGGGGGGGGGGGATCGTATTATGTGACACACTGTATAGCGCTTTTATGGATATATGTATATGTAGATTCGGGACCAATGGCAACACCTGCCAACTGTCTGCCCTCAGTCGCTTGCTTGTCAAAAACTCATCCGACGGGGGCGTGGCCGGATGGTAGGGTTGGGTGGTGCTTGAGGAGGAGGTGGGGGTGGGAGTGGGGGGGGGGGTCGTTTCAGCTGTGGTTTTATGCTGTCTCTTCATTTGTGATGTTCAATGGGCATGGCCAACCATGGCAGACACTTTGTCTTGCCCAAACTGACACATTAAAAGGATCAAATATCCCATCTTTATCAGAGCAAATTTATTTTTATTTTCGCAATACTTTTTATAAAGAATAAACAAACAAATCCAATAATTAGGATTAAAGGCATATCCCATTTAATTAGATTACCTCATTTCTGTAAAATACACATTTCAAAATTAACAATTTCAATTGTTTTTAGAGATTAAATATAGATCCCATTTTAGGCTTTGCTTTACGACTCTGACTATGCATGTCTAAAGAAAAAAATCACTTTTTTTATATATGCATTTCTTCTTCTTTATTTTTTGCAGTGTTCTTTGTAAGGGTAATTGAACGTCGTTGTCTGACTTCATCGATATGATGACTCTTGTTGTTGTTGTTGCTGGTTTTGTCTTGTTTTATTTTATGATGGACTTTATGAACTTTTAACAATAATTCTGTTCTGTTGCCGCAACGCATGTGTGTGGCGTGTATCAATTTCATTTTGTTGAAAATGAAAAACAATTATTTATTTTTGTTTTTATTTTTGTTTTCGTATTTATATCCTAAGTGGGTTCTTTTCATAGGTATGGACAACATTGGAATGACCCAGAGGGAAGTCGTCGCAGTGCAAAGACGAGTTAGGTATTTATCAGCACTCAGCACTCAGCTCCCAGAACTGAGCACTCATGGATTCGATACGACCGCATACTATGTACACAAATGCCCACAATATCTTGTGATAAGCAACTATAAACATTTGCTACTGTATTTATTTATTGTATTTATTTTTTGTTTTTTTTTTTTGTTCAGTTTTGACATCAAAAGAAATTGAACAAAGAAACCCCAGCAAAAAACAAAAAATAATAATAAAATTGATGGAGAGCTGGGTCGAGAGTAGCGTCATCTCTAAGGTCGAGCCCCAAATGTGTTTCATATTGCGTCGTTGGGCTTCACTGAGTTTTTAATTTATTTATACGACACACACACACACACGCACACGCACACACACATACAGTGTGTTCATATGCATGTGCATATTTCGTCACGACTTGTCCACCAAATGCTTTTGTTTTTTTGCGGCACTGCTTCCGCTTCTCGTAAAGACCCATTTGTAAGCAATAAATCGAAATGCATATATTCGTAATTGTAAATAAATAATACTCATGGGCATTGGTTGTTTTTATTTGTATTTTTTTTGTTGCCTGCGTGAATTGTGTCACATTATGTTGATTACAAACACAAGCACAAAATTGCCTGAGAAGGCGTCAAATGCTTTAGGTCATATTCAAATCAATTCAATCTTTGCATTCTATGTATTTATATATATATATAAAAGATATATATATATATATATATAATATAATATTCAAGTCAACTAGTTATGCTGATCAAGAATATATATACTTCTTCGATATTGGTTATAAAAAGTTTGCTTGACTTTGTTGTTTGAAATTGATCTATTTTTAGCTGCATTAATTAACTAAAAAAAATTAGGCAAGACTTTATTAATTCTAAAACTTGAATACTTAATGTCCAGGCACTTAATGCACACATTTTTGTTTACTGCACTGATCCACTTATAAAGCTTATAACTCAGTTTAATGCCGGCGGCCAAAGACTCATTAAAATTTAAATCATTAAAAAGCTTTGCACACTCAAATGTAAGCAGCGAGAGAGAGAGAGAGAGAGAGAGAGGGGGAGCGAAAATGAGATGAATATGAGAATACGTTTTGGTTTATGACTTGGCTGTTTCATATCCGATCTTCATGAAATTTGTAAAATTGATCAATATGTCAAAAACAAATAGATAATATATATTAATCGGTAATCGATATGTGTCGATATACGAGAAACGCGATCAGTTGTCAATAAAATGAAATAAACTATACATTTTTATAGTCTTCGAGATACTTCGGGCTACATGATTTTGATCAGGAATATATATATATATATATGTTTCGTTCGTGCATGTTACACAAAAGCATTATACCCTTTTTACCCATGCTTAGTAGGGTACACAAGTTCTCGACTATTCGATGTATCTATTTCGTTATTGCCCTTGACCAACCAAACGCGATGATTTTCATTGCATAATTTCATTGCAGTGACATTTTACAGGCATTACTCATTTTACGATTTCCGAAAAGAATGTATACGCATCTATATATTATCTATATATTATCAGTGGTTTTTTTGTATGGTTCGATCCACTCGACAATTTGTTTCCATTTGCCAATTGCACGTGCTGAATTTTCAAATCTTATCAATGCAGTTTTGTAACTTTCCCAACACTTACGAGTTGCTGTTGTTGTTGTTGTTGTTATTTTTTGCATTGTTGTTGTTGCATTTGTTGTTCTTTGTCGTGCATTGTCAATTTATCAGTTGTGCCTGTTGTGGGTTCAGTCCGAGTTAACTTGAGGAGCGACATGAAAGCAACGCGAGCATTTTGCAATTAATGTCGCGTTTGCTGTTGTTGCAACTCAATATTCCGGCACAACAGCGAATAGCAAATCGCAACAACATCAAACAACTACAAGCAAAGGCAATTACAACAATTGCAAACCCAATTACAATTTGGAATTTGCAATCAAATGCAATGTTCGTGATCGATATATATAAACATATCCATACATCTATATATATATATATATATGTATATATATATATATAAAGACATACGTATATATGTGTGCATATGTATGAATCTATTCATAGGTGTGGCTCACACACTTTATTCGTATCCATTTCAAAATATTCATTCGCATTCACAACATGAATCATTTCTTTGCTCGCTCGTTCGTTCATTTCGTGGAACAGAATTTCGCATAAATATTCTTGGCCTTTTTTTTTTTATTTTTTCATTTTCTGTACTCCAGTTGGCAGCAGTTGGGCAAAAGTTGAACATGTCCAAGTGTCGCTATTTTTTTTTCCAATAAATGCAGTCATGACAAGAGAGCCAAGGAACCAATTTGAATTCAGATTTGTTGTCTGCCAATTTCCACCACACACACACACACACATACATACACATCAATATATTATTCAAAAATACATATTGGATGAGATTTGTTAGACTTGTAATTGCTGGACAAGAACACTCTATATCGATAACTTATATCACACTTATTTGTCTGGGCATCCGCTAGATATTCATCGAAAATGTAGATGCGTGCGCATACATTCGATACCCACTGTAAACTGTGAAGATTTCTGTGTGCCGCACAACGCCTGATTATTATGCAAAGTGTGAAACGCAATTGTCAACAAATTGTGAACCAAACTTGGCATAGTTGTTGAGCACAATTCACTAGAACCGTCGAGGACGGAGCTGGCTTGCTGCTAGTGTGGTGGTGACTTGGTTGGTTGGTTGGTTGGGTGGTTCAGGGCAAGTGAAACGCGTATCGCAAAACGCAAATCGAGTGCGCGTTTCATTTGCGACTTTTGCATTTCAGTTATGGCAACCACTTTATTTGTTTTTTTTTTTTTTTTTTTTTTGGAAATGGACCGTGGAGTGAACGGGGCAGCTCTATTGTATATATGCAGTTATTCTGCTGTTGACTGATAGTGCTCGATTTCAAGGCCAAACAATAAACAGCAGGCAGCAGTCGGCTCTAAGCAGACTCGAGACAGTTTGCGACTTTTGTGTTTGTTATGCTGTTTGCATATTTGGACCGTTAAATTGTAATGCTAACAATGGGCAACAAAATTATGGAGCACAACTATATAACTATATTTATATATATATGCATATATATATATATATATATATATATGGATAGGCAGCCTAATTGGGCAGCTCATTGGGCGCCATAAATTAGCTCAATTAACTGCTTTTCTGTGCACATTTGTTTATGGATATCTTTTTTAATTGACTATACCCAGCAGAAATGCTTGGAAATGCATTGGATGCGGCCAGAAATGGGCATAATTGGGCTGTATATAAATTAAATAAGATACATAAGTATCTTGAAGATGTGTATGTGTATTTCAAATTGTATACAAGCATTTAAATGTGATCAATAAACAATATTTATGTTTATTATTGATCAAAATCGAAATCAACTATGATGCACATGCTTAAACGAATTGGTCATGTAAATTGAAAGATACATATGTATCTTAACTGTAATCAATGAACAATATATATGTATTTGTTTTTGATTTTAATCAACTGTGATGCAAATCCTCATTTCGAATTCATTCTTTGATTGAACAAATTATATACAACAACCAACAAAATAAATGGAACTATTAATAATTTGGAGCTTAAGTGATGACTTTCTGTGTTTTTGAACTAGGCTTTCGTGCTTATCTAAAATGATACTCGAATGCAAGCAAAAATGTACCCCAAACAATTAAATATGAAACTTCAAGAATAATAGACATAGACTCCACATAGACTTAATGTACTTGTGTGGAGTCGAGCCACAACATTGGGTAATCACCATGACTGTTTTTACATCCACATTTACTTGTAGATTACATATAAGGCAGCCGCACATTAAATCGGACCCTATTTTACAAAATCGTCACACTTCTAGTGAAAGGGGGTAACTCAACTTATTGTTCAGAAAGTCCACTTGTCAAACTATATGCAAATTGAAACTAATCCACTTAAGTAAAGTCAAATTACTCAAAAAGAAAAGCAAAAAAAAAAAAACGAAAAATGATTCTGTTGGCGGATTTACAAATATTGAAAGCATGCCTGCATTTATTCAACTCATGTGAATCATATTCAGTGTGAGTGATTGTGATTTGTACCATTTGAAGCTGAGCTGTGATGAATCGCATCATATTTGCACATCTATGAATGTGATTTATATTTGCGTATGAATGATTAATGAATGATTATCGCTTCGAGTTTACATGTTCAACAAGCAGACCCAAGCAACGCTTTTACCAGTCGGGCAATTCCCCATTGAGTTGCAAGCTTCACATTTCCACATTTCCACATTTTCCCGTTGCTCCCCCCTCGCTTCTCGCTTCTCTCTTGCTTGGAATGCAGTAAACTTTCGAGTTTCGCTTAGTCGAGTGCTCCAAAGTTATGCGATCGAAACTTGCAATACGAAATATTTTCCATTTTCCATTTGGCATTTGCCATTTTCACATTTTCTTTTTGCCATTTCAGAGTCTGTTTTGCAAATGGCGAAATGGTGTATATAATACGTCTAGAGATCTATAAACGCAGTAGCTGAATCAACTGTAATATGAATTGTGGCTTATTTTAAATTATGTTTTCCACATTCATTTATCTTCCAGTTTGCAATTAAGATTATAAATTCTTTATACGATACGACTTTCTCAAAACATAGCTGTTAAATATACTACTAAAAAAAAAAGATGAGAATTGAACAGTCGTGGGCTGAAAACAATTATCAAGGGTCCAATGATGTTGTGCAGCAGTATGTTGCAGGCTGAAAGAAGCTGCTACGATTCCATAAAGTATATGCATATATATTCGTGATCAACATTGATAAATAGCTCCAGTCTCTCAGTCTCAGTCAAATGAAATATGAGTTCTTGTTTGCCATAAGCAGGTCAACTTTATTTTGTTTGATCGATAAAAACAGATCATAGACACAAAAACATATTCCCAATTATATAAATTGCATTAAGATCGTGTAATAAATCCACATATCTTTCACATATTTACCAGTTGGGATCAGAGTATCTTGTCGTCGACTAGAGAATTCGTACTTGATTTTTTTTTTTTAGATTTTTACAATCTTTTATTTTGGCTATTTGAATAGAGTTTTGCATTTTAGAGGCAGCTTTTGGGGTGCTACTGTATACTAGATACATACATATATATGGACAAATATATATATACATTTATATATATATATATATATATATATGCATGTACGGTTTATGCTTTACAGTTTTGTGTTCAGTCATTTTTCAATTCTGCCGTGTGTGACCCCCCTTAGATGCGTGTGTGTGTGTGTGGAGGGGAGGGGGATTTTATTTTTTGGTGGGGTGTCAGGATGGGTGTGTGTGTGTGTGTGTGACCTTTCGGTGGTTGCTGCTTGTTTGCTTGTTACTACAAATTATTGGCGTTGCGCGTGGCACGTGCGCGACACTCACCACACTTTTAACGGCCATCCACCAGGGGGCGGTGGCGGTGGCGGAGCCGATTGCGGAGCCAGAGGGGGCAGGGGGCAGTTTGTTGGCTTTAGTGTAATTGATTTCGCATTGCTGTTGTTGCTGCTGTTGTTGCTGTTGCTGATGCTGCAATGAATGCGATTGCTGCGTGCCACGCTTAACGTTTGAGTTTTTGCTCTTTGGCTTTGGCTTTGGCTCTTGTAATTGGCCGCCAGGGGCAAGTTGAGCAACTCAACGGGGGGAGGTAAAAGCAGGAGGAAGAGGACGATTTGACGATCCATCTAACTAGGCAAGCTGGCTGCTGCCGCCGCCTGGTGACAACATTAGCAAATTGATTTCCATCGACTTTCAATGGCCATTGTACGAATGCAGTGCTTGTTGTGGATGTTGTTGTCGTTGGCATTGAGGCTAAACTGAAGCTGGCTCGCTATAACGAAAGAAAAACCACATCCCGCATAGGCAGCGGCAACGGCAACGGCAACGACTACATAACTCAAGGCCCGCGCGCGCACTTGCAACGCCCACGCAACGCTCAGCGCCCACATCAAAATGCCAGACGGCGCGGCGTTTGACAAAACAACAACAATGATTACAACAACAACAACAACAACGCTAAACAACAACAATGACGACGGCGACGATAAGCGAAGCTATCTAAATAAATAAATAAATATGGCCTGCGACATGCGACCATAAATTGTGTAAATGTAAATCGGATTTGTGTATTTTATTATTTTTTGGAATTTTTTTTTTATTTTTTTTTTATTGTTATTTTATATATTTTTTTATGTTGCGCTGCTGCTGTTTCCTATACGTGTTCTTCTTCTTCGTCTTGCTGTTGTTGTTGTAAATTTGATTATAGTTTTTTTTTTATGAATTTTTAATTTGTTTGCGCGCGCGGCGCGAATGCAATTTGTATGATTTGTGTACTGAAGAGGTTTGAATTATGTATGTGTGTATGTGTGTGAGTTGTCCATGAGATACATTTTAAGGCGTGTATCTTTCTCATTTTCCATATATATTTATATATATGTAGAATGTGGGCGGTTAGGCTGGGCTGGGCTGGCTGTGTGTGACTAGACTAATTGTGTTGCCTAACGGAAATGTGGAGGCTGCTTGCACAATTCTCGCACCTAAAAGATACATTTTGTCCATTTCGCCGTTTGGTGAAAGGCGCTGCAGTAGCAGCAGCAACAACATCTAAAACAGAGGCGTTGAAATATTTATGATAAGAGTCAGCTACAAACAGCAGCAGCAACAAAATATAACAACAACAAAAACTGCAAAAACAAAATATGAAAGTGCAACAGCAGCACCAGCAGCACCAGCAGCCACAGCAATAACAACAATCAAAAAGCGCAACAAAGCACAACAAAAAAAAACAAAAAACACAAAAAACAACACAACGAAGACAAAAACCTGCTAAGCCACTTTTACATGGAACGCATTGTGGATGCCATTCGCGACTGTGACAGCGCCTGCAAACAAACGTTACCCACACCCAAAGCACAAAAAAAAAAAACAAAACAAAACCTAAAAATGCAGCGGCCCCTTGCAAAAGCTTCGACGTCGACTGCGAAATTAACATGTGACTCGAATGAGAGAGAGAGAGAGAGAGAAAGCGCAACATACGCAATTTCCACACTCATTGTTTCCACTGGTGCTTAATTGATAGACCAATAAGTGTAACAAGATGAAAGAAAAGTAATAGCAGCCGCTAAGCTGACGTCATGAGCCATGATCTATGCCAGAGCGAGAGAGAAAGAGATGTTAAATGTGGATTTAAAAGCAACTAACTCTAATTGAGAGCTGAAGCCAAGGCGCAATTGTAAACCAACAAGAGAGGGACAGAGTAAGGGGCAGAGGGCAGAAAGACAGAAAGAAACACAACGAAAGAAATACCAGAGAAAGAGTGAAGTGAGCAACGGAAACGGTTTAATTTGCTCTGCTAATCATTAATATAAAAAAAACGAAATAAATAAAATAAAGATTTGTACATCAAAAGAGAGTTGGCAGAATTTCAACAGTGCCTGCAGCAATGGAATCCACATCTTATTGTTAGCTAATAACTTAACCTATTGTAACCATCTATGATACGGGAATCCACAACAACAGCAACAATAATCAATTGACACTTTCGCGTTGTTCGATTTGCATATGAATGAAATGCCGTATAACATTTCATCGGGTAGCAAATTTACATATGTATACATATATATATAAAAACGATTGATGTTTGTACTACTACCCTAGTATATTGAAGATGTATTTGCTGGGGTATATACTCAATAGTTAATCGATAGAAACTAGAGGTCATTAAACTGAAATTATGGCTTCTTCTTATTAAAAAGTCGATCTAATTCAAATAGAAACTATAACTTCTTATTATTGTTGGTATTTAATATCCAAAACATTTACAGAGCATCTGCAAATCGATTTCATTCAAGTCGTTTCGAAGAGATTTTCAAGTTTTATTCTTTGTTGGTCGCTAGGTCAAGTTGGAGTACCGTTATCAGCTTGTGCCACAAGCACCACACCCGTCACCCCGCTGAACGACGAGCGTGTGGCATGCCTCCTCTCGCTATCTTCGAACGCCTTAATTAAGAGTTCTTTCTACCTTTTCAAATGATATTCAAATGCTTTCAATTTGCCATTGTACAACACATTCCACTTTACACAACCAACAACAACAACAATGAAAAAAAAAAAAACAAAAATAAAAACCAAATTAGAAAACAGAATAATATTAATAAAAATTTGTTGTAGACATTTTGTTAATAGTGTGCGCTATAAAAACTTTTCATTTCAATCCTTGGCGAGCGTTTACAAAAATATTTTTATTACAATATATTTAAGTGTTTGTATACAGACAGATAGTTTGTGGTTGTTGTTTGTTTTGTTTTTGTTGTTTGTTTTGTTTTTGTTCTTGTTTTTACGCCTTGGTCTTGTTGAATCATCAACAACAGAGCATAAAAAGCCATTTGAAAGAAATATGATGCACACACACACGCACACACAGACCCAGAGATAGACACACATATTTATATACATACAAATCGAGATACTCATAGACCCACACATAGATACAATCCACACAACAGCTGCTTCTGCGTCTGGGCAATGTTGCAATAATCACAAGACACACCTCCATCCCCGCACCCCCCAGAATCAAGATCCACCAATACAAATACCAGCTACCTCTCCCCTTCTTCCCCTTCCCACCAACAAGTCATCTCTGTCCCACTGCTGCATGCTTTGCCCAACGCAAGTGTAAAAGTTCAACACAAATATCTGACGACGACGACGACGACGACACCGACGTCGACAGCAGCGGCGACAGCAGCGGCGACAGCGACGCTCGAAGTTACTCATTTGCAATGCCAAAGCTGCGCAGCGTGTGGAATGTGCGCGAGTGAGTACACTCCCTCTCTGTCTCTCGCCCTCTCTCTTTCCCACTTTGTGTCTGCATTAGTTGATGTCTTGTTGGCACGATCCGATTGCTCTCTGCTCTCGCGTGTTTCGTTTTGCATTCCAGAAAGGGTGTCGTTGGGTCAAATGCGCTTCCAGTTGAGCAGTGCTCAGCTGACGATCAGCGGTTAACCGTTAAGTGCAGTTCAGCAGATCAATGTGGACAGAAAAGGAAAAAACAGCAGCAAAAATATCATTTTACTGCATGCCCAAATGTGAATATCAAATGAAAATCGATTAAAAATTGCGGGATTGTTGCATGATTCCACTGAGATCTACGTAAATCTAAATAGCTGATTTCAATTGCCGAGCAACGTGTACAAATTAAGATGAGAAAAATGATTTGCCAATAACAGTAAATTATTTTAACAAAACTGAGCTATCATTTAATATAATATTAGTTATATTTACTATATGATTGACATATTTAAGGAACGGTCTGAAGTTGATTGTACAACCATATATACCATAAATTTCACATATATCGCAGTTAAAAGCCAATTTATTATCATCATAACATCTAAAAAGCAGAGCTGTGTTGGCTACCTGCACACAGAGTCCACAAGATCCACAAGACCAAACAAAAAAACCCCCCACACGAGTTACAGTTATTGTTAAAGCTTTAGTTACAGTTCGACAAAGTCGCAAGGTGGAGTTGAGGAGTTGAGGGAGGGGGGGGGGGGGGGGGGGGTTGGTCGATTGTATTGTTTGAGTGATGCTCGTATCTGATTACAGTTTGAATGCACTTGCAATGAACCAGAAAATTTGCGTTGTGCCGGGAGCTTCCTTGGTGCTGCAGCCGCATCAAATGAATACTGGACATGGGGTCCGGTCCAGTTGGCGAAACAGGTGCAGCCTGATTGATAGATAGACAGACAGACAGACCGACAGACACTTACTCCCCCGTCCTCTCTCTTTCTCAATCTATGTCTCTGTCATTGTTTTTGTCATCCACTTTGGCTTTGTTTGCCCGCACAGCGCCAAGTGAGTGAGAGAGACAGAGAGAGAGAGAGAGAGAGAGAGAAAAGTGCAAGAGCTGGCAAAAAATGTTCGAGATGAAAACGTGACTGGCAACAAGTAAAAGCTCAGAGGAAAGCAGATGAAAAGCGGCAACAGTGCCGCAAGTAAAAACTACGACAATTGCAGTTATTTGATGAGTTTGCAGAGCATAACCAATGCAGTCGCAGTCGCAGTCGCCGTCGACGTCAGCAGCTGCTGTAGCTGTAACAGCGGCGGCAACTTCATTTTTTTCACTGTTTTTTGCACAGAGAGCGGAAATTTAATGAGCAGCAGCAGCAGCCCATTTTTCTGCACTTCCCCATTCCCCATTTGTTGCATTTGCCGCCCCCAACTGCCAGATTGCGGCATGTGGCATGTGGCTGTGTGTTGTAATTACAGCACGCTGCGCGTTCCATCAAAATTTCTCTCGAGAGGCACACTCGGCTTAACGCTGCTCGACGACTGCTTGGCACAGTAATGATGCATTTAGCTGATTATGAGGCGCAAAAACCACAAATTGCTGTTGCTGCTGCCGCTGCTGCTGCCGCTGCTGCTGCCGCTGCTGCTGCAACAATTTGCAAATGCCAAACTGGAGCAGGCAGCTTGCAACAAACAACTTGCAGGCAGCTTGCAAACTTTTGTGGCCATTTAGAGCGCAGCCATGGTTATTAATTAATGGTTAATAGTTAATGCTTGAAATGCGTGCTCCTCGGCCATATCCTAAATATAAATTCCATTTGCGTTGATTTTCCATCTTGGGGGAAGTTAACACAGTTTCTTGTTGTTAAACACTGGCCGGATTTTTGTTTATTTATTATATATTTATGTATTTTACCATAACTTCAACAAAATCAAAATTGATGTGGAGACAAGCAACAACAAAATAAGCACCTAGTCGCAGTTTAAATACTTTCAATTACCAAAAGAAAAGAAAAAGTGAGAAAAAAAACTTCACAGCACTGGTTGCAAAACTGCGTTTAATTTGACGTTCAACAATTATATTTTTTGGAGCACATGTCCAAGAGCCAACTGCTTACGTCATTTTGCGGATTGCGGATTGTTTGAGCGGTTGCCTGAGCATACATGCCAAAGAATTTACCAACACTGTGTGGCAGTCAACACTAAATTATATCTCTTTTCCAAACACGTCTGCTCACTTTACTTTATGCATAATGATTGGTCACTTCCTCATCGAGCTCGAACACAGAATGGTCGACACAATATCTATCTGATTAATATATTTAATAAAAATGTGTTCTGAGCAGTCGTTAGACAACACTGTTCAGAACCGACTCAAAGCATAACTGTAGACGTTGCTTCTAGGTTTATTTATTGACTTGGGCCTATAAG
The DNA here is from genome assembly GCA_035043505.1 of Drosophila setosimentum. NCBI lineage: Eukaryota > Metazoa > Arthropoda > Insecta > Diptera > Drosophilidae > Drosophila > Drosophila setosimentum. Next base: position 10,908,866 of record JAWNMY010000090.1, on the reverse strand, counting down.
TGTGTGTGTGTGTGTGTGTGGCCAAAACCAACTGTTGCCAGGTTACAGCTACTTGCCACCCACAAACCAGCAGTGGCAGGGGAGAAGTGGAGCCAAATCAATTGTTGTAATGACCCAAATGGGATTTTGTTTCGCTTGGCGGCATAATTCATGGCTGCATAATACACTCCACACATAATAATATAGTGAAGTGTGGCAACAATGCCACACAGTTGTTGTTATTGTGCTGCCCCATATGGGCCGCCTGCCTGTCAATGTTGCCACCATTTGCGGCAATTTTCTTTAGATATCTATATATATATATATATTTTTTTGGTTTTCTGCGCTTTGCTCATATTATTTTCCTTTTTCTATCTGTTTATTGTGGTGTGTGTGGCAAAAGGTTAACACAACGCCCAATTCTTGCAACTTACACCCGTCGCCACCCCTTCCTTCACCCCTGAAGCCAGTAAAATCCGCCGCACCTATCACTGTCCCCCCTCTACCCCCTCCTCGTCTGTCTGTTTGTTGTTCCTTTATCGCCTCGTTTCTCGTTGCTGTTCGTTTAATTTTATTGCCTAATTTTCAACTTTGATTGCCGGCACAACCCGCAGATGCCACGCCTCCCCCAACCACGACAACCGCTCACTTTCACGCTCGTTGACATTTCTGATTTTTTGTTGTTGTTGCTGACTTTATTTTTTTTCTCTCACTTTTCACCCCCCCTATTCAACTTTCAATTTGACATAATCAATTTTTATATTTATTTAGCATTTTTATGTTGCCCGTTGCGGCTGTCTATTAATGGGCAACGCCCACTTCTCATTTACTGCCACGCCCCACTTGCATTAGGCCGCCCTTATTGCTGCCCCATTTGAATGTCAGTCGATGCCTTAACACAGCCCCCCCTCCACACACACACACACACACACACACACCCAACGCACTTCCCCGCTCCACTACTCAATTAACATTTGTGTAAAATTTAACGAATTGAGAAATTTCAGAGTGTTTTCGAAATTATTTTCCGACTTTATTGCTGAAAAAATATAGATTGTTGCCGGAGAAGAGAGTACTGAAAGCAGAAGAATATCTGTATAGAATAGAATAGAATAGAATAGTATATTTTTGACTGATCCATTTCATTGCAATCATATGAATTTGATACAGCGATAAGCATGGATCGGTGACAATGTTCTTAAAGAGAGTTTTATGTTCTATAACTCTGGATTCACCTTTTAGATGAATATTAAATTTAATCTTTTTTCCAAAGTATTTCATTTTAGATTGTCAAGAAGTAGTAGAAAAAGAAAAAGAAGAAGCACTCACCAAAATGATCGAAATTGGCACAAAAGTAAATTAAATTTTGATGGGCAGCGCATAAGGAAAACGACCATTGGCCAAATGTGGCAAGGTTGCTCAAGAGGTAAATACAATATACATGTGTGTGTCTAATTGAATCGGGCATGCGATGATCTTATTTGCAGAAATTTGGCAACGCTGCACAGAGCTATGCAAAAACAGTTAAACTGAACCCAATGTTTTTGGCTGCTATTTTTTTTGATTTATTTTTTTAGAACTTCCGCTCGCATTTTGTTTTTTAGGTATCTTTTTTCATATTTTGAAATTTTTGCGTGTAAGATGCTTGAGACGTTGACGACAACAACAATGATTTTTTGAGCAATTGCGGTTGCCAGGGGGCAAGATAAGGGGGTAAGGGGAATGGGACGCGACGTTATTTCATATTTGAACCGGCAGACAGAAACTGATTGAGCTTCAAGTTCATCGTCGTTGTCTTTTGTCGTTGTCGTTGGCAACATTTAATCAAGCCAAGAAGCCAATTGGAAGACGACGCCATTAAGAGGAGGCGATAGAGGGGGCGGGTGCGGTTGCGGGTGCGGTTGCGGGTGTGGGCGGAACACAGCAAAAGAAAACAAAGCAAACTGTTTGTTGTGATGCTAATGATAGTTCAGAGAGCGACCAGATATCGCAGTCGACGGAGACGTGAGTGCGTGCACGCGACTATCTAAAAGATACAAGATACACACAAGAGATACAATAACATAAATATAAATATATATATATATATATATATGTATATATCTTTACACATACAGACGGCACTTTCAATGTTAGCCGCATTGTTGCGGGGGCGCCACCGGCGTCGAAGTCGTTGCAAAGATTTATGACAACAACGAGGCAAGGTAGTATTTGTATTTGTTTTCGATTTGGTTTCTATACCCTTGCGCAGAGTATTCAAATTTTGCCATGCATTTGAAGCAGATGTATATATATATGCATATATTATATATATATATATATATATATATATAAATATATTCACGATTCGCATCACTAGTCACTAGCCAGCTTCGTCTGTCAGTCTATTCGAAATAAAATCTATATTTTACGTATCTATCTAATTATTCTTTTGATTTATACAAATATTATAAATTATTATTTATTTATTGATGGTTGTCTTTGGACATCGGATGGGACCGAACAGGACCACTTGATTATATAGCTGCCACACCATAGATTTGCTCTTGTATTACAGAAATTATTTTACAGGGATATATTCAGTTGGCTGAGTTTATTTTTTCTTTTTTGTTCATATTTGAAAGAAAAAAATAATAATAATAATAACAATAATCATCAAATTAGTACACAGAAAATGGAAAACATTTAAATAAAATGCAAATATTTCGAGCTGTGTGCTACAAATGAAATGTTCAATTCTAATTTTGAAGGGTATTTCAGTTTCGGTGTGATCAACACTAAATCGTCGTTAAATGTTGTTGTTTTTCTTTTATTTAATAGGCCATTGGCGTTGGCGTTGTGCTGCTCTCAAAGGAGGCACAACAATAACAACAACAACAAACAAAACAAGAACAACAGCAACAGCAACAACAATAATGCACCTGCAACATGCAGATGTTGCTGGTTGGTCATTTGGCCCTGACAGCGAATGGGCCGCGCCCATTCCGCATTTGCCGCCCACGCCAAACAGGTGTCTATATATAGAGTTATTGTTTATACGGGTTTCGCCATTCGAACCGATCTCTCCGTGAATTAAGTGCTCCAGATTGTTGCTGCTGCCAGGTGAGTGGCAAGGGGAGTGGGAGTTTAAGTGCCGAGTGGGCATACTTTTCATTTACCAACTATTTCAGCGCCGCAGCTAGATTCAAAAGAAGTGCGGAATGCCAGCTAAATGACTTACAATTCGAAATTAAATACAACACACGATTATCGACGGCTGGTAAATTTTCCTTGCTTTTCCATTTGTAAAAGATTTCTGAGTTTTGTTGCTTCATCTTAGAGCTTAGTGATGATGATTATATAAATATTATTTGATAGCTCAGTTATAGCTCGTTTATCATAATGAATACTTTCAAATCTTATCTTTTTTGCAAGCAAAATCAATAAATAAACAAAAGTTTTCTTCATTTTTTTTGCAACACGCATCTATTTAATCGACTAACTAAGAAACAATGTTGGCTACAAATTAAGATATTATATTTTGTACATAATATTTTTATTAATCAGCAGATTTACAAAAACAATTAATGTTGCATTTTAATGTCTGCTTAGACATTATAACCATTTCAATATTATAAATAATATTATTATTATCTCAGAGCATTTGAAAACTGTGTAGATGTTTTGGATGCTACAGCAATTTGTTGCCAGAGCAAGTTGCAACATAGTCAATAGGGTCAATAGATTATGTCATGTAACTCGCATTTATTTTCAATCTTCATTCGAAATACATTTAAGTGAAATCTCACTCTCTCTGTCACTCTCTCTCTCTCTCCCTATCTCCCCATCTCTCTGTGTATCTGTCGCTCTCTTTCTAACTGATACCTGATAAACGACGCAATTGACATCGTGTTGAGCCACATCAAAAGTTTTGTAATCGGTTACCAAATAAGTTTACTTCGAGTGGGTTTCACTGGCAGACAAAAGCAGCAGCAGCAGCAGCTGAGGTGGAGCGAGGAGTGGACAGATGGGTCTGCAGTGGGGGAATGGCCAGGGTGAATGGACAAGCTCTGATAAGGCAGCAGGTGCAGCAGTGTCAGCTGGCAAACATATAGGAAAAACGAAAGTCAACTCATTGCTTGCGGCTGATAAAAACTTTGGCCAACGACTAAGAAAAAACAAAGGTGGGAGAGAAAGGGGACAGGGGACAGGGGGTGTGGCAAGTGGGCACCTATTTGGGTTGCATTTGCTGGCAATTTGTTGTTGTTGTTTGCTTTTTGCGGCCGGCGGCGACCGATTTCATTTGACTTTTGCTGCGTTTGTTTTGTTTGCTCAGCGATTTGTGTAGATACAATTTTGTACAACGCACAGATAAGCTGAGGCAGTGGTGGGGCAACGGTTTGGCTTGTGCCGCATTTTGGAGGCATTGGTCTATATAGGCAAACAAATTACAAACAAATTGTCATTTCTCGATTGCGAGCACAGACAAAAAGAGCGAGAGAGGGAGAGAGAGCGAGAGAGTGAGAGACAGTGAAGAAAACTTTCGTTATATTTGTTCTGTTATCGTTAGGGCACAACTTGGGGCCGCATACACATCCATTTGTAGGTGGTGGCAAGGTGGCACATGGGGTCACATGGGTCACTGGCCAAACATACACCTAATGGACATCTTCTGCCCAGTTTTGAGCTCTGACATCTGAGTTGCCAAGGCGCTGATAAGAACGAACTATGACGACTCAGCCACATGTGCAACTGAGTCTATAGACTGGAGACTAACTTGCCGCTTGCAACAATGTCTGTTTGTGTGTGTGTGTGTATGTGTGTGTGGCATGCAGGTAAGTGATTGTTTCTGTTACCCTTTTGAATGCTGACAAATCAATCTGGCAGATAAAAATTCAGTGCTTCTAAACAACTTATTTATTTTAAATATTTTACTTATAAAAAATAACTTTTATGTGCGGAACACAAATGATTCAATTGATAGAAATAAGCGGAATTGAAAAACAAAAATTGCGACGGATAATGCCAGGTAATGATAGTTAATATCGGTTAATGTCAGACAATGTTAGCTAATGTCAGACTGTTTAATATAATATCACAGCTTTTACACTTCCTTTGATTGTTTATTTTTCTTGAGAATACTTTCAAGTGTGTAATGAAGTTGTGCAAAATAATGTAACAGGCAGAAGGAAACATCGCCAAACCCATAGTGTATATATATATTTATATACATATATATATTTGCCGATCTCAGAGCTGAAGACTCCAAATATAAACTCTTCTATGCCAAAGGACAGCTCAAGTATACTTAATTTAAGCGAAAACTGCAAAATATTTTGCGAATATCGATACAAATTGATTTCAGATAGCAATAAAAGGTAGAGTTGTTAAGATATATGTTTTCAATATAGTATATGCAGATAAACTGGCTTATTACTAATCGATTGTAAAAAATTCATTAGCAAAACGAAACATATTGTCATATCGATTGAAGTAAAGATATTTTTAGAACTGATTTGCATTATATTTCCAATAAGTTTAGACAAGTAGGAAAACAATAAACAGAGCCAAGATCTGCACGAAATGGCCATTCAAAATAATGGTTAGACTATTGATATTGGCTATCAAAATGATCAAAAATCATTTGGATATATATCAAAATAGTTCGGAATATGGCTCTATAAGGTTATTTGATCACTTTTATGGAGTATAGTGTTCCAAAAACGGCAAACTACTCCTCAGAGTTGCTTAATTGTGGGTTGGCTCTCAATATGATTGAGATCTGGCGAATTATTCATTTTGTCGTCCAGGAATATATATATATATATATATATATATGTATATATATATGTATATATAATATGTATATATCTGAGAGCATATATATCTATCAATCTGTCTGTAGTTCTCTGCCCAGTTTGTGTAATTAAAACTCATTTATGCTGAGAATTAAATTGCCTGAACAATTCCCCAGAGTTTTTTTTATCATGACATGCTCTTGACTCTCATCATTTCACTTTTTATTATAAAGTTCCGTTGTATTTATCCCTTCCCCCCATCGTACTGCGCACCACCCACGAAAGTGACAAATTCTTGTTTTGAGGGCAGTTTGCTAGAAATTGTTGTTGGATTTTCTTCGTTTTAGGTTTTCTTTTTTTGGTTTGTTTTTTTTGGTAGCATCAAATTTTTCACATGGTAAGCGTTTTATTTGTATAATTTTTTACTTACGTGAGCGTTGTGATATTTAAAAAAAAGGTTGTCTTTTTATTTTTGGTTTTCTTTCTGATATTTTTTTTTTAACGAGCTGTGCAAATTCAGCAGTCTTGCCTTTTCTATCTGTATCGCTGTCTCTGTCTCTGTCACTCTTTAAGGTTTTATTGCTGATGTTAATTTTCTTGCTTTGAACATTTATATATTTTTTGTTTGGGGGACAGAGTTCGTTGACGTCGTTTTGTGTGAATTATTTTAAATGCAACTTGGTGCATAAATTTACAATTTGTTGCAGCTGCATTTTCATAGCGCTAACGTTTTACATTCGCATTCGCATTAGTATTCGTATTCATTTTCGTATTCGTATTCATATCATTCGCATTCGCATTCGTTGTGCGTTTGTGGATTTTAAATAAAACAAATAGTGTTGAAATGAAAAAAGTGTGTTTATTTGAAAATTTATTTATTTAATAATGGTTTCGGTTTTTGTGTGGATGTTATTATTGTTGTTGTTGTTGTTGTTATTTGCATAATGCACTCGAGCGTTCAGTCAATCACTCAATCAATGCGGCACTTATTCACTCATTAATTTATTCATTTAACAACTCGCTCAAGCTGTTGTCATGGCAGCTGTTTCACTTACCCCCCGCCTACATTTCTCATTCCCCCCTTTTACATAAATACCATCATACCGCCCCCTTTCCATCCCACCCCCCTCCACTCCCTCCACAAACACACACATACACACATAATGTATGCATGTTAATAACATGAAATTCATTCGAGCGTTCACAATGCAAAACAAATTGAAAAAAAAACATTAAAAATTAAAAAGTTTTTCTGCGTTTTCTGAAAAGAGTAGAAAAACAAAGAGTAAAGCATTCGGTGTTGGCATTTGGAAATTTAATGAAGATTATATATATATATATATATATATTATTTTTTTTTCTTTCTTTCTTCTCGTTTTCATTCTTGTTAAAAAAAATCCCCACTCACTTTAAGTCTATTTTAGTCAGAGTAAAGGGCATTTACTCGTCGCGCACTCTCGACTTTTTGTACATTCTGCTTACAGTTAATAAATTTTAACGGTCCCGTCTACAAGTGTGATAGATTCACAGCTTCCCTTATCTCCTCCCCTTATCCCTATCCACTCTCCATCCATACTGCTGTGCTGTCACATTTGTTGTAAAATTGATTTGCTAATGATTTTAGTTGGCATTTATGTTGCGTCCAAAAATGCTGGTCAAAAAGCGGAAAGAACAAAATGGAAAATAAGGAAAAATTGGAAAATCAAAAGAACAAAATGCCTGAGATCGTTTTGAGCCCATTGAGCCCATTGAGCCATTTCCATTTCCAACAACATGTTTGGCTGGGCTGCCGCCAACCAACACACGCTGTGGTTTCTCATTTATTTTTAGAAAGTTAATCACATGTTGAGCAGAGCATTCATAAAGATCCACTGGAGTATTGGAGTAGATCTTGAGTGTGGAACGAATGGACCACAACAACAACGACTTTTTGGTATATTGTTGTAAAACATTATTTTAACACAGCTGGCTGATCAAGTTGTTAAATTGTTAGCCACAAACTGTTTATCAACACATTTTGCCAAGTTGCAATTCATTTCTACTGAGGCATAATAAATATGGAATGCTCTCTAAAACTATTTTAAAATCGTATTTTGAATCTTAAAGCAAAAATAATCGAAATAAAAAATAATAAGCCAATCTCAAATATTAGACAATGAAAATAAAAAATGAATATTTTTAAGTTGAATTCAGAGTTATTAGGAAAAAAAAATAAACAAAATCAACTGATAAGAAATATGCAATTAATTAATTTGAAAGTTTTAATTGACTCTAAAACACTTAAAAAAAAAAACCCATTTCTTTCATATTGAATCGAATCTATTCGTTGATAGTGATAATGTTAACGAATATATCTCGACGAGCTGAGTCAGAGTTAAATCTTGATTTACAGGCCAGATACCACCAAGCCAGCAAGTAACACAGCAAACGAGTTAAATTACGTGACTCAGAGTCTCTACGTCTCCGTCCGCCCATCTGACTGTCCACTTCTGATCCGCTTCACTGGTTCACAACGCTCCACATATCAAAAAAAAACAAAAAACTAGACAAGTTCCACACGGGCATTTCCACCGAAATGCCAAATTGCGAGTTTTACAAGCAATTTAAACGATACAATTTTAAAGACAACAAAAAGGAAAACTTCAAGTTTTATTTGCTGCAATCAATTTTGAATTTATTGCAAAAAAAAAAAAAAAAAAACATAGAAAAAGAAAAGGAAAGAAAAACAACACACAAAACACAAACAAAACAAAATTTCGGGCAGCGGCGGCGGCAGCGCTGCTAGCGGCAAACGCAAAGCGCAAAGTGAGGCTGCCAGCAAAAAAATAAACAAACAGCGCCAGCAGCAGCGACAACAACAACAACAATTTCCTTTGGCTTATTCGATTTAATTTATTTTCGTTTTTTTTTTTTTGGGTTTCTTAGTTAATTAATGTATTGTAGTATTATATAACATTGGATAGTTGTCTACACAAATTATAAGAGCATAAATATCTGTGTAAAATGAAAGCAATTTAAAACATTTGCCAATACACAGCGCAATTTGTAATAAATCGTATTTGGGTTTTTTCTTTTCGTTTCCTTTAGTTTCGATTGTTTTTGTTTTGTTTGCTTTGCACACAAACGATAATTTTTGATCGAATCGTTAACACACGCACACAACACTACAGCTACAACAACTAGAAAAACAACAAACAACACAAAAACAAAAAGACCAACCGCACGATGCGCTTTCAAAGTTTCGTCCGTCGCCTGTGGAACGCAAAACACAACTGAGCAAAACGACGAAGCCGGCTGCCAGCAGCAGCAGCAGCAGCAACAGTGACAGCGACGTCGACAGCGAAGCTCGTGCTCGTGCTCGTGCGCTCTTCTGCGTCGCCATCCGCTTACCTTGGTTCACCACCACTCACACACACACACACAACATGCTAACCCCAACGCACACTGGGCTTATTATGCACTATTTAAAATAAAAAGCAATTTGGTAAAAATTACAAAAGTCAACTTCATATCGACAGCTATGTACATATGAATGTATATATATATGTTCTTAAATGTATATTTGGTTTTTTATTTTGTTTAATATATTCAATGAATAATATTATTTTCGTTACATGCATAACTAAAAAGCTTTTGCATTTTACATTTTATACAAATGAAATAAACTCGAAGCCAATGTGCTTTTTGGTTGTTGGTTGATGCTGAGTGTGTGTGCGTGTGTGTGTGTGCGTTTGGAACGAGTTGGCGCTCACTGCAGTCGCTGCTGCGCTGCCCACATTCAAGTTGGCGTTGGCGTTGGCGCTGCTCCTGCTGTTGTTGCTGTTGCTTTTGCTGCTGCGCTGCTGCTGCATGCAAGCAAATTGCGCAAATCGCATGCGTTTTTCAATAGAGCTGCAGATCGCTGGGCGTTGATTGCGGCGTTTGCGTGCCATATGCCTAAGCAGCGCAACTGGCAGTTGCAACTGCAACTGGCAATTTAGAACGCATTGCAGGTCGTGTGATCAAAATCAACAAACAGCAAAACAACAGAAGCAACTAATAACAAACAATGCACAAAGCATTCACATTGTTTTTGGTCAACCGCATTGCAGACGCGTGCGTTATTTCAAACACATGCGGGCAAAATCTAAAAACTTAAAACAAAAATATTAAAAAAAAAAATTACAAAATCAAACTGTTAACAGACCCACTGCAATATTGTTCACAGTGAACGAACACGAGTGACGCACTCCTCTTAACCACACTACCCCTCTTCCACCTATCAACACTTTCCAACATAAGCGGCCAAATGTATATACATACACTTAGAAAAACTATATTTTAGTAAATGGCATTAAAATGAAAATCGCCTAATTACGATAAATATTTGAAAAATGTAGCAAAGCCAATCCTAAATTGACAATCCCAAAAATTATGAGATTTTAGTAGTATTGTTTTTTAATATTAATATTTTCTATTAAAAAAAATTTTAATTTTTAAAATGTAGAAATGCAAACTTTAATTTTAAGATAGGAATACAATTCAGAAACAGGTAATGCAATTTACCGGCTAGGCTTTTTATTAGAGTTAAGCAAAAATTTTATGAATGTACACAGAATAGAAAACAACATCCTGGAAATGCGACAATATTTTTGTTTAACTTATAGACAAATCCACAGTGAAATTTGGAAATGTAAACCATAGTTTTTAGAAAGACACGGTCATAAAAATTAGAAATTTACTTTCTGAACAATTGGCGCCAAAAGTATGTCGACATACTGAAAATTAGTACGATTTTTTTGCTGAGTGTGCATATGTATATTTTGCAAAAACATGTGTGCATTTTAACATGAAGAAGTGTAAGCTGTTTTTCTTTGCTGTGTTAGTTACACTGTCCCACAAAGTGTTGGGCTTCTTCGTTTTATATTGATATTATAGCACTTATATAATAAATACCACATATATTTTGAAATGTTTGCTCAAATGTTGTCAAATGCTGCTCAAAATAAGTGCAGCCATTAGCAAAATTGGAATTTCGTATCGAAATCACTTTAATTTTGTTAATCTGTGTAACAAACGCGCCCAATTCTGCTGACGCCGTTGCTGTTGGCCAAAAAGCTCAGCGAAGCGTGCGAAGCAGCAGCAGCACTAGCAGCAGCAGCAGCAGCACCAGCAGCAGCACCAGCAGCAGCAAACAAAACAGTCACAGCAAGAGAGCTTCAGCTCGCAAGAGAGTGTGTGGGAGCCAATGAAGATCGTCGCTTGGCACTGAAGGCGGCGGCTGCTCTGCCAAGGAAGTGGAAGTGGGACATGTGTGCGCTGCCAGCGTCTCTGTGTGAGTGTGTGCGTGTATTTAACATTGTCATGGCAACTTGAACGTGGGAGAGCCCTTTGCCAAGCTCTTATTATTGTTATTGTTGTTGTTCTTTTTGTGGTCTGTCGTTGTTCTTGTCGTTGTCGTTGTCGTTGTTGTTATTGTTGTTGCGTTGGCCTCGACCGATCAAGCGAGCAAGCCTTCGTTCGACCAGCTGTTGCTTTTGTTTTGATTATTCCTCAAGCAGTGTGCGAGAGACAGAGAGAGAGAGAGAGAGAGAGAGAGAGAGAGATAGAGAGAGATTGAGAAAGGGAGTCAGCCATTTGGCAGACAAATTTGACAAATTGCCTGCATTAGAGCGAGAGCCAGAGAGAGGGGGGAGTGCGAGGTAGGCATGAAATATAAATCAAAATTAATGCCACACAATTATTAATTAAAATAATTAATGTTTGTGATTAGAAAGCTTTAAGCACCCTGGACCCATTTACGTTTTCGCATTTCTTAGCCATTTCGGCAACGTGTGCGATTGCCGCCTTTAATTACATATGCAAAGCCAGGCGCCGATAGGCAACAATGCGGGAGGGAGTTGGGGCTGGTGGGGGACTGGGGGGAGAGACTTCAACATGTGCTCACAATTGCATCTGCTGTGCTGCTTCCCTCTCTCTCTCTCTCTCTCTCTCTCATTTGGCATGTGTGTGTGTGTGTGTGAGTACACTTGTAAAAACCTATATTAGAAATAATTTCTGAGTATTAGGAAAAATATTTAAAACATCCAAAATCGGCTTTCAATAAATCGAAAATTCCAACAACAAAAAAAAATGTATATTTTGCTAAAAAGTAGAAATGCAAAACGAAATTTTTAAAATGAAATCCTTTCCAAAATTCGGAAATAAGTAATGAAATAAAAATGGAGATATTTAACAAACGTAGAAAGTAACAAAAAAGTTAATAGAAGGATTCTTTAATGTGCACACGCTGTGGAAACTAGACATATTTTTTCTACATTAAAAACAAAAATCCATCCTAAATATTTGGAAATGCAAACTGTAGATTTTAGAATGCCGCAATATATATATATATATATATATATATAGTTATATATATATATATTTTATAATTTCCGTTCTGAATAATTAATTGACGATTTACTATTTTACGAGTGTACATGCACATATATTACACAAATTGAAAAACTATTGACAACCCATAAGCCAGAAGCCACCCACTGACGGGTGCGTCGATGTCGATGTCGTTGTCGTTGTCGTTCTGCTGTGGCATTATCACATGCGATAAATATTTATATGGAAATGTAATGACTGTCCCCATCTCCCCGTCTCCCTCAAACGTTGCGCAATTAATGTCACCACATCCTTTGGGTCTTATTAATGTCCTTTGGCCTGCTGCCGACTGGATGGGCTGGTTCTGGTCTGGTCTGGAGTGGGGTGGGGTGGTTGGCCCATTAATGTCGTTGTCCCCTCTCGCAACGGTGAAAACAATTAATTTGCCCATAATGCAATTTATATCGGTTTCGGTTTGAGCCCTCTGTCTCTAGCCTCTCTCAGTCTCTCTCTCTCTCTCTCTCTGTCGTTCGCACTCGCTTTCTCTGATTTGGTTGCTCATTGGCCTACGTAAATATCCTGTGAACATCGGCACCGTTTGTTCAACGTCTGCTTGGCCACATAATGTGCATATTTGCGGTTGCTGGCGTTTGCATTTAAGGCCAAATGATTAATTATTAAAACGGCAACAATTCGCAAAAACAATAAGCTCAGCTCCTAGCGGCGGCAGCGCAGTCAACGTCGACCGCAAAAATATTTTAATGGCCATGAAAACAAGGCAAACAGTTTTAACATCACTTGACAGATTGCATAGCTTAGCCAAAGAACTTTTTGGCAGCTAGCCACTTGTGGCTGACATTTACCAATTTTAATGGAGAACTTATCAAAAGAAAGGCTTCTCAACAAGCTTTTGCTAAGGCAGCAGTTTCTCAATTGTTGAATGATACTCTCTATCTCTCTCTCTCTCTATAGGGAATGCTCTTCAATACATCCATAGGTTATACAAAAATAAGGTTGTTAACTTTATAAGTGTGTAATCATATTAACTCAAGTTACAAATAATTACAATTTTCTCAGCTGAAATCAAGTACTAAATCTAAGCAGTTAAACATAGCTTTCATGATTAGTATTAATATTGATTCAATCGATAAATAGCTATGATTTAAAACTGAAATCGTTAAAAATGGGTTCAAAGTGTACAATTATTTGTGTAAAAGTATGTAACAGGCAGAATGAAGCATCTTCGACTCAATAAAATATATATATATTTGATATATATACCAAATTTATAATACCATCGGATTTTGTTAGCCAAAACGTATTTAAAAAAAAAAATAATAATAATAACTAAAAAAAACTACCAGCAAAGCTGGATTTATATTAATTCCTTATCAGGTTTGCTCAGCTTAATTTAAGTAAAATAATCTTTAAACAACGATTTTGCAAGTCGTTCAACACGAAATGAAATATATATAAATAAAGGAAGTAAAAATCTGATTTGCTGATGACAACTACTCAACAAATATCGGTTTACAAATTGCATAGCGGATGGAAAAAATAAAAAAATGCGCAATTGATAGACTGACAAACGACTGATTCGTCAGTTTGTTGTAGTTATGTGACTAGACGTCTGCATTTGAGATCTCTTTGACATAATTGGGGGCAGATTAGCTGACAAGAACCACCCACGAGTAGCAAACATATCGTGCCGACAATCTCCGGATCTCAACTCGAAACAAGACAGGCACAGCACAGCATTTGGCCATACTGTAAACAAACTGTCAAATCGAGAAAAGAGTAGTAGTGAAGCTCCAAATAAAATGCTGGAAAAATTTGGTTGCTGCGGCTGCAAGCATACGGCTACAACAAAAAAAAAAAACCAAAAAAAATAACTGAAAAAGAAAAAAGAAAGCTGGAAGATGTGGAAAATGATGATGAGGATGAGTTTGGTCTTTGGGATTTGTTAAGCGATTGAAGAGCATTATATTGGGTACATGACAGGAACACAGCATTTTGACGAGTCAAATATGTCTCGACAAGATATCGTCCTTTGATGTTATCAGCTACAGATGCATTCGTACTTACTGAGAGATACAATCAGCTGAGGCAACTCACCTGCAAATAAAAGATGCAAAAGAAATGACATTAATTGAATTTGTTGCGTTTGCATTTGCTGCTTAAAAGAAAAGAAACAACAGCATAAACATTAATAATGGAAAACAAAAAATATGAATATCAGCTGAGTAAAATAATTAAAAACTTTACGGTAACATTTGGGAAATTGTCCTGAGGCTCCCACAGGCCATTGACGGGGTCAAGAAATTGCCATTCTAAAGGGACACAGCACTCCAACCAACACCATATCCTCCCTATTCCACCCCAGCCACCACTCAACCCACAGCAACTGGGACGCCAACTCACCCATTGCACAAGCAGCTTAAAAATATTTTTGACGATAAGGACCCCAAAGAACAACAACAACAACAACAACAACGAGGCCCCAAAGCGGGCTATTGTTAGAAAGATGAGGGGGAGGGGGGGGGGAGGGGGATGTGGATGTTGTGTTTTGCAGGCAGGCGGTAGACCTGGACTCGGACAGCACAGGACAACTGTAGCCTGTAATTAAATAATGCCCCTGCCCATTTCCGTGCAGCAACAAAAACCAAAAGATACAAAAGTATCTTAACGGCAGGCGGCGCCATTTGAAGTTGAAGTAGCTAACAGAAAAAAACAACAGCATGCAAGCGAGTGGACGGTGGGTAGGGGCAGAGGGTGGGTGTGTGTGGGTGCGGAAAACTGTTTGCTGTCTGGCTAGGAAAAAATGTAAAGAAAGGGGAGGCGGAACAACATACGCCAAACTATTGCTCCCATAGGATAAATTAATAATTTTTGTAGCGAAAGTTGCCATAGGGTCAAAAGCGAAAGGGACAGGCAGAGGGAGAGGGACCAGGGACCAGCGACGAGGGACGAGGGACGAGGAAGGAGATAGGAGATAGGGACGATGGCAAGAGTTGGGATATGAGTGAGACAGACAGACACAGCAACAAATAAACAAATAATCGTGGCTAACAACAGAAACAAAAATAGAAGAATCACAATACAGAAAGAAGAAAACACTTGTAGCGGCAACACGAAGTCTTAATACTCTTACAGCAGATAATGCCATTAATTCTAACTACAGATATGTATCTATTAAAAATAGATATGTATCTATATAAATGCCTTAAACGGTCTCAAAAGTGCTTCAGTAGTTGGAAATTATTTGAATGTTCCGTATTTTTTTCAAGACACGGAAACTCTGTTGTTGAATACCCTATGATTGAATTTTCTCAAAATTGTATACTTTTTTGTAAAAACGAGATAATTTCTTTTTAACAGGGTATCTATGCAAGGACGGAATCAAAATATTTGCGATTGAAATGCATAATCGGGTCCGAAATAATAATAATAATAATAAAAATTAAACCAAACCAATATTATGAGTTCCAAAAAGACCTTTTAGAAACCAATAATTATAGATATCTGGTACACATATACTGAATAATAAAATAAAAAAAAATGTAATCATTTATAGAAGTGGTAAGTATAAGAAGCGCAACCGCAATCGGAACCGGAACTAATAATATGTATTATTATTGTACCTAAAGCTCCTCCATCAACACTGTGTCCCTAGGATACTGCATCCTCTTCTGACTAAGGCAATACAATTCGTTAAGATATGCATTGAGGATTCTATTATATGATTATATAACTATGAGTTATATTGTATTGATAGCCAATATTTTACATAACAGCTAATAAAATCAAAATACCCACCAAAGAAGTTAATTTGAAGCAAAAATTTATTTAACTTTTGCCGCCAGCCTGGCGATTATAATGATACAAATATGATGGCGATGATGATGATGATAATTATGATGGCCATATATGCTTTCATATATACATATATACGTATATATATATTTACACATATGTATATATGTTTGTGTGTGTTTGAGTGTTTACATACAAGTTTGAGTATTTATGGATGGGTTGCTGCAAGTATCTCAGAAATGATCAAATATGGCAAATGGCAATTTACAATTTACAACTTGGACTTTCTCCAATCAAATGCGACAAGCACATAAACGAAGAATGCTCCAGGGATGGAACACTCGGAGTGTGTGTGGCACTTAAGCAATTAAAATCTGTATAATATATTTTTAAGACCTTTATGATTCGATTTGATGAAATAAAATGGAATATATATATAAATATATATATATATATATACATAGATCTAGATGTATCCTAACAAATATACATATATATTTATATTAAAAAGCATATTCTTCCGCTATTGGATTAACTGACCAATGTCAATATCAAAATTGAAATAATAATATAATAATACAAAAACTTATCTATATATATATATATATATGTATATATATAAATAGGAGATGCTCCCGTCTGTTTGTACAACCCTTTTCTACCCTTTGTATACATTCGTAATCAATTCACGGTATTCAAAATGTATTGTTTTTTATTCTGATTTCAATCAAGAAGAGAAGAATTAAAAATATTAAAACAAATTTAAATGAAGAAATAATTGATGAAACAAATTGGATGTTTGTAAGAACAGTTGCGGTTTTGGTTAGCCAGGCATAAAAGTACAGTAAGTTAACTAATTTTAAGCTAACTTAAGCTTAAGCGTTGCCACATCATTTCAACCCTGGTCTTTGCATTCCTATAAATGTCACATGAGCAACCACACACACACACACACACACACACATGTGTGTGTAAGTTTTTTTGTGGTGCGAAGAGTGACAAAGCGCTTTTGGAGCAACTTTGGGGCGCCTCCCCAGAGTGGTTGCGCCCCCGTTCCAAAGACAGTGGCGATGTCAGTCCCTTTAGCCCGCCTGAAACTCCCACTCCCCTTCCCCCCCCCCCCCCCACACACACACACATACACATACCCCACTAATAGCACTATTTAGCCCCATCGCACCCCTCGTCACAAATGAAAGCAATAAAATTATGGGCAATGCCATTTTTGGTATTTTCACACCGAGAAAGTGGCTGCCAGAGAAAATGAAATGAAAACGCGCAAATTTCGCCAAGTTTTTGTTATTTTTTTTTTTTTCGGTTTGTCTCTAGATGATTTTCCATCTTTGCATCTTTGATGGCCGCGACCTCAGTAGCTGCTATACGCCCTAACCACGCCCCCTCGTAGCCCCATCAAACTCTTTGGCTCGTGGTTGTTCCCCGACCTCTGTCTGTCTTTGTCGCCCTCACGCGCCATTTAATCAAGAAAAACACTTTTTATTGTGCAAAATTATGACAATTGTTGTTGTTGTTGTTGTTGTTATAATGATTGTTGTTGGTTGTTTGCTGCTGGTTGTTAATGTCAAAAGTGTTATTGTTATGCAGACAATTATAGCACGCGATAAAAATGCTTAGCTGTTGCCAGTTGAGCGGTGGCATGAACGAATAACGGAGGGGGTGGTTGAGAGACCAGTACCATAATGAGCCCTGGCTAAATGAGAAAATATGTTTATTAGCCAAAAAAGGATAACGACTTGAAGCAGTTGGCAGTTGGCAATTAACAGCAGCTGCGACCTTTTGGCCTTCGTGGCCCCTCTGCTTTGATCAAAAGCAAAAATGATCGAAACTATTTATTTATTTAGCGCAGACAAAACGGGCACCAACCAACCAACCAACAGCTGCATGCCACAAAATAGTTGTAAACAGGCAGAGTGTGGGGGGGTGGAGGAGTATGAGGCTCATTTATCAATTGAAAGCAGATTCTGTTTGGCTGCCAGCTTTGCACAATGTACGATCGATCTAACTAACATATGACAAAAATGTCGAGTGCTTCACATGTGGCATGCAACTGTGCCACTGCATCATTACAGTGCACGGCACTTCAGAGTGAACAGTCATCGATCATCTGCGAAAGAGAATCTTTAATATTTATTCTTTTTTTTTAATTTAATTTCATTTTTTAAATAGGCTACAGAATTGGTTGGTTTTTATTTAATATAATAACACTTTTTTTCATTTATTATATTTTTTTTATATGCTTTTTACATTTATAAATTATAAAAAGGAGAATTATAAATATCCTTAAAGCTGCAGATCAATTGGCATTCTACACAACTAATCATATTTTCAAAAAAATATATGAAAAACATTTGCTAAAAAGTAGAAAGTTGCTCTTTCGATGTTTTCAGAATTAAATATCTCTTAATAATAACAAATATTTTAAAAATATAGATCTTTTCTGAAATCAAGAAAATAGTAATAATAATATAAATAATAACTGAATATTAAGTTCAGTTAGATTTCGCAGCAAAAGTATGAAGAATTTCTAAATTTCAGTAATGGCAAAAAATGAGCAAGTAATCGATCGATAGATCGATCAAGTGTTAAACTGTGCAACATCGTGTTGTACTCCAGGGCGAATGTGAAATGTCATCCATTATATTTAATACGATTCAACACCCATGCAAAACTTCGGCCACGATCTAGTTGCACTTGCAACAATAAGTGCAGCTTAGCACCAGATAATTAAGTAGATCGTAAACCAAAACGAAAACTACGCCTAAGAGCAACTTGTTGTTAGCAGGAATTCGCTGAGTTCAACTACCGTAAAATAAACAAGATAGAATGCAATAGTCGAGAGAACTCGACTGGGAGATACCCAAGTCATTACCATTACCATTCAAGCTAACAAAATATAACAAATTATGAAATATGGTTCCAAAATCAACATTGAAGAGAAGTTAAAAATTTATAGATTGGATAGCTATCAAATTATTTAATTGAGACTGTTTAAATACTAAAGTGGAATTTGAAAATTGAAGCTTTCATTTCATTTTTATAATCTAGCCGATAATAATATGAAAAGTAATAGGTAAAGACTAAATGATCCAAGGAATCCAAGTCTGGGTAACTTTTCACAATGCCAGTTTAGCTTTTGAACTCATTTTCAATGGGCTAGTCGTATATGCAGATCAGTGCTGGCCCTCAAGTCAAGTATGCCCCATTAATCATGGCCAGCAACGGAGAAACGATCGTGAATACTTTAAGGCAAACTCTTGAGCACTCGAAAAGCGTTCAAGCAATCTAAGGCCATTCATTCAAACCATTCAACTTGGTCTGTAGTAGTTGCAAGAATGCAGGTAAACAGTTCCTGTTGTGGCTGCTGTTGCTGTTGCTGTTGCTACTGCTGCTGCTGAGGATGCAAGTGCGATCGATCGATTTGTGGCAACAATTTCCTGCAATTTGCGGCAAGTGCAACAGCAAACACACAAAAATAGCCAACAGGCGATTACTAGCTGCAAAAGATGCTGCCGTTCTTGCCTGTCGCCTTGTGGCCATAAGTTGCCTGTTGCCGCAAGTTGCCTCAAGTTGCTTCAAGTTGCCTCAAGTTGCATTGGGTTTGCAGTAGGCGCAATGTTGTTGTCGATCTTTTTGCATCGCCGCCTGACCCATATTTATTTTTGGCATTGGAATTTGCTTATTTCGAGATAGTTGTTTTCTTTTTATGTCATTCCCTCTCTGTCCCTGTCGCTGTCTCCGTCTCTGTCTGTTGCACTCACCGAAATTGAAAGAACTTTTCCAGAAAATGTCGTCCCAGGCTGGTCGTTGTCATTTTGTTGCTGACAGGGGCAACAACTGGCGCCCAGCAACAAAAATAAGATGATCACTTAACTGCACTTTTTATTTTTTTTTATCTTTTTTTTCTTATTGACTTTTTCAGCCTTTGTGTAACGCTTTCGGTGTGTGCGAGTGTGTGTGTGTGTGTAAGTCACAGGAAATATTCTATATTGTAAACTGCGCACAATGCACAATTGAAAATATGCTTTAATTAAGCTAATCAGACGTTATATATACACATTATATATGTATATAAACCATTTATAAGACACCCACACCCACACACACACACACCCTCTGAGAGCTGCAGTAACTTGCTCTACATACATATATTTTAAGGGGGCAAGAACAATTTTTAAACAAACAAAAAATAAATATATAAATAATAAAAATATATATATATATATATATATAGTGTAAACAATCATAAATAATTGAAAATAATGTAAACCGACGACGCGTTTCATTAGCGATTCGAAATTTGTTGAGTGCCAGAACTATCAGTATCAATGATATATCATATCTATATGTATATGCATATGCATATATATAATAATTTTAATAAATGTGTATGTGGTGTTTTGGCGTGGGTTGTTCTGCGTTTACTGTGACTAATCAGGGGTAACGGATCGTACACAGATTCAAATGTTTATATACATATATATATATATATATATATATATATGTGTATATATGTGTATATATATTGAATAAATCCCTTTAGGTTTGACAGCAATGAGAGCTCTTCTGAGGGATAAGTAGTGACCTGTTTTTAATCGGGCAGTTGCCATTACTCACAGCTCGGATGCATCATTTGTTACTGAAACCCCTTGAAAATTATTCAACAAGTACATATAAATATATATACACACATATATAACCTGCTAATAGTCTACATAATTATTGATGAGATTTCAAAACACAAGTTAACATTCCATATGCATATTAAACTAATCAAATTAGAGTTTTTATATTATTTAAAATTTGTTTTTTTTTTTAATAAGCTATTTTTATCATTCAACAAGTCGAATTTGGATTTTTAATTGTCAACTTTTACAGAAGCCTTTGAATAACTTAAAGTTAACGAAGAAAGTTATCGTATAACAGAACTATAAACTGATGTATCTAATTCAAGGACGGTATAACTTATTCACTCTCAGGTATTCGGATGGTAAAATAAATCCAATATTTCTACATAAATGCGAACAATTTAACTGATCTGAACTCTAAGCTGAACTTTGATGACCTTAAAAACAAAAAAACACAAAACTAAAAAAAAAAAATAAAAAAAAAACAAAACACCGCCACAGCAATAAAACAAACATTACATAAATTGCGAATTTCATTTACTGAACTTCATTGTTATTGTTGTTGTTGTTTTTTTGTTGTTGTTGCTGATGTGTTTTCTTCACTTTGTCGTTTGTCGAAAGAAAAAAATAAGAAGTACAATAATGAAACTCATCTTTTATTTTTGCCGTTTTTTTTTCTTCTTTTTTTTTTATGTTGCTAGCATTTTTGTTGTTTCTTAAGCTTGCTCACTTGAGCGTTACCGTTAGGCCACAGGTTACAGCACACGAGCACAAAAAAGACAACGACAGCAACTACAACAACAGCAACAACAGCAACAACGACAACAACGACAACACTTGCAAGTTGTTTGGGTCTGGCGAATTTCGCTGGATTTAAATAAATCACTAACAATCTCTGCACGGGAGCATATATATATATATATATATATTTATATATGGGGGGAAGAGAGGGATCCACACACACACACACACACCTTAAGAGCACACACTTTGATTATGTTGCAACTAAAAAAAAAAACAACAGCGGCAGCATTAGTGCCTGGATTAACGGAGATATTGTGGGGGTGGAGGATGGGCGTAAGTAACAGCAGCGACGACGACGACGACCGAAGGTGACCGACGAAGACCGACGAAGACCGAAAACCGATGCTGCGCCCGTTCGCATTGAAAGTTTGCTGGTGACTGACGGGCGACGCTGATGCGTCGCCTTCAGAGCCAATGGCGCACTCAGCAAAGAGAGCGCCAGCGAAAGCAGGAGAGAGGTCTCAACGATAAAGAGACACTGACTGACACACAGAGAGACATATTGCCAGAGCGAGAGAGAGAGATAGAGAGAGAGAGAGAGTCAGCTGGAATAGAGAGTAAATGTATGCAAAGCTATTGCCGCATGCGTGCGAGGAAGCTGGACGAATTGGAAAATGGAATTGGCAATTTTTTGTTGATTTTTTTGTGTTGTTGTTTTTGTTGTTGTTGGTCAGCACAAGCATCGACAACTTCAAGTGAGTCACAGCTGGTGGCAGGTTCAATCAACTACAATTTAGCTATGTGGCAATCAAATCGATAAGCGAATTCCAGCGCAACAACAACAACAATTACAAATTAATTAGTCGCTGTGCCGCATGTGCAGCAAATGGAAATTCAATTTCGCATCATTAGACTAATAGTTCCAGTTTCAGGTGTGCAGCTCTGTGTGTGTGTGTGTGTGTGTGTAAGTCCCTCCCCCTCGCCACCCCCCTTAGAGAGCTTGCGCAGCAATTTTCTCTTGACGCGCTTTTCACTGCGAGGCCAGCGATCTGGTTTCTCTGCGACTGGCATTTGTCCTCCGCTTGCCAATACTTGCCACATGCGGAAATGTGTGAAAGAGAAAGCGCATAATCCAATAAAGGCAAAGCAGACAACAACAACAACAACAACAACAACGAGCAGCAGCACAAAATGCAGCAGGCGTTTAACATTTTTATTTAATTTTTTTTTTGTTTTGTTTTTTTTTTTTTGCTGTTGCCTTGATAAAATAGATGACAACAAGTGCAGCACGGCCCTGAGGCTTGTGGTAAGGTGAAACCCGTTGCGGTCTCACTAGGAAACAAATAGCTAACATAAAAAAAAAACAGTGAGAGAGAGCAATAGAGAGAACCCCATAGAAAGAGAGAGAGTGAGAGAGGGAGAGATGCATTGATCGAGAGCATAAGCTGAGTGCTGGAGCGAAACTGGAACTTGCAACTAGATCTGCATGCAAAAATTGCCATTGCCAAGTGTAGAATGCAACATGAACTTAACTCTACAACAATTGCAGCAATTGTCATTTGCCATTTGCCATTTTCCAGCTAGACATGAATAATTCAAACAACAATAAATTGAATAAAAAGATTGTTTTCGAAATGTCTTGGAAAACCTATCATTATATATAAATATAATTATACATATGTATATACGATTATTAATAATTAATGAATTAATAATGAATTTACTGTAATATCATATGAAATGTGCTAAGGGTTTCATTAATAAACATAAACAATAAAATAACAAATAGATATAATAGCTAGATCAGATTAGCACTCTCTTTCAATGAGAAAAAAAATATATACATATATATAGTATTGTGTTTTTATACAGAAGTAAATGGTAATCCAGACGAAGTACTCTGTGGATCACTTTGTGGTTTGCTTTGCAGGGGGAGTCAGCAGAATTCTTTAATTATATAACAAAATCTTCAGCAAGTAATAATATTAAAAAAATGTTATAGAAATATACGAAAAACTATTGAATTTATATCCATTTATTATTAGCTACTGCGAAGCTCTAAAAACTTTATGGAACTATTCGTGCTATTAAATATTTGTTATACCCTCAACACATTGAAAATGGGTCAAGAGGTTATAATGGTTTTGTGGAAATGTATGTAACAGGCAGACAAGAAGGCATCTCCGACCCCATAAAGTATACATAATCTTGATCGGGAAGATCAACCGAGTCAATATAGCCATGTCCGTCTGTCCGTCGTCCGTCCTATAAATATTCCACAGGCAGAACAATATCTTGAATATCGATATTTCGGTTCCCGATAGTAACAAAAGACACAATTTTAAGGGCAAAGGCTTCTAATTAATAATATAATATAATATATATATTCTATACGTATTTAATATAATGTGGAATCATAATAATTACACTCCTTATGAACTAATGCGAAGCTTTATTGATGACTCAAAATTAATTAAATTAATTAAATTAAAAAATATCATAATATTATCGATTGCTGATTTTTTGTTTTGTTTCAGAAAGAAATTTAGTTTATCACACGCAAAACTTTTAAAAAGAAATTTGTCAATAAACCTATTATATATTTAAAGGCTGGATTCAGGGTATATTGTAGTCGATCAGTCAATCCCACTTTTAAATTTTTCATATACAATTTTCAGTACAATGAGCAATAAAATTGCTATCTTAAATATACTGAGTACAGAGCCATTTCTCACAATGCTGCATAATAATGTGAGACAATAAACTCAAATGCAATTTGGCAGCTTGCGCAACATTCAACCAGCAGCTGACACGCCCATCGATCAACGAACAAACAAACAAAATATATAAAATAATAATAATATTAATAATAATAACAATAATAATAAGCAAAACAAATGGGGAAATTGTAACAATAATTGGCAACACAACACAGCAACAAACAACAATAATAACTCTCGAAATTAAATATGTACTTAGCGGAGCCAACTAGCCATAAAAGTGATAGACATATTAACCCAGTACTCCACATTTCTCTACAACTCGACGACGCTGAACAAAGTAGCAATTTTCAGCTTTGTTGCGTGTGGGCGGCGACACCGGCTGCCAGGTTGGTGGAAGGGAGGATGGGAGGTGGCTGGGAGGATATTAGGTAGGTGGAATTGAGGGTTGAGTCTGAGTAAGTCGGTCGGGTGTATTGGCAGATGTGAAGCATGCATGCCAGACACGCGAATGCGATAAAAGCCGATGCCGACGTCGACGTCGTCGGCGGCATTGTGGCAAATTTAGTAGCAGCCATTGCATTCAACGAGCCAAAGGAAGAAACGCAAACGCAAACGCAAAGAGTGCCTGCTCTTATCTGTTTGCGGTGCTGCTTGCTGCTTATTTACGACACGACTCGATCCCTTTCCAGCCCACAGTTTCCAATACACTTTGCAAAAGCGCAAAACCTTTTTCTTTTTTTTGTGCGTTGTTTTTTTTTATCTTTTTCTTTTTCTTGCCCGTTTGCATTACAAATTGAAAAACTGGTTTATGACCTGGCTAACTTTAGCTACGTGCACTGAAAAGCCAAAATTCAAAGTCGCAACCAGAAAAAAACTGTTGCATACTTTTCGGCTGAAATTTATCAGCCTGCTAAGATTATTATTCTTGTTGAGGTCGGTGGTTGCTGGATGCTGCGTGGAGGTTAGTGTATTTGGGGTGCGGTCATTAGGCCTCCGCCTAATGGCAAGCTGATCGCATAAGCAGCTTATCAGCGAATAAGGCACACGGATGGGGGGGCGGGGGGGTGGGGGTATTTGGAGCAGTGTGTGGTGGTTGATGGGTAGCGCACAGCAGTGCGGATTCAAATTATGTGACTGTGCTCTTCAGTTTGTAGTGATTTCACGTAGGCATTTGTATTCATTTGTATTGTATATTCTTCTAGTGAAAACAGACGTTACTTCGAATAATTCAATTTAAATCTTGATCACAATTACTTGGCCTTTACCGGATCGTATCAATAGATTTAACAGCTGTCATAGAAACAATAAATGTATGAACAACTTTAGTAATCAAACTCATCAGTTTCTGCTTCTAACATTTAGACATACATACATAATATTGTAAGCATCGAACTAATAATATCTATTATATCTACACTTTTTTCAGCTTTCTTTGGGGCGATTTTTTGGTTTCTTTTATTTATAGTGTTATTATATAGGGTACGTAATCTTTGGCGTGCCTAAGTTATTTCTTCTTAATATATATGGAATTGTAGGTAAGAACCGAAGCGGATAGGCAATACAAGTGGCTTATTTGTACTCTACACTCTATCTTTTTATCTATTTAAAAAGAGTAATACCCTTTAACAATTGTCTGTTATTTTTTCTTTCTTAAAGTTATTCTTTACTTCTATGGCAGTTAATTAGTTAACTGTAAGTTGAGGGAATTCAAGCGTCGATAAAACTCATTATAAAAATGCATCTATATATTTCCTTTAAAATGTATAATATATATACATATGTGTGTGTACTTTCTGGCAAAATTTCTGGTCGGGATTACTCAGTTCAATGAAAATGAGGCACGCGTGTCTGGTTTCTGGATTCCATATCCTGCACCACCTGTTTATGCCTGTGTGTGCCTTTGCGTGTGTGTGTTTGTGTGTATGTGTGTGTGTGTGTGTGTGTGCGGTGAGTCTGTGAGTGTATACGCGTGATAAATGGCTTTTATCTTTTTAAAGCACTTCAGTGCACGGCTTTTGTAATTCTTGCACAACACGGAGTGTGAGGCACAAAAAAAATATATAAAAAAAATAAAATGAAAAAAAAATAAGCTTCGACGCGTCTGCTACCCAAAAATTATCCCATGTAAGTGCCATGCCCACACCAGCAATATTTGGTCTTTCTTTCATTGTTGTTGTCATTTTTGGAGGCGGCAGCATCTGGCCAACTTGCGGCATGTGCATGTGCCACAACTGCACTCCGACTCCGATCGTCCTTGTCGTCCTCCGTGCTCGTCCTCTTGAAGTGGTGCCTTCTTGTTGTGTGTGCGTTATGAGCAAGTTAATTATGGTGTCTGATATTTTTCTTACACATTCCGCAAAGAGAGAGATTTAGTTTGGTTTTTCGCGTTCATTTAATGGGGCACATTAGTTGTTAGGTTGAATTGAAAGCTAGTGCGATTAGTGGAAGCTTTGCGAGCTTTATGCTCATTGGCATGCAGATAAGAGCTTACATGTGAAAAATAATATATATATATTTAAAAAAGAAATACATATGTATAGAAAAACAGTTGTCAATTTAGCCACATCAAAGTTAATTACGAAAGATTTGAAAGCTTTCAAGTTGTATTGTTTGGCCAGTCATCGGAATTTTAGGCCCCATCTATTTAACTGGACTTCTGGACTAACTTTGTTCCTCTTTTCTTAACTGAAAAATACCTTTGCAATTTGCTCTATATTCGAAATATGTCAAATCCAAGAACAAAACAATTAAGCAATCTGATTATCAGCTTGATTGGACAAAAGCCCAGTAGATATACAATCAACCCTACGGTTTGAAGGCATTGTACAAGTGTAGGGTATTGCGCCAGTCGGCACAATGAAGCATTTGGCTCGCATGACTCATCCGAGAAGCTGCGCAAAACTTTTGATGCTGCTTGTGAAATGCGCCGCAGCTCAACTACTCTAAGTGCGGAGTGGCGGGAATGGAGGATGTGGGGGTACGATGGGGAGAGGAGGAGGGGGGGTGGGGGCAAATAAAGGAAGTTTGGCAAGCAAGGGAGCAGCAAGGCTGCGCTGCCACCGTTTGCTTCATATTATCATTAATATTTAAGCGTCGTCGATTCAATCGATTGATGTCGAGCATAAAATGCGCAAAACTTGCTAACTGTCTATGTGTCTGTGAGACTAAATGTGTGTGTGTGTGTGTGTGTGTGTGTAAATGTATCTGTAGCTGTAACTATATCTACTATGTGCGCACTTGATGGACAGGACGACAGGGCGTTGGGGTAGACAGCATCAAGGCAAATTGGAGTTGAATTTCTTGCGTCGCGTTTAATGAGCGAAAAGTAATTACTTAATTAGTGACTCTCTCCGAGTGTGTGGGTGTGTGTGTGTGTGTGTGTGGTGATGGTATGTGGTTGTTGCCATCGTGGCGTGGGTGCTCCATTAAAGAAGCTTAACGCTGATGCCCAACTCGCATTTAAACTTGATTAGTTTTATGACTCCGGGTGCCTTGGGTGCCTTGGGTGTCTTGCGTTTCCGTTTCCGTTTCCGCTCCCTTTCCCAATTCCTAATCACTGGCCGACGATGCCGCGTGCAACGCCTGTCGAGCAAATCAAAATCCAATCAATGGACAGTTGGCATATTGATTGCCACGCCCCTTCCTACTGCTGATTTGAATGTGTGCCTCCCCCATCGCTCGTTCGCAGTGGCAGCAGACAAAGAACTCGTCGCGACATCAGGCATGCATCAAACTTTATGTCAAGTCAATAAAAAATTCGTGTTGCCTACTTTTGAGCGCGCTGCTTTATGGCCTAACCGAGCCAAGACAAACAGCCAGCCAGACAGTCACTCAGACAGTCGTCACTCAGTCACTCAGTTAGTCAGTCAGACAGTCAGTCAAGTTAGAGTAACCAACCAGACCACTCCAGGCAGTGTTGCCAACTTTTGATGAGCAAATAGAAGCTATATTTTATTTCGTTGTATTATGCAAAAAATATTTACTGATTTTTTAAATACATATTTTTTGCAACAGTGTAATTATTTTTATAACAATGCGTTGGCAAAAATACTTTTTGAGTCACATACATAAATATTGTGGATCGTTGAGAAAAAGCGATCCGAATTATTTTTATCCTTTCAACTTTCAGTAACTTTGGTCCATTTCTTAAATTTCCACTTTTGAGCTTTGTTCATTTCTATTTATTAAAAAATTTATTTGACAAATTCATAATTGTTTAACTAGTAGGTTTTCAGGGTAAAACAAAAAAAAAAAAAAAAAAGAAGCCAGATTTAATGGAAAGCGAAATTGGCAACACTCTGAAAAGAAGGACGCAGCAGGCAGGCTTGTTGCCTGAGCACGGCAGATGATAGACAACAAGCGGCAGGCCACAAAACGGCGAAGGATGACAAGAAAACACTTTGCATACTTTTAAGCGCGCACATAAAATCCCATAAAATTGTTGACATAAACACCACAGAAATGAGCGTTGCAACACCTGCGACGCATAGCCGGGCAACAACAACAACAAATCAAACGCACAACTAACACTGGAAAGGGATAGGTGGGATGGGGGAATAGGGGAGCATAGGGGAGGATAGGGGCTGCTGCCAGTTAAGTCTAGTAAATAAATAAAAGCAATAAGCAGACAAGAGGCGACAGACAACAGACGACAGCCGGCGTCTTAAGTAGGTGAGCAGTGGATCATACATATATATGAATATATATATATGTATATATACATGTATATATATATATATATATATATAGATGTACACTATGTATACAATTTAAGCAACGCTGCAAATATTTGCCGATTCTTTAACATTTTTGTCTTGATTGTGAATCAGGTTTGGCCTTGAGTCAGTTGATATAATGACTGTCATACGATATAAGCAGGTGTATGTGTATATATATATATACATGTATATATGCACATATATGTTTGTATGAGCAAACACTGAGATATGCCACACACGTCTAGAATTTCTAATGAACACTTTTAACGCTTGACTAAGCATATTGTGCACATGTGTACAAGCTCGATATGTATATATAATGTGAAATAATTATAAACTATATATATATGTATATATACATTCTGTTTTATTTTTACATTTAAATTATTGCTCAACATTTTAATTTTAATTTTAAATAAATTGTTTTTAATTCAATTGATTTTATTTTCAACTGTATTTAGATTACATTAAATAAATAAATAAAATGAGTATGGAAATGAGACAGTAAAGATCGGCTGGCGTAGGCACACCGAAGATTGCATACCCTTGCAGACCGGAATCAAATTGACGACATCAAAATTTCAGTAAAACAATTAAATTAAATTATAAAAGCTAAATGCTATAGTAGATCGATTTTGATAAAATATATTGGTCAGTCAGACGACGTCCCTTTCAAAACAAGCTTCACCAATCAATTATTATAATACCATGCTGAGAATACGTCATATGTTCTTATGATATGTTTACAATCAAGATCAAGAACATATTTACCTTATAGGGCTTGGAGATGTTTCCTTCTGCTTGTTACACAATTTTGCACAAATTCATAGTTGCAGGGAATAAAAATCGACTTAAGTGTCTGAAAGTGTGTCTTTATAAATGAAATAAATGATAAATGAATAACAGCAGCAGCTCATTAAATCGCTTATCTAAAGAAGCGGATCCTTCAATCAGGCAATAACATTAAGCTTTAATCTCTTTAAATATTTTGTAAGTGAATTATTTTCTGCATTAACTGGAGAGGCTCTTCTATTCCACAAAACACCAGAGATAATAGTGGTTTTTTTTTTGTTTGCCTACACCTATGATATGTTTAGTTGTCTTAACAAATTATAAATTAATTATCATTAAATTGCCAATTGATAGAATTGTAACTTTTGGTTAATTTGAAAATGTCGCTGTTGCATTCCCGCGTATATACATCTATGGAATTAAGCTCACACTTATTTAAATATTAAGTCGTGCATTTAAGCGTCAAATGATAACATCATTCCATAATGCGCTCAATAAGATAAGTGGCAATAAACCAATCTTTGCCAGCATTGGATTACGAATTCAGGCAAAATGGCGGCCATGCCAACTGTCATATGTATATACGACTCAAGGTGCGGGTTGGAGGTAGACCTGTGTATTGGGAGCGTGGTGCGTGGGTGATGGCGGGGGGTGGGTGGTGGTGCTGGTGTGGTGTGGTGTGGTGTGTTGATGATGTGTGGGGTGTTTGGGTGCTGGCGTCTGAGTGGATTACACGCACATAACAAGCTAAAGACGCCGACGCGGCAGAGAAGGAAAGATCTATGTGCTTTTTATGTTGCCGTTCTTGGGAACCTGGGCACATGGGGGCGGGGCTTGCAGGATATTCAGGTGGGAGAGGGCGCGACAACGTTTGAAAAACAACAGTTGAAATTCCCAGGGTGCAAAACTTTATTCTATTACGACTTTCAAACAGCAACAACAGCAACAACAGCAACAACAACAACAACAACAACAGCAGTAAAAACAAACAATAACAACAACCAAATGAGAAAGGGGAACATTTGAAAATTGCGTCTTGGCCATGTTGGCGACTTGGCAGCTGAAGATGCTACGTCTGTGGTTCGCCAACCGTCTGTCGTCAGACAAAAGTTCAGCTGAGTCCCCGTCCTGGGCTTAGAGTTAGCGCCACATTTATGTCGCGTTGGGATTGGGCTTGGGATTTGCATGGGGCTTAAGAGTTGCGCGGGAATTAGTTGGCTGGGGCCATTCAAATGATTTAAATTAGTTAACGCGACGCGTTGTGCATGTGTACCAAGTACATACTGTATGTGATTATATATTAGCTACTTGGCAGCTGCTATATTTACACACTTGCATCCAACCCACGTAATTCATCCTTCAGACAGACAGACAGTCGGACAGTCAGACAGGATCTGAGTCATCTAAGCCAATTAACAAGCTGCGGAGCTTAGTGCGCAGCCAGCCCGGGTCGATCACTAATAAAGCACAGTAAATGCCTCTCTTTTTAAGCGCTGACCAAGCTCTGCTGGTAGATACCCTGCACTAGGACGTAACATTATGGAGACAAGTTTCGAGCTGAGCACTTCGAGCACTGATATTTTCTAGCTCTGACAGAGCAACGATATATTCATTTCGGTTGTCTGATATTGATGCTGGAAAAACTACAAGAGACCCTGGCATTTTCCAGCACTGCAGCTTTGTATACAATTTGCAGAAGTTTTCTAGTTTTAAGCTACTCAAATTGGGATTGAGAGCAGATTATGTCCAATATCATTTATTGAAGATGCTCAATTATATATATATATATATACAATATAAATACGCCACTTGACATCATTTGACAGGGTAGCAAAGTGAATCTTTGAATAGTGTCTGTCGTGTTTCGAGAGACTTACTTGACCAACTTGACGCAACTCGCAACTAAATGAGTTGTGTTGTTTTCAATCCAACTACCTGTGCAGACAACGAGGTGTTTATGCCACCACCAGCTCATCCTTAAGCACTCGGCAAATAGCCGTCAAGAATGCTCGGCACCACTCACTGGATAAAAGCTGACAGGCACTTGACTAACACTTCATACAATTAGCAAAATGGGTGGCAGACAGGCAGAGGTACAGCGACAGCGAGAGAGAGAGAGAGAGAGAGAGCGAGAGACTGGGTCGGATGAGGCAATAATTGTAGTAACAATAAGCAGCGGAAAGATGCTAATAGAAAATGCAAACAACATATTAAACAATTAAACGGAAATTAACACCAAATATATATTCACACATTTTGCTAATTGGCCCAAAGAGCGAGACGGCAATAGACAGACAGACAGACAGACAGACAGATAGATAGATAGATAGAGACAGAGTTTGGGGCCACTTCATTATTAGAAAGGACTGGCTGGCAGAGCAGTCGGGCAGTTGGGTTCATAAAGCACAGGAAGTGGGCGGAAATGAGTGCAGCGTATGAAAGATATATGAAATGCTTGTGCAGATAACGGTAAATAGGAGCAGTTAATGAGGCACCAACTAACAAGAACAAACAACAACAAGCGAACGGAAATGTTGAGCCAAAAAACCGGACGTGCAAATGGAAATGGAGATGGAGAAATTTGTGGGGGTATGTGGTGAGGTCTTGTTGGTTTGTCGGGGCACAACTTAAATATGCAAGACAGCGCGCGGCTGAGCGCCAAATGTGCCACCCCTGACCGAGCCCCAGCTAGCCAGTAACCACCCCTCAGTGTGGCAGCTGTGGCAAGCGACACGACTGCGTGTCGTCTTCAGCTTTTGCTGAAAACAAAAAAAAAAAAAAAATAAAAAATAATACATAAACTTGCAACACTTTTACCTCATCATCGTGCGGAACGAGCAGCTCCACAAACAGGCAAGGAAATTGATTTTATGCAACGGGTAGAAGGCGCAACGTTCGTGTTGGGATCTTCTGTACGACGAGCAGACAGACAGACAGACAGACAGACAAAAAGACAGTCAAAAAGACAGGCAGACAGACAGTATGCTAAAACCGCAAGAAAAATGGTGCCGAGAACAACGGCTAAAGTGACATAAATAAAAGCCGTGACTATAAATCTAACCCATAAGCAGTTAAAGAGTCAGCTAAAAGATGCGGCACGTAGGATTCTAGCCAAAAGGCAGAGCCCCACAACACCCCAACCCTATCTAAAATAAATCCAACCAACCGACACCATGGGCAACAAATACCGCAAAATGCTGATAAATATGTAAATAGATACAAACTTGGATTATGTTTCGACAACAAAAGTGAAAAGTGTTTAACATGGGCTGGGTGGATGGGCAGATCAGTGGGAGTATCGAGTATATATATAAATATACATATATGTATATATATATATATATATATATATAGCAGAATCAGGAGTGGCATTCAAAGCTGACTTTTGATTGCGGTTATGAATGTGTAAAGTGTTTTTATTTTATTTTCTTTTTTTTTTTTGCTGCGGAAATGATATGTATAAATATACATATGTAGCACAAAGAGGGATTCTGATTCAGTTCGAAAGAAAACTAATCGCCCTGATGACGAGAGTATAGATATACTTAAATAAATATATGAACAACATATATTAAAGGAGGAAAGGCCTTTTGTTTTTATTACTTAGAAATAAGTCTCCTTATAGTAGGAATGAAATACTCTTGGAATTTGTAGAACAACTATTTTCAGAAATGTAAGTAAATAAAATTAGCTAAATAAACTACTTCTGCTTTATAATATTAATATATATAATGGAAAAGCCAATGTAAGAAACACATATATCCTAAATTTTAGATAAATCGACCAGGAATTCTGTAAAGAAAAGCAATGTATAAGTGGCTAGGGACCAGCAAAAAAATCAAGTAATTAAATCAAGGGATTCACTAAAATAAAAAGGAATATTTTCGACTGCTTTCAACATGATAGATGACAGTGAAAGGTCGAAGTTAAATTGAATTATTTGGATATGTACGTTTAAAACAGACGCAAATCTCAACTGAAAGAAAGTAGAATTTTAGCTCATGAGAAATCTAGGATTAATAGCGAGGCTCCTAAACAAATAACACCCATTTTTACATGAACCAGATGACTAGCTGTCCACGTTCTTAAGAATCATAGCAATTTATAGCAGCGAACACTATGCGATGTTAAACAATTGGTTAATAATTAATGATCTCTATTTGGAGCGACTTCAGCCTTTGATTTCTGTTCAGAGCAACTGCTGATGATGATTCCACAAGCCCAAACGTTAATTGCTAATTGTAAAGGCATTTTGTGAGACCAATTCGTGGCTGATCCCAAAATCCTAGCAACCATTACCTCTCGAGCACATTCCAGTGGTGCAGCAACCCTATCAGCAACTACCTGTGGCCCAGCCGCATTTTATGAACCACCCACCACAAAATAGTAGCCACAATCTATACAACACCAACCATCTCCAGCACACGCCGCCTGTGTTGTTTGCAATTTGCCGTATCAAAATCAATCGAAGCTCTCGGAAAACCAGAAGAAAACCCAGAATGGGGGAAAAGAAATGAAATAAAAGGTAGCTAGGCAAGGCAGAGAGATAGTCCTCTGTGTGTGTGTGTGACTATGTGTAAAAACCCTAAAACCATCAAAGAAACGTTGAAATTTTATGAGCCCGCAAGGGTCACATTAAAACGCATGTTAAGCAACAACAGAAACATTGAGAGCAACAGCACTACAAACAGAAAAACAGAAAAACAGAAGCAAAAACCAAAAAAATTTACAAGAAAGCTAGAAGAACAACATTGGAAGGGGGGGTATGGTAAGTCAGCAGAAGGGGTTCGTTTGAATGGTGGATGGAGTATTGGCGCATCCTTCTGTGAACACGGAACTGATAAGGTCGCACGGCTTGGTACGCAATGCCTCGACTGGCATTTTAATAGACTGTTGATGTTGACGGTGTTTGCAGTGTGTCTGGATTCTGGTTTTGACTCCGGCTCTGCAAATCCCACCCCATCCCCGAAACAACTGGCTATGAGTCTGCAGCGGAGTGTGACCAAGTTGAGCGTGACAAAAAGTGCGACCACGTAGCTGACGACAAGGGGGTCTCGATAGGTTGCTGCTTGTTGGTTTAACCATCAGTCTGACAGTGTCAAGTAAGTCTCAGTTTGGCGCAGCTTTAAGTCAAATTTCATATCAGATCTTCCTGTTTAATAACCAGCTGCGATAACGTGCAAGACATGTTAATAATATTATATATTAATATGAATGTGCTTATGTTAAGAGAAAAAAATTATATAAATAAATAAAACTAATAAATATCGAAGTTGTACTGTATCCGTCAGCGAAAAGAACCAAAGTATTTTTTTTAAAAAAAAACAAACAAGTAACAACTACTACAAAAGAAAAAACGCAGACCTCGAAAGTTTAAAATCAAAAAGCTGCAAATAATGCAGATTTAGTAAATAAGTAGGTCACAGAGAAATTGCAAAAGAAAGCAGATTAAGTGTATTTATAAAGTATACCAACTTTGGCAAGTTCGTTAACATTTAGCTTTCATTGGAACAGTCGGTCGGGCTATATCCCAAACTGGAATTTCTGTGGCCCAAGAAGTGCGTATTAACCAAAAGGAATGCGGTTTAATGTGGTTGAAAAGGGGTTGCCAAAGAAGCTCCCGTCACCTCATCTCTCCCGTACCACCTTCAGCTTACCAGCACACCCTACCCCTAGCCAAAAGTCTTTATTTTAACAACGAATTCTGAATGCGCTCACCAAATTTAATTGAAAGTTACAAGGGAAGTTACCAAAGTAATTGCATTATTTATACTCTATATAACTGTAACGAGTACTTGAGAATCATATTGGCAGTCATCCTTTGCAAAGACTTTACTGAAATCAGATTGCCTTTTTGTTTTTTTGTTGCTAGCGACTACCTGTTGATATTGATATACCCGAAAGATTACTCTCAGAATTGTACTTAAAAATTGTTGTGTTTGCATCACAATATGTGGCATAACATTAGGGTATAAGAACCACTATCACAGGCGGGTGCGAAAATAATAAAAAAAAAAAAAATCCGGCAACGGCACCGTCACCGGCAACGGCACGGAGTCAACGTTAACCAATGGAGCAGCCAGCGAACCCAACAAGTGAGTAAAAATCTAATCCATTACTCAAACCCGCAAAGGCAAAAATAATGGTCTTAGGACTCAGTCGAAGGAGGATGGTCTTATCCGCACAATGGTGGCGGGGGAGGGGTGGGGGGTGTTGGGGTGTTGGGTTGTTGGGTTGTCGGACAGGAAATGAAGAGAGGTTCTGCTACCAACCAAAAGCGGCGTAAATCTTTTGTAACGTTTTAGTATCCCCTTTTGTTGTTGTTGGTTGGTTTGGTTGGTTTGGCTTGGTTAGTTGTGAGGTTTGAAGATGAGCTCGAACAAAACAAAAAAAAAAACCAACAAAAACACCCACACATAAAAAAAAAAAGTAAACGTTCAATTGAATGGCCCTGTTTAGGATAGACGAGGAAAGGGGGGGGGGGGGGGCCGGGGATCGGGTCGGGACGGGTCTGGGGTCTGGGGTCTGAGGTCTGAGGTCTGTTAGCTGGTACGTGCAGCATATGTGGCACGTCGAAGCGGAATCGAAAATAAAATTGCAATTCGGCAGACTAGTTGAATGTCATTCAGTTGGCAAAGCGTGGCGAATCGCCAGCCAGCCCTTTTGTCCCGTGACACCAACTTTCCCAGCGACCACGTCCAAATCCATGTCCATGTCCATGTCTATGTCCAAGTCCAAAGTCAGAGACAACTCCTCGAACTCGAAACGTGCAAATGTTTGTGGCAACTTTGGCATTATCAACAGCATAATCATCATCATCATCATATACCGAGTTCAAGTTCATGTTCATTTTCGATGGTTCGCTCTGGCACCTCCGATTGAGTTCTTTTTGGGGCTACCCATTTTAATTTTCACAACTTTTGACCCAAATTCATTTGTCACACCAAAGAAGGCGTCCAAGCGGCAAAAGCACCAGTGCCACCATATGTGGGCGGGGTCGTCTGAATTGGATGTGAGTTGACCGGTGCAAAGATTATATAAATAACTAATAGTGTTCGCACCCAAAGGGTATCAGACCCCAATAGTTGTGTGTGTGTGTGTGTGTGTGTGTTGTATTCATTGGTGGCTCATAAACTCCTATCGAACAGATGTGGCAAACAGTGAAGTTTGGCAACAGTGTAAGGCGCGAATATTACCTAGCTAAACACACTGAACTTTTGTACAAATTAATTGCATTGACAATCTTAAAAAAAACATTGCTTTTTTTATGATTCTCTATTTTTTTTATTTTTTTTGTTTTTTTTTTTTAAGTCTGACAACAGCGCAGACACACATTTGAATGGCATTATACGACAGCAGCTGCTCACTTTGGGCTAAGTTACGACTATTTTCCTTTTGGTAAAGAAGTTTTTAAAAGAGTGTTTAATTTGGGTAAGTTTGAGAACAAAAAGCAAAGTCATAAACTGTACAAGATATGAGACAATTTGACATTTTGAAGTTTAGCAACAAAATACGCATGACAGGAAGCATGAGTTATTCATGTGCAACCAACACTAAACTAAACCTGAACATAAATTCAGTGAAAGTAAAGTTTATCATGCAAAAGAGAGAGAGAGAGAGAGAGAGAGAAAGAGACAACGCTGCAAGAAACAGACTCAACCTTGGCGGCAACAAGGCAAAAATATAAATTGAAATTCTTTAATGGCAATTGCAGTCGATTAATTCTGTTGTAGAATCCTACGACTTATGTGCTTTAAGCCAGGCCAAAACTCAACGGTCTGACTTCACTTGAAAGACTTCACTTCGACACCGATGCTTAATGTGTTGTTCTAAAGTTTTCCAACTATTTCAGCTGAATCTAACATTTTGTATTCATTTTGTATTCATACTAATGATCTTTAAGTCTTGCTGAAGCTCAAATCCCATTTGGTATGCACAAAAGCCACAAATATTTTTGGCTGGCTGGCATTTAAGCGTAATAGTCGGAAATTAAATCAAGATTTGCGTGCTTCAAAAAAGCGGAAACGGAAAAAGTGAAATGCCAGCTGGGCGAACAAAAAAGGGAAATTGCGAACTGAGGAATTTGCATATTTGTCGCTGCCGTAAACCCAAGCTAGTAGACCCGTACTCCGCACACTGACATTTTGACCATGAAAATGAAAATATGTTCGAGTTGTACCTAGTGTTTATTTTATTTTTTTTGCTTATTTGTTTTTTTTTTTTTGTTATTCGGCATTTGGCTTTTACGTATTTTTGTGGCGAGACTAAGAAAAATGTTGTGTGTTCGTGTGTGTGTGTGTGTGTGTGTGTGTGTGTGTGTTTGTGGATTTGTAAAAAGCGCAAGTGTAATTAGTGTGAGGCTTAACGGGGCTAAACAAACTGTCGGTGCACGTGGGCTAAAATCCGAGATCCGAGACCCGAGACCCAGACACAGACACAGACACAGACACAGACGCAGACCAACAACTCGAACCGCAATGAAACCCACAAAAAAGAGTTCGCAGCGAGACCAGTCTAATGTGGGTTCGGCATGGATTTATACTTTTTGTTTCGTATAACTATTGCTAAATTGCATTTAAATAGTCGCCGGCTTTCAGTGGTGCGAGAGTCAACGGTTCTCACAGTCAGCTGTTGACTGCTGCAACTGCAACTGCAACTGCAACGGCAACGGCAACGGCAAATGGTAACTGCAACAGCAACAGCAACAGCAACGGCAAATTCAAATGTCTCGCTGATAAATCGCTTGTGCATTATTTACGAGCATTTTTCTTTGCTTGTTTCATTATTTTTTATTTTATTTATTTTTTGTTTTTTATTGTTGTAGCTTTTGACGTATGAATTTTATGCATGGTGATTTTTATAGCCGGCACCCATGACGTATGCGTGATACGGCGCTCCCAGTCAGATGGCTTCTACCACTTATACTGGGGCTGCTGCTTGGACATTTGTTAAATAAAAAACAACCCTCCTCGCGCCCCCGCTAGACCCATCTGCAGCTGACCCTTGACAAACAATTGTGAAATGGCCTTCGCAAATGCATTATTATTATACATTATGAATGCATTTAAATTGTCTAGCTTATGGGAGCGACAAATGGCAGCCAAGGGAAATTAATGTATGCAAAAAAAAAAAAAACAAAAAACAAAAAACAAAAAACGTGCAGAAAATGGGTACTTAAACTTAGATTTTAATGCCGTGTGAAAGTTAGAGGGAGAGCTGCTGTTGCTCAGTCGCTTTCTAATAAGTAACATTTTCAAACGAAATAGCTCAATTGATTGAAGTACTTTTATGCACTTGCAAAGAGTATTATGTAAGGCATTGAAAGATATGTACGTTTACATATATATTTTCCTGCTCCAGCATTATTAGCCGATTCAATATAGCCTTCTTTGTCAGTTCGTCTGATTCTATGCAAAGCTCTCCATCAGCATTGAAGCCATCTAAATGCAATTTGAAACTTAGCCACCCTTTTGCTGAATGCAGCATATATGGCAAGGCTGATCAAATTGGATAGGATCACTATTTCATATATGTAGTTAAGAACTATCAATCGGTCGATAAATAAGCTGTAATATGAAAAACTTTATTTGGTTCATTAAATCAAACTCAACATTTGAATTGAAAACATTAACATAATTAACATAAAATACCTTTGATCATTATTTATTTTCCGGACAAAATAATATCAGTTAAAGTATTTAGGTTTTTGAAAAAAAAAAACTTTGACTTTAGGCTCTGATTCCGATATCATTTCTGAATTTCAATCGGTTAAAAATGCGATTCCGATTCCGAAGTCAGTTCCGGATTGACAGCCTGTTTAGGATTATTAATGAGAAGTAAAACGCCAAAAAAACAAACCTGATTTTTGAATAAAACATATTTAAATTTTATGCTTTGAGCACTCTTGATACGTTTTGCATAACATAAAATTAACATAACAATATTAAAAATATTTAATAAGCAGTTAAAATCGAATATTTGACTTGCACTTTACAATTTAGTAATTCATAAATTATCTCTTAAAATTCCGTCACTAACAACAGTAATTAGCAACTATTACTCAACTTTAGATAGCATAGTTAATGTATTGAGTTATTCAGCCAATTGTTAAATGATTGCCGGATTCACAGCCAAGAAAAAGACATTTAGCAAGTCTCAATTTTGTACTTGTTTACGTAGCTGTCAATGGCCTGCGGGGGGCTGAGTTTTATGGCAAGAGTTCTGATCGTCAATGTAATTTGTTGTGTTATTCTTGATGGTGCAACAGCCAAATGTATTTTTGGGCAATTCGTGGTAACAACACCTTCTGATGAGCGCTGATGAGTTGAATGGCGTGCATGAACCTCATCAAATATGGCCTTGATGGCAGCTCCAAAGTAAACAATAACAACATTTTGTTGCAACGGAGTATATTTGTGTGTGTTAGTGTGTGTCAGTGTGTGTGTGCAGCAAACGCAGCGAATCATGCATGATGGCCAAAACAGAAATAGTAACAAGTGCAGAGAGAAAGATGCCAAATGTTGTGCGTGTGTGTGTGTGTTTGCGTGTGTGTGTTTGCGTGTATGTGTGTGTGTGTGTGTGTGTGGCGTAGGGTGTCACTCTCAGACAGAGAGTGAGAGCAAAAGTCTTTTGATTTATGCGCAGCAATTAATTTTTTGCACATTTCGATGCCCTGTAAAAAAAGCAACAAAGCGGCTATATGCGGAAGCTAGCGATGTATGTGAATAAATCTGTAGACAATATTTATGCTGATTACATATACATACCGCTATGGACAGATACAAAAAAAAAAAAGAAAGCACTTCAAAGAGCTGAATTTTATGGAATTCTCAGGAAAAGGATACAATGTACTTGCATAACTTAAAACAAGTAATTTTTATTTAAATAAAAAGAAGACTCGACTCCCACTATAAATAGCTCGTGAAGAGTATGAATCTGTAATATATGTAAAAATGCAAAGCTGCTATTCAAAATGGTTATTTAAAATTAATTAAATATACATTTTTTCACTTTTCACAACTTTAAATATATATATATATTATATTATTTAACTTTAGTGGATTAATAATTGTCAATTTGATGTACAAATTAACCATAAACCTTTTCTTGTCGCAATCAAAAGTGCGTGTTTTTTGACTGCTTGAAGCATAGTCTCCAAGTTAATGTAATGATGCATTTTGAACTCTATGCTTGAGCTTTGATAACAATTGGATACAGGGTATGCGCTAGTCGCGCTTCGCAATTATTGCCGCTGTGCGCTGGACGTTGCCATGGGGAAGCTGGCATTGCCAACGACGACGACGACGACGACGACATGGACATGGAACTATGCAAGAGCCGGCATAGCATGGTATGACACACACTCACACACACGCACACACGCACGCACACAGACACACTAACACTCAGGCACAGACAGAGACGGGCGCTCGGCAAGGTGCGTTCACGCTTTGCAATGCAGCATTTTGATGCCGCTTACAGCACTACACTACCCAAGAGCGTTATATTTACTTTCACGCACACACACACACACACACATATACAGACACATACAGATACACATGTTTGTCATTTGCCGGTCGGAGGCCTGCTCGGCATTTTTGTGCACGGCGCGCCGGCAACACAAGTTTTTGCGGCCAAAATGGGCAACGCTTTGGAATTTTAGTTACGCTTTGTTGCCTCTGTGCTGGCAATGTGTGAGTGTGTGTGTGTGTGTGTGTTGTTGTTGTTGTTGTTGTTGTTCGTGCTAAGTGTTTGTTATGATTTATATTGGTTTTATTAAATGTTTCAACAACCTTTTGGCAAAAATTATTTACTGCTGCTAGCGAAACACGCAATTCTGAGCACATGAAATGCGACAGCCTGCCTGTAGCGATAGGTGTGTAGCTGTGTGTGTGTGTGTGTGTGTGTGTGTGTGTGTGTGTGCGTGGGGTAAGTGGGCGTGCCAGACACGTCCCCAACTCAGTGACAACCAACAAGAAACGGTAAAGAACTACGATGCTGCGCCTTGTAGCCACTTGAGTCGCTATCACCAGCCATCAACCACCGCCTTTCGTCCACTTTAACTTTAAACGTGGCGAACGCGTGTGGTTAATGAGTTTTGGCAACAGCACTCAAAGTGCAGCCAAATTGCCAGCTCCTGGACAGGTGGGCAGCCAAAGTCGTTGTTGTGGGGAGCAGCTGTGCGACAGTCAAATCTAATGGCAAAGCTCACTTAAGCTGCCAGCCCCAGAGGACAAAGTCACATTTCTCTACCAAACCCCAAACGCAGCAGTTTAAATGCTCTTATTTACAATGTTGTTCATTTGCATAGCCAAGGATTATGCACTTGAGTAATATGCATCAAGAGATGACTGTTTCTTCGATATATTTACATATGTCAAATTAAATAACTGTAATTAATTTCTGCACTCGAGAAAAAAAAGAGCGGTCTGAAAATGTTCATTAAATTAATTATTATTATTATTATTAATTACATAAAATTGCCCTGAAAACTATGAAAACTTTCTGGTTTTTACAAATAATTGCCAAATACAAGAAACAAAAAATATGTTTTAATAAAGGAAAGGCAAAATAAAAAAAAAAAATTCATGTAATATAAGAATTTTGTGTACACAATAAATAACACACTGAAAATTAAAAATATATTTTCTAATCTAAAGAAAAACTCTGATTTTTAGAGAAACACACGTTTTCGCTGTATAAATATACTTTGTGAATAATATGGTGGGCAACCTATGACGCCAAATTTATTAAATTTCAGAGAGATTATTTTCGGAGTGCGAATGCATTTAGGAGATTTTTTTTTAATGAGTGTTGGGTATAAGTAGTCATAATGATATTGCCTAATGTCTATCTTATTTCACCTCATTGATGATATTTTTGTTTTGTGTATTGTTTGCGTCGTTCAACTGTTTAGATACTTATAAATAGATAAAAATAAAAATAAAAAGAAAAGAAAAGAAAGTCAGACCAAAATTTGACTTTTTAATTTCGCCATATACTCAATAAACTAAATATGAATGTATTTTACCTTAAGTTGGATGACAGTAGTTTATCAATTTGTATTCTATCCATCTGAGTTACATTAATATTTATCACTTTAAAAGCTGCTTATTGGTTGAATGCTTCTAATAATACTCTTTCGATATACTCCTTGGAAGCGCTGTAGCTAAGAGTGCTGTGACCATTATTTTATATTTATTTACAGTGTCTAACTACTTGGGATTGCCGCTTAAGACGACGACGACGACGACAAACGGCGACGACATCGAGGAGAGATTGAACACACACAACTAAGGACAATATCCTTGTCGACATGCACGTTTTTCTGACGGCTTTACTGTCAGCTCCAAACCAGACCGAAAACCCCGCCCACCTGAACACGCTGCCCCGCAACGATCCGCTGCGCTCCTTGTTGACGCTGTCTTTAGTTTTTGCACCGAAAAAAAGACGATGTTGAAAATGAGCACAAAGTGCTCCAAAAAGTCGCCAAGTCAACGAACAATGTCTATACTTATATTGCTCTCTTTTCCTCTCTACCTCCCTCTCTCTCTCTCTCTCTCTCTCTCTTTATCGCACTTGAATGACTTTTCATAACTTTATAAAAGTTTGTACAATAGAGGAAAGACGACGACGAGGATGGCAGAATACATCCTGAGAAGGATGAGGCTGAGCAGCGACAATGAAGACCTTGCTTGACAATAGCCAAATGAATGGCGACTAGCTAAAGTGTGTGCCGGTGTGTGTGTGTGTGTGTGTGTGTGTGTGTGTGTGTGCTGGTGTATGTGTGTGTTTTGTTCATTGAAAGTTTTACTTGGGTTTGGGCATCATTTAGGCAGGGGGGGGGGGGGAAGGAGGGGTCAGCATTTGCCTGTCACGTTTCCGCTTCCGTTTAGCGCCATTTGCCTGCACTGTCTACACTTGAGCATAATGAAGATTTTTCTAAATTGAAATGTTGTTCCTGATGTTCCCTGCACAGCCAACACCCTACACCCCCCCCCCCTCACCGCACCGCCCCCCTAACGCACCCACTCACTTTAAATGCCTTTTGAGTCACTTTCACTTTATGACTGCGCCGCTGCATAAATATGAAAAATGTAAAATTTAATATGCAATTTACGTCAGCTCAAAGTTTGTTTTTTTTTTCTCTTTTTTGTTCTTTGCTAGAGTTCGGGGGATGAGGGGTGGGGAAACGAAGACGCATTCACAGTTCCCAGTGCTCAGTTCTAATCTTGGTTGTCCTTTCAATTTGCATATTTCCAGCTTATTTTTTTGCTCTCCGAAGTTTGAGTTTCGTTTCGTTTCCTTCTTCTTCTGTTGTTTGTTTTTTTTTTTTTGTATTTTTTTTTATGTCTTTGGTCATTCTTTTGGTCTTTGGCTCTTGCGGTCTATTGTCAGGGGAAATTTGGCGCTGTGCATAAGTGAATATGTTGTGAGTGAGCGAATGAATGACTGAATGAGTAAGTGAGTGACTGAGTGACTGAGTGAATGAATGAGCGCTCAAGCTGACAGAACTTTTGTCCAATGAGACGCTTCAGTTGATCTGTTGACCAAAAGGCTGCTGTCAATTTTACAGCTGTCATTTTAACAGTAACCATAGACATTCCCGCCCTTTCCTAACCCACAACCTCCCC
The DNA here is from genome assembly GCA_035043505.1 of Drosophila setosimentum. Taxonomy (NCBI): domain Eukaryota; kingdom Metazoa; phylum Arthropoda; class Insecta; order Diptera; family Drosophilidae; genus Drosophila; species Drosophila setosimentum. The sequence continues at coordinate 10,864,690 of JAWNMY010000090.1, read as the reverse complement.
CCCCCTTATGATCTCACCTCACCTCACCCCGCCAGCCGCATTGCATAATTGCGAAATATGAGCTTTCTCAATGTTCCAAATGACTTGTCAGAGTTGCTCACTTTTGCCAGTTGGCTTGAATACGTATTCGTTGTTCGAATCGAGAAGTTGTAACCTCGATATGAATTGACTAACTGACAATTTGATTCATTGAGTGAGTGACAGTTGTATGCTAAATATGATTGATATGATTGTCTGTTAATGCCACGAGCGTAGATATCATCATGAAGCCAATACATATGACTCTTGATTGGCATTTGGATTTGAATAACATTCGAATCTATTGCTCGCCAAATTGTGCTTGGCATTGAATACTCTTCCTTGTATTTGTGTTTCACTTTGTGTAATCGAAATATTCAACGGTGTATGGCTTACCATAAGGGAGTCAGTCAGTCAATGGATTTACGTCTTCAAGTGGATTTCCCTTGTCAAACTTCCAGCTCAAACCATAATGAACAAACTTATGAACTGGAAACATTAGACCACGAGTAGAAAATATGTTTTTCCATATATTTTTCGTTATATTTTTGTTTTCAAAAGATTATACACATGGAAATAATCGTAGTTAGCTAACTTAAAAATTAACTGTCTTTAATTTCGATTATTAACTCTTTAAGTTCATATTGAATTTAGTTGTTCACCAAGTTCACCAAGCTCCAACTCAGATAACTTAGTCTCATCAATCAATCGAACAATCAATACCTTGAGAACTGAGTGCTAACTACAAAAGTTTCCCATTCTTTTAGATGCAGTATATTAGTGCACCATAGAAATCAATGCAACGTAGTCGAATACCGTAAAAATGTTTGAAATAATACCGGAATCTGTACCGGAATCTTTATCTAATCCTTCCGTTGGTTTCATTGGAATCATCTAGTCGCAATGCAAATTGAAATTAACTTTTAGCCATATGTTTTGGTAAATTGATGGCAAATGGTAAACAAATAATTATGTTCACATCAACAAACTTAAGCAACCTGAATCAAGAATCAGGAACACAAAGAATCACATACTTTACCCACACCCACACCCACACACACACACACACACACACACACGAACAACCACACATGCACACACCCATAGACACATTAGAAGTCACACACGCTACTTAAATATTTATGCATTTTGATTAATTGGCGCATGCAGCGCTAATTAATTTGATTAGGCGACGACAAAAAGCACAAATTAGTTTGCTAACAATGTAAACAGCAGCAACAACAATGTGAGAATGTCATCAGCAGCCAAAGCAAAAGCAAAAGCAAAAGCAACTTCTGCTAGATTAGGCCCGGCCAACAAAAACAACAAATACAACAACAATGACAACAATGCAAATAAATTAATTATGTTAATCTGTTTACATGTCAACGAGCTCGAAAAAACCACATGGGTGGTGGGCAAGGGGGGTAAATTGCGCGGTGTTGGTTAGCAGTTAATAAAGCAAACACCTGTCGCACTTTGGATAGCATTGTGACTCGCCTCGACTCGACTCGATTCGGGTCGAGATTGGGATTCCACCCATTTGTTGCTCATACGCATCGTTGAACCCGCCAAGTGGGCAACAACTTAAAAACGCGTAAATTGCTGAAAACTTTTTCGATAATGATGAGACAAGCGACGATGATCATCGTACTGACGCTGCTGATGATGATGATGATGATGACGTCGTCAAGCGAAACTGTCAGCTCGTCTTAGACGTCATCAATTTGGTTGCCCGTCCACAACCCCGGCCGTTGCATAAGGACCACAAAACACTTTGAAGCAAAAAGTTTTATGCGGCTGCAAAGTTTATATGTGTGTGTGTGTGTGTGTATTTTTTTTGTTGTTGTTGTTTTTTTTTTTGTGTGTTTGGATGTGTGTTTGGTTTGGGTGTTTGTTCGTTTTACAGTGGCTTAAAATCCATCAAATGACAGTTGCAAATTTGAACATTTCTAAAGTTCAACTTGCAATGCAATCAGAATAAATTGATAACGTACAGAATTTGAGTGAAAAAAAAAAATCATTCAAGTGTTGGACAATAGAAAAAAATGCACCTGCATAATGATGCCAGGCAAAGTGTTGAACATCTTCAAAATACAAGTTTTAGTTTGACAAAGAAATCACATCTAATACAAAAATTAAGCATAAGAGCATTAAAGGCAGAAAAAAAAACATTAAAAAAGTCGTACAAAATAAAATAAGCTGTGCGGATTTAATTAAAAATAAATAATATATATATAGTAAATAATATAAATAATCAAATGAACAAAAAGCAGAAAGACCGAATTATGAATAATTCAATTTCCAAGCTTGGAATATAAATAAATGTGTTATATTTATTTAAACTGATCTGATCATATTATATAGATCTCTATGTCTCTAACTCTCTATCTCATCCTCTTTCCCTTTCCCTTGCTCTGTCGCTATCTCTCTCTCTCATCATATCTATATGTGGTATATATCTCATGTAACACCATCCCCATCCCATCCTTGCTCACGCTCAACTTAAGCTATCTATCAATATTTTGCTCAACTCTTTTCACACTTTTAATGAATCCATTCTGCTATTTTCCATTAAATACCCCTGTTGTCACTTATATTCAGTATATTTGAACCACTGTGCCATCATTGTCGCTGATGAGCCATCGTGCACTTTAAGCAAATTAGTTACGCAGCTCATGTTTGCTCGTCCTGTTTGCTGTTCCTGCTACACCTCCCACTTCTCCCCAATCCAAAATATAAAATACGATACATATATAAGGCTTGACTGAATGTATGTATGTATGTATGTGTGTGTGTGTGTGTGTGTGTGTGCGTGTGTGTTGGTTTATGTCTGTGTTGGCAAACAAATTTAATAAATAGCTAAAGACACAAAAGTCACAACCCTTTGTAGCGGCAAACTTGGCTCTCAGTCTCAGACCTTCCAACCAGCAGCAATCTCCATCCCCATTTTGTGGATTTTTAGGGGTTTCTGGTTTTGCTTGGTTGAGCTGCTGTGCCGTCAGCAAGCCCAACCAAACTGAAGAAGCCATCGTCATCTTCGTCGTCATCGTCGTCATGTACATATTCATATTTACTTAAGTTTATGGTTCGGTTCTATTTGTTCTTGTCAGGGATATTGCTGTAAATTGTTATTGGTTGTTGTTGTTGTGGATGCTGTTGTTTTGTTTTGTTTTTTTTTTTTCTTTTTGGACGCATTCGCTTTTGCGGCCAACCACATAAAATATAACACTTCATTTTAACATATTTGCCAGGGCCCGCCCCTCATTTGTTAGCTGTTCTGTTGTGCTGTGTTGTATTGTGTTGTGTTTAGGCCAAATGTCTTGAGTCAAATTCATGTGACGCCTACGACGATTACGAAATAACGAAATAAACAACAAGAACAACAACAGCAGCACCAGCAGCAGCAGCAGCAACAGCAGCAGCAGCAGTAGCAGTAGCAGCTATTAACCGCGACGAGGGTCTTGAGTGGGTCTCTTGAATGGTCCTGCTGAAATTCGGTTGCAGGCAAAGCATTGTACAGGGGAAAGGGGGAGGAGGTGTATAGTATGGGAGTGTCCGTTTTATAGTTTTGCAGCAGCCTCGTCTGCCGTTGACTGGCCTCATAATTTATATGCTAAACATTTGGCGCTTATTTGGGGATTACAAAAATAATTCTCTGCTTAGTTTTAGACAGAGTGTAAGGGGTGCATGGTGCGGGGAGCGTGCCACGGGGTGCGGGGTACGGATTGAGCAGTTGCTTATTAAGCATGCCAAGATTTTGCAGTTGGCTTCATGCTCAACCCCCAATCGATTATGTTAGCTGTCAAATGCAGTTGGCTTTTGACCTTTCAAACAGATGTGAAACTCCAGTCGAGAGTCAACTAATGAAAAGTTTGCTTGCTAACTTTTGTAATTCGAAATGAGTTACATATTGAAAATATATAATACGGGGCTGGAAAGTATCAGCTTAATATATAATTTGATTATACATGTACACAATGCGATCGTTATATACTTATTAGACCATAGCAGACAAGTCATTACCAAAAATAGATGGGAAAATATACTAAATGTATGTTTGAATAAAATAAATGGATGCAAATAGGAGGAAAGGGTGGTATTTCGTATATACTTTGGAAGAGACAAGTCAGAAATGTAGATACAGTGCACATGACAGGCTTGCAGATATTTGTTTCTCTATTATGGAAATTCAACATGGTCGATCTTCACAAACCGGGGGCTACTACCAATAAAATAAAATAGGCTTGTTCTGCTAATGGAATGCGAGGGCTAAGATTCCAAATTTGTCTCTAATAGTCTCTGATATCGGTTTATGAATATAGACGGAAACGGCTAAATCAACTCGATTGTTAATACTGATCCAGAACATATACCTTAAGGGGTCGGAGATGCTTCTTGCCTGATACAAACATTTGCAGAACTTCACTGTACACCCTTCCCATTTTTAATGGGTTTAGGGTATATAAATAGCACCAGAAAAATCATCTGTGTTTATTAAAATTGTTTTCCCCGATAACCCAATTAAATCAAAAAAATTATAATAATAAAAATAAACAAGAAAGAAAGAATGCCGACGATTACATACACTTGCAGACCGTAGTCAATCTGGCGATATGTGAAATTGGTATGGATTCTTAGACTTCTTAGATTTGAATAATGTTCAGAAATGTGTGAATAAATATAGACTGTTCGGAGATATATATCAATATCATCACATCGAAAATCTTCAGAACGCAATTCATAAAAGGAAAAAACCAAATATATTGTTCAAATAAAAAATATATAAATGCTTAATATATTGACTGTCTTAACCTCAGGCACTAAAAGGTAGTTCAAGGCAAAATAAGCGCATAAATTATCCTCAAAGCAGAGCGATGCATTTAAACAAGACGTGTAATTATATATAGTTATCTACATATATATATATATATATATATATATATATATATATATATATATATAAATATATGTGTATGTAGATGCATACAGATGCATTAGGAATTCTTCATTGTTCTCGATTGTATTCGGTCTTGCTGATGCCTCCACCTCCCAAACCAGCACTGTTGCAGACTGACTGCCTAGGTAGGCACTAGGCACCTCGTAGGCATTCATGCATTTGCCATTCGCGTGAAGCGCTCAACGAAGCGTGAACCATTACGCAGTCGAACTGTGACTGCGACTGTGACTGTGACTGTGACTGTGACTATGCATGTATGCATGTGTGTATGTGTGTGTAGGTCTGAGTCATGACAACACCTTCCTGGGTCTATGCTCCGAACAAGGCCATGCTCATCCTCAACGACAGCCGTAGTCGCAGTCAGAATGGTCAGCTGCTAATCCAAGTTCCACGTATTCGCTACCCACATGAAATTGCCCCAATGCCCAAAATTACCATAACAAAAAGAAAAACATCAACGGCAAATTAAGTAAGATTATACACTCAGAAAAAAATCGCCACACTTTTGCTGTTGTGACTTTCTAAAATTCAAGATTTCTTTGCTTAATTTCAGGATTCATTTTCCTAATCGAATTCTTTAATATTTTTTTTTTTTAACTAAATAAAAAGTTTTTCAATATTTCAAATATACAAAAACATTTTAGACAAAATAAATATTTAATTTGAAAAATGTTCGATTTTAAGGTATTCAATTGAAATATATCTGAAAACAATAAAAATAAGCATTTCTAGTTTAAAGAAATTATATTGCGTATATTTAGAAATTACTTCTAGCTGACAGCCATTTTTTTTCTGCGTGTACTTCATTTTGCTCATATACAATATCTATACAGCAATCACTTTGAATGTGAAAAAATCTTATCCAAATAAAAGTAGGTGTACGTTTTGATGAGTGTATAAGGGCCGACAACCGTGACAACTAGAGCTTTGCATATTACGAGTGGTTTAAGAATATAAGACTTTACATACTCATTTAATACTTTAGAGATCAGGAATTAATTAAGAATTAGTGTTTATCTTCCCTTTAATAAATGTTAATTTTAATATTAAAATAATACCATCGATAATTGCATTAAATCAATAATATTCATATTAATGTTCATTTAATATCAGCAATAAATTATTTATATGAATACATGAAATCGTAAATCTGTTCAATACATCAAATAGCCAAGCTGAAAAATTTGCCTTGTGATTATCATTGCAATCAAAATTATATATTAGTAATATAAAATATATATATGAAACGAAAAGAATGAAGAGCAGAGAACTGAATTTTGTTGTATATGCAATGAGTCAACTCAACAACTCATATATGAGTATATTTAAATATATATAGTTCCTATTTGATGCATTTGCTGTCTGCAGCACCAATAAAAATATGGCCAAAGTTTAATTAACTTTCAACTGAGAGGGTAGTTTGAAGAAGATAGTTTACGGAGACAGACACTCCCATGCATGGAATAAATATATACATGCGTATACATAAAATTGCAATCATAATAATTGTAATGCCCAGAAGTAAAGATTGCAAGACGGGATAACTTTTTACAATTAAAAAATGAGGGGGGTATCCGGAATCAAAGGGATTATGAACATATTGAGAAGTTGAATTATTTAAAGCGGCACTACTACTATTTTCACCGCAACTGTTCATCTAATACTTTAATAAAAGTGTAAAAATGCGGCATTTTATAATGTTTATATGCTTTGTTTTGTGTTTGTTTTTGTTATTGTTTTTCTGATTCTCGGTAGTGAAATGGGGCACGTGGCCATTCTGGGGCACTTCCTTATAGCTAGCTTAAGAGCACAGCGTTTTTCACGCTCGTTTTGCACTTTGGGGCACTTACCTATGATGCGTATTGTGCTGCTGAATTTGCCTGGCGGTTGTAAGTCGACGCTGTGCCGTTATTCCGCTGACTGCGCTGCTGCTGCTGCTGTTGTTGCAGTTGTTGTTGTGACTTAAGTTGTATGGCGTCTGGTTGCGACACCAAAGTGGCAGCTTCTGCAGCTTCTTCACGTCCGGCGAGAGGCCAATGATGCGCGTGGCAGCGGCGCTCGCACTCAGCGGTGACGTCATATTGGCCAAATCGCTGGCATCCGTATCAACATCGGTGTCCACCAGATCCTCACGTTGCTGTTGCTGCTGCTGTTGCGACTGCTGCTGTTGCGACTGCTGCTGCTGCTGCTGCTCGCTGCGCAGTCGCCGCTGTGCTGGACGACGTTGCGGCGACGATTGCGGCGACGACTGCGGCGGCGACGTTGATGGTTTTGCTGCCACGCGGCGACGATGAAAGCCATTCGATTGCTGTTGTTGCTGTTGATGTTGTTGTTGTTGTTGTTGTTGTAGATATGTGGTTGTTGTTGCTGTTGTTGTTGCAGTCGTTGTTAATAATCTGCCAGTTTTGACAGGCCTCAATCTAATTTCACTTAGGCATTGTGGGCGTGACTGTTGCATGCTATTATTGATATTGTTGCTGCTGTGCTTGTTGTAATTGTAGCTACTGCTGTTGTTGTTGTTGTTGTTGCTGCTAATGCTTTGCCAATGCTGCAGCTGTAATTGCCTTGCATGTTGCTGCTGGTTTATGGTTGCCGTTGCCATTGCTGTTGTCGCTATTGCCGATGATGTTGTTCTTGTTGTTGTTTTTGTTGCCGCCGATGCTGCTGCTGCTGCTGCTGTTGTTGTTGCCGCTGTTGTTGTGCCATGATTTGGCGCTGAGCGCAAATCATTTAGCATCACATCCAGATCGCTGGCCAGTGAGCTGAGCAGCTGCAAGTATTGTAAGAATATGAAATATATACTAATATATTTGAAATATATAAAAATGTTTGAGCCTTTGACATGTTATACAAATAATAATACAAGTTAATATGTCTTATGGTGAGTTAAAAAATCTTCAGTTCATAACATGCATCACATTGTTTAAATAACTCACGATTCAACGAAATATTTAGGAAATTATTTCCCACAAAATACAAATAATCGCATTACGAAAACAACTAGCGATTTTGATTTTTTATTTATCAAGACTTAGTGTTAATATCAAACAGACTTTAAATTCATAAAAACTGACAAGAAAAATCTCAAGTGCTTATAGCCAAATCATGACAAGCACAAGCGAGTTTATTTTGGAGAATTTTGTGTCGAAATCATATAATCGATGCATTTTGATAATCTACACGATCTTACACGATATGCTGGTGTATCGCCGCAATATCTAAATGTGTAATTAAACCTGTACTGAGCCAAATTAACTGCTCAAAATATGCAAATTTATATAAACAAGCCGAAAGTTCGATACCCTTGCAAGCTGGAGTTATTCAATAGATTTAACAGCTAAATGAGTGGCTAGTTCGCAAATATAAATAGACAGACAAATGGACATGGATACTGATCAAGAATATATATATATATATATATACATATACGCCTTGTTACAAACTTCACGACAAAATTATAAAAATCACTGAAAGGGTATTCAAAAGTGTCGAGCAGTTTCGCTGGAAAAGTGCAACAGCGATCAGAACCGTTTGGTAATCAAGTTCTATGCAAATCTGTCAGGTTTGTGGGTTAATGAACGGATGTTTCAAGCACCCATCGACTTGACACAGACACAGATACGGTCACAGGCAATCAAGTGCTGCTGACGCCTCGTACTGGCCATGAGAAACGAACGACGCGTTTTCGTCGCTGATTTTCTTTCAGTTTAATGCGTTTTCTCATATTTGATGTGGTTTTTATACACTGACACCGAAGTTATCAAGACTATATTGGTTTTGTGCAATGTCCGCCATGCTCTCTCTGTCTATTTTCTATTTCGACATAAAAAAAAAAAACAAAATTGGTGCGCTACGTCCACTAGCAGGCTAGAAAATAGATCAAAATCAATAAGGCCACATATCTCCCAGAATTGTATAGCTATAGTCACCAAATTTGGTTGGTACGCTTTATGCAATCCCCTTTAGTATTAGCACCTCTGCCGCCCCCGGCCCTCCGCCCATTAAACCCGGAATTAGCTGTATCTTCAACAGTTTTTGAGTTAGAGCCAAATTTAGAAGGTATTATTAGTGCAAATATTGATAAAATATTGTATGACCACGCCTACACCTGCCCCCATAATCGCTAAAATAATTAATAAAATCGCATATTCCCACAATTTTACAGATAGAGTCGCTAAACTTGAAAGGTAGCTTGCTCGTAACGTCCTCTAAACACAACAACTTGTAGGATCAGTATTTCAAACTTCAAAGGTCAGTATTTCTTGGCTATACTTATTGGTATCAGAGTATTTTGCAGTCGGTTACGACTGACTGTAACCGTTCTCACTTGCTGTTGTTTTTGTTGCTATTTATTTGTTATTTTCTGTCGTTCTGTTTTGCCAAATCATGCCCAAGCGTCTGGGCAGTGTGGAGAGTCGGCATCCGTGAGGAATTTCCGTTACCCAAAACAAAAGCGCGCAAAGACCTAAAGGTGGCCCAACTAGCTGATTGTTGGTGTTGCTGCCTGGAACCTGGCCCGAACTGGTATTGACTTCCGGTGGCCGGTGGCCAGTGGCCAGTGGCCGGTGGCATCGAGTGGGGAGGCCTTGGCGAGGCTGGCGATATTGCAACGCCTCGAATAATTACGCGTCAGTCTCGCCTCGACAAATGTGGCCAATAATAATGGTAATAATAATAATAATAATAATAATAATAATAATAATAATAATAATAATAATAATAATAATAATAACGAGTTTATTGGGGGCCGTGACCGGGGTCGGACTAGCAAAAAAAAAGTGCTGCCTGTGCAACGTGCAACTACCAAAAATTTATACGGCTACGTCAGCAGCGACGCCGCAACGCAAACCGGCTCCCACGCTCTGTGCTAATTTGAGCTCCACTTCTGTTTCGGTTCGGTTTCAGTTGCCTGCTTTTCGCTTTTTAATGTTTTTTTTTCTTCTTTTTATATTTAACAATTTTTTTTTCAAATATATATATATATATATATATATATATATATATATTGTTTCATGTTGTTGTTGCTGCTTGTTGATATTAATAAACATTTTTACAGTTTTGGCCTTTTTGTTTTCGGCTAAAAGCGAGCTCTATGCAAATTTTATGTGCCAAATTAAAGTGGGGAAAACGAAATCGAATCGATTCCATTTATCTGACACAAGTGTGCCCTGCAATTGTGCAAATGAATTGCTTAGGTTTGGAATAAATCTAGCCATATGGACAGTTTTTATTTGCGTAACCCAATAAAAACAAGAAGAAAACTGCTAAATACAAATGAAAACCAAATGCAACTTTACTTTCTTTTTTTTTAGCTTTTCAACATACTACAAATGTTGGACATTAGTTTAAAAAAAAAACTGTAATTTTACATTACTTTAGTTGATCAAGTTTAATTTGCAAGAAATGTGTTGGCATTATCTCAAAAATGTGAGAGAACCAATTCAGAAATTTGCAAATCATGCACACAATGAGAAATATAAAATTTCTTTAAGCCTTAAGTGTTGACTTTAGCCTTTTAACATAGTACTAGTTCATTTAAGAAACTGGGATTCGATACGAAGTTTTGTTCACAAATTTAAGTAAAAATTTGTTAAGTAATTGTTATAAATTAAATAAAAATAATGAGTACAGAAATTACGCATTTAAGTATAAATACATTTTGGTATAGTTATATTATTACAACTTTATAAACATTTATACGGTGATTAGTTTGCAAATATTTATTGAATTTGTTGTCCAGCCTGACAACTTTATTATTAATTTAGTCAACAATTTTCCAGTTTTTATTTCCTCTCAAACGTTGCTCTATGCTAAACATGCTGTGTATGTAATTTGCTCAGGTTTCAAATAGTCCAGAGTTTATGTGGCACACATGTTGCAAGCTGTACCACAGTACGCATACGCCTCATTTAACACTTAATGTGCAGCGTGCAGTGTCGTTTTAAACATACAAACGTAATATGTAAATGTGAAGGAGAAAAAAGGCCTTAAACACATGGATTAGCGTATAATGTGCAACACACACACACACACACACACAGAGCGAGTCACACACACACGCACACCCAATATGCAGACAGGCCAGCCAATTGAGCAATTGCCACAGCAAACAAATTCAAATTGAAAATGTGGGCAAAGCAGCGCAAAACGCAACAAAGAAAAAAAAAACAACGACAATCACCGAGTTTCTTGTTTGAAGTACAAACCAAACTTCAATTGGCTGCGACTGCAATTTCAATTTAGAAATCATACAAGTAAAAAAAAAAATAAAAAAATAATGGGAAAATACATATTTATTCTAAATTAAATTAAACGAGCTTGCGCGCTTATTATGACGACGACTGTGGATATGGGACAACTGGAAGTTGGACTTACTTTATACTGAATACTGAGTACATTGAGAGATTGGAGACTTGGACAGTTGGACAGTTGGACAGTTGGACAGTTGGACACTTACCGCAATGGCATCCATCACAGCATTAACCATGTTTAATGTTGTTGCTGCTGCTGCTGCTTTTTGCTGCTACTGCTGCTGTTAGTGTTGTTGTTGTTGTTGTTATTTCGCTTATGTTGCGCTCTTCTTATGATTTATTTGACAGTCATGCAAACATTTTGCACAATTTCAATTCACCGCTGTCGTTTTTCACTTAAGCCTCCGCTTCGGTTTCTGTTGCTGCCTCTGCTACGGCTTTTATCTTTGACTCTGCCTCTGCCTCGGTTTCAGTTTCGGTTTCAACTTCGCGTCCTTTCGCGTCCCGCGCGCTCCTCAACTTGAAATCTGTTGACATTTAATTAACGTGCTCGATTTGCTTATGCGGCGGCAGGTGGGCAGTAGCTCGTACAGCACACACACACACGCACACACACGCACATGTACACGAAGCCACACACAGATACACACAGTAAGAGAGATACGCACATGCAATGAGACTGGAACGTGCTGGGCAGCTGTGAACAAAAGATTGACAACAAGTTAGTGAATGCTAAAAGTACTTGAGGCTGCTTATAAAAACTGCAAGCGAGTTGGCAACACCGTTTTTAAGTGTTGCATAACTAAATCATATATATATATAATATATATATATGTATATAGCTTCGGTCGAAGATAAGTTCTTGTTACATGGGCTTGGCTCTAAATTTTGCACAGTGCATAACTTGGTTAATAGTGCACCAATTTTCAAAATTATAATAGAGCTTATTGTTTTATGCTTTGATCTCACAAAATCTGGATAATACATAATGAAAACGAACCTATTTTTAGTTGAAATACATATTTTTATGTGTGGATTAATTATATTTAAATGGCAAATATAGATAATTTAGTGAAAACCATTTTTCAATCTCGGAAGTAAACAAAAAAAGAACCATCATCAAATGAGCTGTTATCGAAGCAACAAAAATAATAAAAATTAAATGCGCTTAGATATCATACAGGAAGAGAGAGTGAGTGTATTCGATTGGTGATTGGAGCACAAAGGTGATCAATTCAACATATTATATGGCTCGTCGCATTAGCTCATTAGCATCTGTAGCAAAGACCATTACGATTACGGTTCAGGCAATTGAGAGACTCACGCTTAGAGCGCTAAACCAAATAGTAATAAAAAAAATATATATATAAAAAATAAAATATAAAAAAGTGAATGTATCTTGCAGTTACTACACGTACTTTTAATTAAAAACTGCGCCAACTGGCTAACGGAGCAATCACACTGTCCAAACATTGCCGAGATGTTTGACGATGTCTGTCTGCATCCAGATGTCTCTCTGTCTGTTTGTCTGCTTGTCTGTCTGTCTGTCTGTCTGTGTTTATGTCCCTCTGTCCCTCTGTCTGGCTGGCTGCCGGCGTGTCCTAGCCGCAATGAAAATGAAAACGAAAACTTGTTTCACGTATTTTCACAATTTTCCGCATTTTCTGCTCATTAATTACATTTTCATTTCCATTTGCATTTACATAAGCATTTTACTTATTTTGACGTGGCGGTTTAATGCCTTTTTTATTTGTATTTATTTAATCATTTGTTTATTTTTTTGTTTGTTTGTTAACTGGCTCAAAAATGTATTTCAGCAGCCTGCTCAAAATTCCACAACTGTTGACGGAAATTGAATTGCAAATTAAAGTGCCAGCGATTAACACGATGCGATAGTAGATAAACAGCAGAACAACAACTTTAATCGCATTGCAGTCGATCGCACACTTTAATAAGACATTTCAAAACATTATACGAGATGTGTGAGAAGACTCGACAAGTAGTTACTCTCTACTCCAAATTGTTATCAACATCATTAGTCCGATCAATGGAACAGAGAAATCAATTAAGGCTCATCTAATCGAGAGAACTCGATTAGGAGATACCCTAAACCCAAAACAATATATATATATACATATATATATATATATACATTCATTTCCAGCCATTTTTCCAGACATTTTTGCGTGACAAATTAAAGCTGGATATGAGTGGTGGGAATAAGAGGATGCAACGCCCGGAAAGATGCATATATCTCTTACTGCTATCGGTAGTCGATTTGTATCGATATTCAATAAACGATTAAATTAATGATCGAAAAACTCAATAGGCCCATGGTATACGAGAGCTTATATTCACATATATTGAATTAGCTAAGATCGGTTTGGATATGGAGGCTCATCAGGAATATATGTAATTTATAAAGTCGGATATGGTTTACTTGTAGTTGTTCAACTTTATTATACCCCATTTGACATATTTTAATTAATGGGTATATAAGCGATGCGACACGAATAGCGCGTGAAAAAAACGCGTCAAATCTAAAATCGCGTCGCAGTCGCGTCACAATCGCCGCTCATTACTCAAGCTTAAATGCATACGAAATGAGATTTTGTCTGGGGAGTTTTATTTATTTAAGCTCCATTGTATAGATGCATAAATTTTGTACCATATGATTTACACTCTATGCACACTGTGCCGAGTGCCTTGAATTTGTCATGAAGCGCATTCATTGATCGTTATTTGGTGTGTGCAACATGCATACATTGTTATGTATCATATATATATACACACACACACACACACACAAGCAACGATCGTTACGATTTAACTAACAATTTGTTAAATCTATAATATATAAATATATATGCAGAAGAAGAACAGAGAAGTTGTTGCTAATCATAGTGCATATATATGAAATGAGCAGAACATTTGCTGTGGACATGAAATTGTACTCGGTTTGATTAAATATCGAAATTGTTTGATTCAAGTAATCCAAATGGAAATGTATTAATGTAGACACTAAATAATTGAATAATTGAGTAGAAAATGTTTTACTAACTGATAGTTTCTCGTTTGCCCATTTGCAACAGCAGAACTAAATTAGCCGATAACTGAAATGAATGCTCTTTCGCTCTGCTCTGCTCTGCACATTTGCAAGAGCAATATCAATAGCAAGGGCAACAAAATGTCCATTGTGATTTCTGTTGTTGTAGCAATAGCAATAATAACAAGAGCTGAGAGAAAGCATAGTATCTGAACTGTATAGCTTGTGCTATTGCCATAGCAATCGCATATTTGATTTGCTCTTTTCCTTCACGTAGCTGCTGCCTTTGCTGCTGATTCCATTTGCTATAGGTAATTTTTTTATGACATGCTTTATGGATGCCATTGTATCGAAATGTGCAAATAGATATAATAAAACAACACTTGAAGAAATTAATACGTTTGAGACACTCGAGCAGATTGAGCAATCTAAATATTGGTTAGTTAAAGGGTATTTGAATTTCGGGCTGGGGCAATATATATTTTCCAAACTTGTTGATGTGTCTTGTTTGTGTTTACCATTTTGTGGACCCCTGCTCATTAGCAAAAAGCGACACATGAGACAACAAACAAGAAAAGCAGAGCTATTGATATTTGTGAGGCATGAAATTTCCGAGCCAAGTTCCAAGTTCGACGGTTCAAAGCGAAAAAAAAAAAATAAAATAAAAAAAACTGAACGATTGTTTATTAATATTGAGTTGGGTTATATTGATGTTAAGGTAACAATACAAAAGAGGCTAAAGCGGCGTAAAATTGAAGTTAATTAAATGATATTCAGTCATAAATTGAAGACAGCGTAAGCGTAAACATGAGACAGAGACAGACAGACAGAGAGAGATAGAGATAGAGATAGAGATACCGATATATGTGTGTTAATAAACAGATACAGATACAGATACATATTCATTGGGCAGATACAACATCAAGACGCCAGCTGCTAACAGCTGACAGCTAAAATTGAGGCACGGCTCCCGATATATGTATTTGTGCGTGTATGCAGATACATGCAGAGATGCTGAGCAAATACAGATAGAGATACACACACATCACACACATTACACACATTACACACGAAACGCGCATTTCTAGTTTTCGAACGTTGAAAAACATTCGCTCTTATCTCAAGAGCAGCCTTTGTTTTTGTTTTTTTTTTGAGTGATAAACGCGCGCTGCTCTCGAATTCAAACTCAGCCCACTCGCCACCACTGCTGCTGTTGCTGCTGATAAGCCAAGGCATGCATGAGCAGCGCAGTCGCTGTTGCAGTCGCTGTTGCAGTCGACGTCGCAGTCGACGTCAAAGTCATTGTTCTGCCTGCTGTAAATTGAGCCTGAAGGTGAATTTTGTGTCCGCATCTATCTAAGTGTCGGGCCAAGGCGATCATATCGATTGATCGCATTCTTTGCATTCATTCTGTCAATTGATACTTCAATAAATCAATTGAAATATTAAAGCGTCGTCGCTATAAATCGCTATAATTGAAATGCACGTAACGCACACACACAGCAATTGTCCTCATGTGTGTAAAGTGTTTGCATATAGTAACAATTGTTGAAATTAATTGAGGTTCGATATGCTTGCTTACCCCTTCGTTATCAAATAGCTAGTTATGACTGTTATGACTGCTGCCTGCGTGCCTGCCAGCCACAATGCAAAATAGCGTGTGCAAGGTCAGTTTTCCAATTGGTTGGAGACATATGTGTCGCAGATATGCTAATTAATTGTTATACCGCAACTTATGATGACTTTTGTATCGAAAAACAACAACAAATAAATGACACAAATGACAAGAAGACAATATCGAAAGATATCAAAAGGGTAGCAAATGTCGGCAAATCGAAGAAAATAGTTTCAAGATTCTAAATTCAAGTAGAGGACAAGCGGAAAGCAAAATCCACAAATGATATTTTTTTTATTTTCACAAAGTTATGGCAATTGTAATTCTCGGAAGAATGTGTTGCGTCGGCTAGAAGGTGACGTTGCGCACAGAACTTGCAACATGCTACTTCTTGCAGCTCTATTAGGCCACACACAGAAGATGCAACTTTTACTTTCTGCGAGCTTGCCACAGAAACTGAAACTGAAGCAACAAAAACTTCTGGCAACGAGATACAAACAAACAAACAAACAAACAAACAAACAAATAGACAATGAGACAGAAAGTCTGAGTGACAGAGAAAGCAAGAAAGGGAGAGTGAAAGAGAGAGCACGATGTGGGCTAAAAAGAACACATGCAACAGAAATATGACAATACAATGACGACAGCTTGCAGTTTAAACGCCAACGTTGCCGCCCAACGTTGAGAAGACAGGAGAGGAGAGGAGAGGGGAGAGGAGAGGAGAGGAGAGGAGTGAAGAGGAGAGGAAAGGAAAGGAGCAGAGAGGAGGCTTGCGGAAGGGGAACACATTCGTACATATCAGCGAAGACAAACAAAATGCAGGACAAAAAAAAAAGGAAATAAATCAAAAAGTTGCACTTATCTTTAGTTTGTCGAAGATTAAATACCCTTTGCAATCACACAATGTGTATTTATGTATGTGTAAGGATAGTACAATGCGTGTATTTGTATACACACATATATGTGATTCTTGCGAGCGAAATAATAATCAAAGAAAATACAAAACAAATGGTAAACATTTTCAGCTCGTAACTGCAAAGTTTAATTTTAATAGATCTCGATCAAGCGAAAGCTGATAAAATAATTTCAGATCGATCTATATCTATATATATATCGATATCTATATATACCTATACATATATTAATGTCTCAATAGGCGTAAGGGTATGTAAAATGGAAGGAAATTGCAAAGTGACAGCCAAACTAAATGACGGCCTGCGGCTGCTACACTAAAAAAAAAAACAAAAAAAAAAACAACAAAAAAAACAAGGAACTTGCTTTAATTTTCTTAGTAGCAGGTTAAATTTATTTAAGTTTAGAAAATATATGCCCAATTTCCAGGGTGATTTTTATAACATTAGCTTTTTTACTATTTGAAAATGATTATTACACATCAGTATTTTGACATTTCACATAATATATATTAGATTGAAATAATTCATTTTGAAAATCTTAAAATTGTACCCACACAAATGTCTCGAAGGCAGACAACAGCTTAACTTTAAGAGAGCACTCGAGAGATCAAATTTTATTGCTTATTTCGGAATTTTAGCAATTATATTTCCTAGAAATAAAGGATTTCAATTCTTCTTTTTAAAAATGTATTTCAAAATAAAAGAAAACAAAAACCAAAATTTCCTAAAAATGACTGTTGAATTTTAGGACATTTTTTTCCTTATTTTTAGAAGACAACTTTTTCTAGTTTTCAGCACAAATTTCCATTTTTGGGCGATTTTCTAAACTTGAAAGCGATTTTTTTTCTGAGTGTCAGTAGTCAGAATCGGAGTATTGGAGTTATATGCGTAGTCGTCGTCGGAGACGGAGCCGCCTTGTTTATGAATACGCGGGCATTGTGAGCCCGAAAGATACACACAGACGTGTTCTGCGATACAGATGCAGATGCAGATGCAGATGCATATATGCATACAGATACAGATAGTGCATGTGCAATGTTTGAGAACTAAACAAGGAAATATTGACAAATAGATTAAAACTTATTAAGGCAGCAGCGGCAACAACGGCGACAGCAAAAATGTGGCATGTCGCAAATGTCGCGTGGGGCTGCTGTCTGACATGTCGCGCCGTCTGTTGCCTGTACCAATGGGCGTTACTTGCCGCACACCACAAGACACACGTGCAGCGGGGCAACCACAGATAATGCCACTGCAGCAGCAAAATATACATATACACTGCAAATAAGTCACTGCCATAAGTAACTTTATTTACCATTGAGATAATATCGTATTTAAAATTTATTAAATTTTTTATAGTTGTTTAAATTACAAAATGTTTAATATTTGCGAACTCATTTACAAATCAACAAATAGACCTAATTAAACAAGCAAACTATAATATATGAATATCTCTCACTCTCTCTCTCTCTCTCTCTCTCTTTCTCTCTTTCTCTCTCTCTCTTTCTCTTTCTGTTTGTATCCCTCTCCACTGCATTTGGTAATGATTAGACAATTCCATTGATCATAATACGTAAATATTTCTATAAAATACTTGATTAATAATAATCAGAAAAATGAACGGTATACAATAGTTCGATGTTATTCGTCTGCTTGAAGGCGTTACAAACTGTACTACAAATAATAATAATACGGGTATCTAAAGCCAAGCTTGGCAAATAAAAATCAGATAAATAAACCGACTTGAGTCAGTTATTTTGTACGCAACGATTTTAGTCGAAATTTGATCATATTTATTTATTTATTCTTATTTTTATTTATTTTCTTTTGTTTTCTGTCAGTGTAGAAGAAGATACACATTGTACTTCTGGCTGGGCAGGTTGAGGCAGGTCCGGTTGCCACTGTTTGCCACTCATGGCCAATATTTATCATCAAATATGGTCGAAATCTATATTTAGACTCTGACGATCGACGATCCACAATCGACGATCGACGATCGAAGTCAGCGAACGAGAGCGATATTCGGTTTGATCATCTTCGGGGCTGACCTCGAGGAGAGCATGCTTCGAGCGCGGCTTTCTATTGAAACAGTTGGCCATAAAGAGTGAAGTCTGTCAATTCAAAGGGGGGTGTGTGTGAAAGACGTGTGGGGGGGGAGGGGGCAGTAGAGGGGTAACTTGACTGCTGCCCACATGGATAGATGTTTCCAAGATGAAAAGATGGAACAACAACAATTCGCTCATTATAAGTATTTAGTTTTTTTTTTATTTTTGGCACATTAAATGATTCATTGGAGTAATTCGAGTGGGTGTTGCAAGTGAGTGTGAGTGCGACTGTGTTAGTGTGTAGATCACTACACCTTGATTGATCTTGATCGACTCAACTTATTACTGGCTAAAAAACAAGTGAGCCGCAACTGAGTTATACGATCCATTGGAAGCCGATAAGTTAGCCAAACTTGAGACAATTCACTGAACACAAAGAGTCAACTCGCTTGAGTGGCTAGAACAGATTTATTGTATTGTATATGTATAGAGGTGTAAGCAATATATTCTTATAAACATCAACATGGGATTCGAAATACATAAACACAAACTACCTTTTATATCGTTCTCCTTCCATCTGCTTCTCTGCTTGAAGCATTTAGTTTAGTTTTCTTTACTTGTTTTTGGATGAAGTCTTCACACCTCCAATAAAACTTAAATTCTTGTTTTGATACTCAGCTATGATTTGTCCGTGTCTTTCTTTTTGCGATTGATTTTATTACAGCGCCGTTGTCAAAGGAATGATCTCCTTATTTATTTCTGTTGATTTTTTCTTTTTCCTATTATTATTTATTTTTTTATGCGTTGTAAATTCAATTTACATTGTTTATTGTTGATTTTATTCGCACGCTAATGATTATATCATTTTTGTAAGAATATTGCATAATTTATTTTAATATCTCTTTCGATTCAAGATAAGATAGAAGTATCACATATACTATATTTTCTACATTCTCCATATAGGGTCAACAACTGAGTAGAGCCGAGTTTTATGGTGTAGTCCAGTTTTAGAGTATAAGACGCAAATCTCAAAGCAAACACATTGAAACCTCTACCTGATGAAGCAGCGATGGATGCGGTCTGATAAGACGCATGTTTGTCTATATCTAAAGCTAATAGAACATGACGACGGTAAATTGCATGCGAATGCTCATAATGAACATACGGACACAAACACACACGCACAAACACACTTACGATTAGGCATATCTGGGGACAGAGTGAGGTAATTGAATTTGGAAGACACTCAACAAGTTTTCGGTGGGTTACCATTGTTAGTGTAATTGTTTAGGAAGAGCGATAAGCTGGAATCGTTGACTTCTTTTAAAGAAAGGGAAATGCAAAAAACGAAGGTTAGAGCGAAACAAGGGGGCGACCAGCGAAAATCGAAAGATAATAATAGTACAAAATATACACACAAAATTTACCTTTGAAATGTAGTTAATTTAAGCAAGGTTATTGCCTGAATGTGAGAGCGAGAGGAGTATGAGTAAAAGAACGGTGACGAGATCGCTCCAGTCCAAATGTGAGTATGTGAGTGGGTGGAGCAGGGGGTAAATGTCTCTCTGCGTGCGTTTTTTTTTTTTTTTTTGTCGGTGTGTGTCTCTTTGTGTGTGTGAGTGCGAAATGCCACGGCGATTAGCAATTCGCTGTCAAAACGAGATAGCAGCAAACAGGCAAAAGGTGCAATGCACGCAACAAAATGCAGGAGAGCATTTTTAAGAGCGAACAGAGAGACAGAGAGAGAGCGTCGTAAGTTCAAATAGTGGGCGCAACGTAAACGCAAAGAATGTGCGAAAGGCGGCTACAGGCGACAGGCGACAACCGTTGTTCAGTTCATTTAGCAGCCGGTAAAATAAGCTGAACTTGAACTTGTGCAACGTGGACAGACAGACACAGCTACAGACACAGTCACAGGAACAGGTCGAGGCACAAGGACAGGGACATGAAGAGCTTTAAGCTTGCACACTTACAATGCGTATGTAGATATGTATTGTTATTGTTGTTGTTATTACTCCAATTCCAAAGTGCACGCACTTCACTCCGCCTCCGCCTTCGGCACCGCCTTCGGACTCGGTTTCACTTTAAATTCGCGGATCCCAGTTTATTTTGTATTCTCGTCACTTGATGTTGGGCAGCTGTCGCTGTTTTTGTTTCTTAGACAATTACACATGTGCGCAAACACATTAATAATAACAATTATCTATATTATTTAATTGCGACACATTTCCAAAAAAAAAAAAATAATAATAAAAAAAAGAACAAAACAAAAACAAATTATTTTAATCCGTTGCCGGAACTCCCGCCAATCGCACAGAGGGACAAATATCAACAATGATAGGAGCGAGTCGAATCGAGGCAATTAATTAGTGTTAGATTAGCCAAAAATAATTTCGAACTTAATCATTCATATAAGCGTGATTAACAAACAAACGCGATCAGATACGTTGGCTCCGATTTAGCCGGAGAACTTAAACTCGCGACCGTTTCTCCGCCAGACCACAAGAGAGACACACGATCTTCACGTTTCAATTGCGCCAACAGACTAATGTTACGGCGGCAATCGATGCCCCTATCGATAGGCATGACAACAGATCGTCATTGCCACTATCGATATAAATGGCTGTGGTCCATTCACCACGAAACGCATTCGCTACGTTATCACTGACATTGGGACAAAATCTTGAAAAATGTTAGTCTTAGTATGCACTAAAATTAACAAATTAAATACATGCATTTATATACATATCAATTATTTTGTATGCTTATTGCATGTTAAGCACAATATTATAAATCAGTAGTCTTAAAAATATAAAAAATATATAGATAATTATATTTGAAATTGCATTTAACTTGTTTGGATTGAAGTACAATATAAGACATATGTATTTACATTGTTTGTTAAGTTTAAGCATTGGTTTAGATAACGTGCATTAAACTTTTACTCTGTTGTTGCTGTCACCATGTTCCGATCATTATTTATCGATAGTTGCTTTGCTATTCACAGTGCGCTTAAGCGGGATAATTCAAACACGAATCTGATAAGACATTGCAAAGTAAGTGAAAATGTATGCTAAAATTATTATATTTTCACTGTTCTTCATACAGATCGACCCAATAATATATGTGTCTTGAAATCAAAGAATTATAATACAATTGAACTTCCGCTTTCCTTTTGTATATATATATGTATATGTTTGTACAAATGTGACAAATAATTAAAACTTATTTGTCGTGCACCGTGTGTATTTTTCTCGTGCTTTCCCCAATGCAATCAGAGCAGATTCGACATTGATTACCTCGCAATGCGCTAAATGCAACGTCATCGTTGGGTAGAGGGGAGGAGGCGTGGCGGCTTCGGTTTGGGGTCTGATTATGCAAGTGCCAAGTGCCCCAGCATAGAAAGTTCGTTAGCCGTAATAAACAATTCACGTCGTAAACCAGATTCACGCTCTGCTTTGACTTGTTGTGTGGATTACGCACGATTACATTTAGTGGGTCAGCGGAGAGGCTTTAAAATACAGTATACCGTATACGTAGTATGCGACGCTTTATGGATCATAAAACTCATTATCTGCATTTTCACTTTTCGCTAGCCTACAATCTTCTTCACTTGTTGTTTTCAAGTAAAGCATTTCAATGGATTTAAATGGATCAAACTAAAAATACACATAAATCAAAAAAACTTTAAAACAAAATATAAATTAAAACTAGCATTAAAATTATATTAAATAAAGTTTATGTTAAGGTGTAAAGATCAGTTGATGTTAAAATGGTCAAACATTAGGAATAATAAAAACACTGAAAAAAGGACCAACAAAATTTTAAACGTTTTTAATGTTTTTCTTTAATTAAATTAAATATATTAAATATATTAAATAATAATATATTTAACAGTCTGAATGCTAGCTTAAAATGTCTACATATCTATTAGTAATTTAGTAATAACGAAGGTAAAGTGTTAAGGGATAAATACCGAGTGAGATAGGAAATAAGATAGAGGCAGGAAAGTTTCAGAACCTGAAGAGTAAAATACATTATTCACAGTATTAAGCCCGATCAGAGATATGTTGACATTTTATTGAAAGGAAGAATACGTGAATCAGAATAAGCCGAATGTGAATAAGAATTGATCTCTGGATACAGCTTAAGGTATTTTCATTACAATTATATTTAAATTCAACATATTATGTTAAGTTTAAATACCAACATTAAACAGACTTACTAAGGTATGAAATAACAATTTACCAAGTATAGTTGAAAGCCCAATCCAATATAAACCTAAATTTGTTTAACCAGAAATTCTGGGTTTATTTGTGATTTGTGTCCTTATACGATATTTTTTGTTTTGTTTTCTTAATGATCTTGATCAGCTTGAATATAAAAAATTACACAACTCTCTTTCCCAATCTCTCTCTCTCTCTCTCTCTCTCTCTCTCTCTCTCTCTCTCTCTCTCTCTCTCTCTCTGGGAGCTGTTTGTTTTTTTCCTGGCGTCATTGTCATTGCAGTCGTCATTATATCGTCTCGTCGATCTCATTCGCAAATTTAATTTTGGTTTGCGCAATTGCAATTGTTTTCATGTACAACAACTACAAGAACAACACCAAGCGCAACTAGAACAACAACAACGCAAGCAACAATAACATAAAGCATACAACAATAGCTTGCCAAGTGTCTTTTTTGTAAGCGTTAATGGTTTTTCTGTTGAGTTTTTAGTGCTGTGCCCCCAAGTGGGGCGTGCTCTTTGTGTAGCAAAACATTGAACTATGCTGTGTCCGGAATCCGGCACCACTCGAACCAAACAAACCCGCCCCACCCCCACTAGCTACTGACATATGTATGTATGTGTCACATCTCAGTCACACAACTGTCATTAAATAGTTTGCTTGTTTTTCTTTTCTACTTCTTTTTTTGTGCGTGTTGTTTTTTTTACTTTTTTTTTTAACAAACAAAAACTGTTCAATTAGCAGTTTGACTGCACAAAAAAAAATATACACACACACACACACCGTCCGAAAAACAATAAGAATGTTGTGTTTTTTGTTTTTGGCTTAATGGAAAAAAGGCAAAAATCATCTTACAATGGATTTTGGCTGCTGGGCTTTTGGGCTTTTGGGATTTCGGGCATAAATGCCATGTGAAACTGGCGCCTCATTATTTTGCTCATATTCATCGGAGGTCATGTGAATCAGTTGGACAAACACACACAATTCACAATTGCACTAACAGCAACTGTGAATTAAGCACCGAACAGTTGTTGTTGTTGACATGGTCTTTAAGCTCTGGCATTCTAAACTAATGAGCTTAATTAGATTAACCATTACAATGTTTTGAGAACTATTTCACAACAAAAACAAAAATAAAATAAAATAAAAATACCCAAGCGCCTTTCCCATGTGCCTGCCAAAGTGCTTGTTAGTTAGCCAAGTTAGTTAAGCACTTGAACTATCTGATAAACTGTTGACAATTATTTCACAATATAAGCCCAAGCATACTTTCTTTAAGTCTAAGAGCATTTTGACTTGCTTAAGCTCTTGCAAATATTTACCAGCTGACAACATGTTAAAGTGCAGGTAAACTTTGACATTAACATGAGGAAATGGGACTGACAATCTGAAAACAAGCCAGCTTACATTTTAAATTAGCAAATGCTGAAAAGTTCTTCCAGAAAATAGAATGAACAGCTGGGAACTGGACCACATTGAGCCACACAACCAACGGCACTTTAGGCCCATCGCAGAAAACATGGCATTAATAATTACAGGTTTAATCTTGTGGCATAACACCTACAAATCATTAGATAGAGAGGCACAGAGCTCCTTTTGCAGCACCTTTTGCAGCACCTTTTGCACCACCATTGTAAGTCTAATGGCATTTTAACGTCAGACGTCGTGGACAACCTACCCTCCCTATCTCCAACATCCCCAGACCTCCATATTAACCACTCTCCCAAGCTACTGTCGAACACCTCAAACATGTAATGTGATGGGGAAGCTGGTTGGGGGCGCTGACTGTTTCTCAAAATCCACATTGAATTAATGCGAATGTGGAATGTGGCTTAGCATGAGCATGCGATGACGATGAGGATTGGGATGAGGTTCACGTTGAGGTTGAAGAGGTGGCGCATGTTGCTAATGTGGCGCTTATTAGCGGGGGTGTAGCCACCAACTGTACTAAAATATCCGCATCTCTCTCTCTCTCCGTCTCTATCTCTCTCTCTCTCTCTCTCTCTCTCTATCAAGTTTGGAACGTGGCTAATCCACTGGAAACATCATTTTGAGCACCTGTTTAATTGCGTTAATCACCGGGAGCAAACATTATTGCCATCACCTTAGCAGTCCTTGTTGTTCCAATTCCGAATTGCTGCTGATGATGATGATGTCCAGCAATGGAGCTTATAAAGTGGCTCCATCGTTGAGCGATTCACATTAGAATGTTAATTTGATGGGTCTGTGGGGCACAGCTGGCCAGAAGTACTATTTTTGGGGGTCGTTAACCATAAGGTTTATGTCTCACTTTAAGATGCAACTACTACTTAGTGCTACTTGGGCATTTCATTCCTTTAAACTATAAATTACATCAAAAAATACTACTTTCACATTTCAAGTTACCAACTTAAACATACGATAAACTACACTAGAGCAATAGGACGTGCTAGCCTTAAGTGCAATTAAACAATTCAAATTAGCTAATTAGAATCAGAAACGATTTAAGCAAGTAATACCCATGGAAGACAAGAGACTTGAGATATTTACCGGTCTTGTGACAGGACAGAGTAAACTAGCTACATTTTAAACAGCAGCTGAATCTTACAAAAATAAAACTCTTAATGTATATTATAGCGGATTGTGTCGCCTTAGTTACATAGATGAGGTATTCTAGGGAAACATGTCATAACCTCGGAAGACATAAAAAAACCCACAATGCGACAAAAATTCTTGAATTCTTAAAAGAGTCAGGATAGATGTAAGAGCTATGGACTGAGAAAGAAGCACATTAGAGCTAAATAGGATCATAATAATTATAATAATAAAAATTATAATATAGGAGAAAATAACATAAAATTAATTTTTAAATTATATTTCAATTATAAAACAATTGACTAATTCCTGTATGATCTTATAACAGTGTTAGGTTCCCGCTTAGATTGATCCCCTTGAGAACAGAAACTCGAGCAGTTTTGATACCCCATTCTGGTATTTAGGAACTCATGTTTTACAACTAAAAGTAAGGTTGAATATATCTGGATCGTCAATACAGCAAATATAAACAATTCTAATATAAAGTCTACATAGTTTTTCTAACACACAAAAAATATATCTTCTTTACCATTTGTAACTTGCAAATGAAAACTGTAATTGAAAGCACATATAAGAGTATCAAAGTAAAATCGAAATTGCGGGACTAAAAATCCTTTAGTTAGAATTGATGTGAAATTAAACAGATCATTTTTGGCACTGAGATCTTTGGTAAATGAGCACATGTCAAAGAGGTTGTTCAACTGCCAAAGAAAATTGTTTCAAGTACTAATCATTCTTTTTACACCCTGAACCCATTAAAAATGGGTAAAAAGGGTATAATGGTTTTGTGCAAATGTATGTAACAGGCAGAAGGAGGCATCTCCGACCACACAAAGTATATATATCCTTGATCAGGATCAACAATCGAGTCGATATAGCCATGTCCGTCTGTCCGTCTGTCCGTACGTCTGTGTGAACACGCAGATCTCAGAGACTGTAAGAGCTAGAGACTTAAAATTTGCAATATAGGCAGCATGACATGGACAACCGAAAATACTATATTACCTACGGTATCAGAGTACACATGTATATGAAGTATGCCTTGAAATTTGCCTACCTTATTCTGACTACAGATTAGGTACATTCACAGTTAGATGGAGTGATATTTTTGAAAACAATGCAAAACTAAATTGTGACAATAATAATGGCAAACAACTTGTCTATCAAGCTACTGATCCTGGGTGATGCGGGTGTGGGCAAAACGTGTCTGTTGCAGCGTTTCACGGAGAATCGCTATACGGGCCAATACAAGTGCACGGTGGGCTTGGATTTGAAGGTGCACTCCATTGAGATTGGCGGCAACAGGGTGAATCTGCATATCTATGATACAGCCGGCACGGAGCGCTTCCGTTCCATGATGACCAGCTACTATCGACACGTGCACGGCATCATTCTCGCATTCGATTTGACGAATCGGCGCAGCTATCACCACGTGCGCTACTGGCTCGACGAGATTAGGAAGTATGCCAAGGACAATATACGCCTGATGTTGGTGGGCAACAAGTGTGATGACGATGGGCGACAGGTGTGGCAACAGGCGGCTGCCATCTTTGCCAGCAATCTGGACATACCCTACATGGAGGCATCCGCCATGACTGGCCATAATGTGGAGCGTCTGTTTTTCAAACTGGCGGTTAGCATATACGAGGTGCACACGAGGCAACATAAAGTGGACAAGCAATCCCCAGATGATGACAAGCATTCGGTTATACTAAGGCGGAGCTCAGGTCTACGCAATTTTTGCTGTTGAGCTGCATTAATGCCTTTTATGTTATTTGTTTTCAAACTAACAAGCACACACACCCCTAGAAACAAACACACACAAACACACATATATATATGTAGTGTACACCCTCGCGCAATCAAATCATCATCCAATTGTCGTCCGGCTTCAATTTGTATGGGCTTACTTTGATGTCATCCTCATCAGCAAACCATCTCGCATTCCCCATCCATGCTGCCGACCAGGTCGTTAAAGTGGGCGTCTATACCAAAGTCAGAGCAACAAAATGTGGCAACTTTGGGATACATCAGTTAACAGTTTGTATTGTACAAGTTTCAACAATTTATGTGCCCTAATCTTATATGCAGTTATTAAAATGTTATTAAAAATAATAAAGGATCAATTGTGGCTTTCATATTTTAAACATATCTTATGTATTCATATTTTTAATATATCTTATGTATACATATATGTAAAGTAAGTCAGCTGATATTTCAGCAGAGGCATGTTAAAGTTCAGCTTGGCGAGGAGCGGGTTCCAACGGTTATGCATAAATTCATTTTGGCATAAGCATTTAAATAAAGTATGTAACAAGTATAGAGAAACTAATCTATATATTCCGATTTGATGCAGTCTGCAGCGACTAAAGTAGCAACTGGAGCTGCAGCCATTGGTGCACAACTGCAGCTGCTGTCATTGGTGCACAATTGCAGCGTGGCACGGGATTGGGGCCAACCGATGTTGACAAGGCTCGCGTATTTGGCAAAGATTTGCTCGAGGCGTACGCGCAAATCGTCTTGGTTGCCCACGGGCACAGCGTTTATTGCATACGCCCAGTTCTTGACCACCAGGCTGGGCTTGCAGGTCATCATATTGATTTCGGGCAAATAACTCTCCGGATAAACAGTGTCTGGCGGCTCCATTACCATTTTATAGAGCTGTTTTGGCGTATGCTCGGGAACAATATCAATATCGTCGTCCTTCACCCGATTGTAGATCTCATTCATGTGCCGATAATACTTATGCGACAACGTGCACCGGCCATGGACATCACGAATCTTCAAGAGTCGCCAATCGTAGAGCGCATGCTGCAGCGACAAACGGCATTCTCTTACTGTGTGATAAGTGTTCGGTGAGAAGTGTGTGAATTAATTGAGTGCTTTACAGCACAAACTCATATCACTTACAAGTGGCATTCATCTGCTTGGCGACACGCATCCAAGCGTTTTGCTTATCCCCTTTGGTTGCCCTACCAAAGGTACTGGGATTGCAGCGCAGAAGCCGTGTCAATTGATGCGCATCTATATGGGGCAGATCGTGGTCAGATCGTACTTGTTGCTCATTCTGTTGAGACACGGCCACTGTTGATTTATTTGAATTCAGCATATCGCCAGTGAGCAGCCGCTTGGCCTCCGTTGTCTCCCAGGGCATAAGTGATTCGGTGGCAATGTGTGCCTTGCTATCCAAAAGCTCGACAGTCTGTTGCCTCGTACATGCTGCAACGTTTCACCTCCTCCATGAACTTGTTGTGCACAATATAATAGTACGGCTCCAAGGGATTTACCAGAAACCTGAGCTTTTCCAATGCATGCCACCAGTTCTGTGGCCAGGGATTCTCAATGCCGCGCCCCAAGTCCTCCATGTATGTCTTAAATGCAAACTTGAACATGCACCAAACGTCGCGATGATTTACTGCCAAAAATAAAACCAAATACGAGTTTTAAATGAGGTTAAAAGAAATGTCAATTATCAGATACCCTGTATGTGTCGAGAAACCTGTAAATATATATATAATATATATAATCTGATCTGTCAGCTGTGACACTTACAGTGTGGAAAACGCTTACGCGCCAAACGCCACACCTCCTGGCGTTTCGCATCGGAATACGGACGCGGCGCTCGATCTAGCTGACTGTCTGGCTGTCCGGGCCGTGATCGTCGCAGATCCCAGTAAAGAATCTCATATTTCTCAAAGTGCTGCATTAGTGGCGACAGTATGTCCCTGTGGTGCATCCAGTGGTACTTGCGCGCTATCTCATCAAATTTGCTGAACAACCGATGCGACTTCTCCCACACTTTGACGCTGCTCTTGAACGGACGCATTAGGTCCGCCATGGGCGCTATCTTCGGGAACAGATTCATATTGTTGGCCAGAAACGACCAAATGGCGTGACAAAAGTGCTCTGCAATCAAAAATGGCAATGGCATAGAAAAAGACTGCGAAGATCGGGTATCCAACGAATATATATATATATATATATATACTTACGATTCATATGTAACCTTTTCGATATTTGAAGCAAGATGTCGGCACGCTTAATGCTTAACTGGGGATCCGTGCTGTGGATCTGCGGCACGGCCAACATTTCGCGTATGAAGAGTGCCGTACGCACCATAGACATAATCAACGGTACTGCCTGACCTTTACACTTGGCTTGGAGCACATATCCCGATACGGGGCATTCGCTGAATAGGTTGATGCAATGTTGATGGCATTGTTTGAACAGCTGATTGTTGTGCTGCTCTTGCTTGGCAACACTGAACGTATTTCATCATATCCACTGGGCCGATGGCTTCGATGCGGCCTGATTAGTGCCGGTGGTGAGGTTTCTGTGGATGCGGATGCGGATACGGATGATGCTGATGTTAACAACTGTTGTGGCAATGTGTTCATCGAGGGCACAGGCACTTTGTTATTGCGCAAGGTGAGCGACACCAGCTTTGGCAGCGGTAGCATTGGCGGTGGCAACGCTAAACCACTCGACACAGTGGCTACCATGCTGGCCGGTATGGTGGTGACGCTATGCATCGTCACCTGGAGGCCAGGGCGTAGTGGCACCTGTAACCCTGTGCCGGCAACACTGCTCAACTGCTCCGCCGCCGTCATCTGCAGTGATAATCCCTTGGGAGTTATATTGGAGATGTTGGGTTGGACTGGACTGCGCTGGATCGACGATATCGCTGACGCAGCTGGCTTGGGCACCATGCTGACAGCCGCCGTTATGCGGGGCATTGCAAAGTGAGTGGTGCTAGCAGTGGTGGCGTTGCTGATGCTATGACATTTTATACACAGTGCCCGGTGTGTTGCGTATGCACGCACCCAGAAAGCTGAGCTGCTGCACCAAGTGAGAGTTGCAATCGCATCAGCTCCCACTCGAAGCGCGTCTGCAGCAGCAACCAGGTCTTCATTAGCTTGGTCGCCTTCTCACGCAGCTCATTCGCGATGGCACCCCAAATGAGGCCGCGATGCCTATAGTTGACATAGTTCACATGCTGTGTATCATACAGTTGTGGATAGGCGCGCACTGCCTCAATGAGACGCTGCTGATCTGGCCTAATCATGTACTGGTACATGGTCGTAAAAGTCCTCATCAAGGTCTATAATATCAATGGGTGGCGTCACAATGCTCACATCATCATCCACAGACGACAGCTCTGGTACGCTGGTCTGCTCGCTCCGCAGTGGCGAATGGTGCGACACATGACTGTAGAGAAACATCAGATCCTCCTCGTACAACATGACGGGTCGTGGCAGTGTATAGATGCGAGACAACTGCGATTGTCGACGATACTTGTGCAAGCGTCGCACATGCCGCTGATAATTGTAGCGAAACTTCGCCCAAGTACTCAGGCATTTGGCCATTTCCAGAGACAGCTGGCTGGCAATCTGCTGCCACAGTTGCGCCTTGATGGCGTCATCGTTGAAGCACCGATGTCGACTATCATAGAGCACGGAGTGATTGCCCACCAGTCTAATGAGCTCTAAATTCGCCAGATGCGTTTCCAAATTTTTGGCGCCCGTTTTGCTGATATTGGGATCGACATCGTCGCTGGCGCTGTACGCAGTTGGCATTGCCGGATTTATGTCACCCATGTCTATGAATGAAGTAATGGCTTTTATGTGTTCCAACATTTTTGAATCATCAATGCAACTCACCTGAAGACTGCAGCGGATTTATTTCATCATTCTTTATGGTTTTTAGCTCAAGCATCGAAATCGCTGGCTCCTCCATTTCTATATAAATACATATGCCTAACAACGCCGGTGATCAGTTTAACACCGCCAAACTAAGATATATTTATCTTAATAGAATTGCATTGCGCTAGCTGTACGCAACTGTCAATTTACGTGCGTGACCATCGCTCGCAGCGATAGTCCCCAAGTTATCGATATTTTGAGCGATAGGTGTAATATGAGACATGCGATTGTTTCACGATTTAATTGTATTCGATGCGATATATCAACACGCATGCTTTCTACCATCAATTTTTGAATGCGTTATTTCTAAGCGATGATAAATAAATTATGTCAATAATTTTTTTAATGTACATTTTTAACTCAAAAGTCTATTCAAACTGTTGCGCATTTCAATTAATATATTAACATATTGTGCCATCTTGCCTATCGGAAGCACCAATATATCGTACTGACGGCTAGCTATCGGCTCAGATGGGGATCCACCGTGATATATTGGGTGGCAAGTTAACAATAATTCTTTATTTTTAAATAAAAATAAAGCAAATACCTCCATTAGCTTAGTCCGCTCGCTACTTTGTTGGCTGTGCGGATGTTATACAGCCTGCGTGGTCCTCCCTTCCTATAAATTTATCATACAAATTTATCTGAGAAATTCCGTTATATTTATTATTTAATTTTCGCTCGGTTACAATACCCTCACCTCAACCCATAAAGTCAAATTAGGCCGTCATTAAAAATTCACAACTGATTTCATATATAATTATTCATACTTATGTTCTAACAAATTTATTTTCTATTAATCATTCTTTTAATTATTTAATTTAACAATACTAATTTATGTTCTCCATACGATAACTTACTAACTCCTAATTTACCTTAGTCTGGCAACTCCGTTTAATACGCTGGGAGCGGATGTATCAAACAATTGAATAAAAAACGTTGATATGTTTATTGGTGATTATTTATGTGAAAATCACACATATATATATATATATATATATATATATATATATATATATGTAGCTATACCCTGGTATGTACATATGCATAAATATAAGGATAAATTCACATTGGAGGGACAGAGTGGAAAAGCCGCGTAAACAAAAGGTGACTATTACAAGAACATTCAAAATTTATAACTAATTTTTCTTATAAATTCATAATATACATTTATTTACACTTTCCGTCTTCTTTTTTCTCTTTTATTGTTGTAGTTGATAATGGATAATGTATTTATGACAGGCATGGACACTGGACTTTATAATCAAGCGATTCACGCCGCTTCTGGTTAATGTGCCGGGAAGGGGATGTAACGGACTTACTATGATGGCCCAGGTTATGCTGCTCCGGGTTTCTGAAGTCTTCCTCTGCTGCTGCTGATTGCCAGTTTTACTTTGCTAATGTACATATATATAGCGATTAGCGTACTGTGCCATATTCCTCCAAGGCACGAATTTCTCATTTCCAAATCTCGACTGTCTCACTTTCAACTGAACTCTAAAAATTGTCCCTTTGTTGTTTCATTGGCCCAACTTCTGCCGTGACCCCTCAACTATCATAGTTTTACCGCTAGGTGGCGTTGATTACACCAATCTTCCCTCCGAAAGGTGGTGCTAACATAACATCGATCTATTCGCATTACAATTTTCAGAAATATAAGTGAAAACAAGCAACGTAAATGCTCATGTGAAGAATAATCACTAAATAAATTTTTTATTACAAGTATTCAAAGTGATATTTAGGCCAATGAAAAACTACATATAAAAAAACAGGTCGCGAAATATTTCGCGACGGAATTAGAGACCGCAAAAATTCAAATCAATAATGATATGTATCTCACTTTTACCAGTGGGGATTCTAATCAACGGTGTCAAAATAATGAACTTTGTTATATTTAAAGGTGATTATCAGCAAACCACCAAAGAAGCGGCAATTGCATCGAAATGGAAATAGTAAATTATGAATGAAAAATGATTTTAATCTTCAAGAAAAAGTGTACCCATAATCGCCGTGAAGGCGACAAAATTAATGCATTAATTATTTGCCACTCAGCAGACCTCTTTGTTCTTAAATTCCATAACCGAGATATATTGCAAGTACAGCACGCGCTTCTCAGCACGCGCTTCTCAACGAAAATCCGAGTTTTATACTTTACTTTCTAATTAATTACTAATCCGGCCTCTAACAGGCCTCAATTAAATGCACAATATGATTGAATGCGTATTAATTGCGATCATGCTCAAATAACCCGATTACACTTATTAGGCTATATATCTTAAATTATGAACATAAATTGGTCTACCAATACGAATATAGAGAAGATCTTATAACAGATTCAAATGATGCGTTAAATTAATTATAACAAGAGGATGGTTAGTCTACAGGCTTATAAATTCAAACTACATACACATGTAGGCCGGAGTTAATCTGCTGACTTTTATTTGGAGTTTAAATTATCCGAAGTTGAATTTTTTCATTTTATTTATATATATATTTCAAAAATTAATTTTTGGTTGTAAGCAAATATATTTCGAATGATAACAGCTATATGATATATGGTCCTATGAGAAATATTTTTGTTCTTTCTTTTTAGTTAGCAGTAAGCATATTTGGCGTTTTGGTCAAGATATCTTGGCTAAAGCTTTTTTTTTTAATACAAAAACAATTTCTGTGACCATTGTCCATGACGGTCTTAGGTCTTGAGTGCCCAAACCTAAAAGAC
Organism: Drosophila setosimentum; assembly: GCA_035043505.1. NCBI lineage: Eukaryota > Metazoa > Arthropoda > Insecta > Diptera > Drosophilidae > Drosophila > Drosophila setosimentum. Next base: position 10,830,619 of record JAWNMY010000090.1, on the reverse strand, counting down.
GGATATATACCAAGTTCCATTAAGATAGTTTTTAAACTGAGGGAGTTCTGCGGATATAAGATTACAAATTCAAAGACGAACAGACCAATCTGCAGGTGATGCTGGTCAAGAATATATTTACTTTTGGAGTCGAAGACAAATCCTTTAATTCGTTGCAAGCTTAAAAACAATATTAAAATACTCTACAAAATGTTTAGACATACATTAACCGTGAAAAAACTAGGAGTTAATCTTTTGATCAAAAAAAAAAAAAAAAATGAGAATAATTTGAATGCTAACTTTAATGCTCGTTCTACATAATTTGTATAATTATAAAATACTGTAACGACATTTACGTTCACTTAGTTTTATTTGTATATTGAAAAGGTTAAAATGATTATCAGCTATGTGCAATCATATGTAAATGGCAAAACGGTATCTTCGATCCTATATCGAAACACATCATGAACTAATTTTATTACTTGAACATTGTGTAAACATCTAACAAACACAAAAGTCATTAAATTTGACACAAACTTGTCTTCCACATTTATTGTTACATTTTTAATTGAGATCTTGTTGATCTTGCTTTAGGGATGTTATGAGTCAATGTTCAGCAATTAAATATTAAGCAGGTTGTCATCTAGAAACTAATTGGTTATCCCTGTCACTAAGTGTGTTCATTAGTAGTTGACAAATAGGTACAATAGGGGATTACTTGGCGGCAAACTACACCGAGTGCAATAATTCAAGGAGAGGGGACCAAATTCAGTAAAAATGCGTTGCCATGGGAAGCAGGAAACCCAATCAAAAATAATACTTTTCTTGCTCAGTTAACACAAATGCATACATGTATATTAATATATACACAGTGGCTCAGAGCTTATTTCAAGCAGTGTCTCGCAAAAAATTCAAAGTGCTATAAAGTTTAACAAAGCAAGAAACGCAAAATGTTTAAATGCCAATTTGTTTAATGTTATATTACGTTTGAGAATAAAACTTTAGTTTGTATTAAAATATTAATAAATTAATTAAAATTAGTCTAAAACTGAAAACATATCCAAAATACATGTCAAAGCTTATTTCAAGCAGTCTTAAAAAAGTAATATATTTGGCGTATAAAAAATTTAAATAAGGATGTTAATACTTAGTATGATATCCTTTAGCCTTAACAACTTCCCTAAACCTATTATTCATGGAAGATACCAGCTTCCAGGTAGTTGCTGGACTGATCTTGCTCCACTCATCCAGCAGACCACTTTTGAGATCCTGTTTGCTGGATATGCTGTGATTCCGGATGTTATTTTGCAGCAGAGCCTGCACATTATCAATAACATTTAAATCTGGAGACGAAGCCAGTGGAATTATCATGTGGGGGCAGTTCCAGATAAGCCAGGACTGTATTACTCCGGATTTATGCTTGGGGTCATTGTCATGGTACAACCGGAAAGTACGTCGGATTCCTAGCTTCTCGGCTCTTTGGAGTAAATTTTCCTTTAACATATTGAAGTACACATTCTTGTCCATTGTTGTTCCAATAAACACCCAATTCCCGCCGCCGGCTGCTGAGATACATGCCTATACAATGACACTTCTTCCTCCGCGCTTGACTGTTGCCTTTACGTTTTTGGGATTCAGCTCAGTATTGAATTGTCGCCACCTATAATTCCGTCCGTCCGAGCCAAAAATTTTGAATTTGGACTCATTTTCAAATATGACTGTGTTCCAGAACTCCAAGTCCTTGTCCAAGTGGGTTTTGGAGAATGTCATCCTGGTCCCTTTATTTATTGCGCTTATAAAACGCTTCCTCCGGGCTTTCTCGGGCATTAAAGTCATGGTTGTGCAGAGCCAGGCGCACAATTTTTACTCTGTACTTTTTCTCCATTTCATCCTACATCTGTTGGTCAGTTTTCGAGCCGATAGCTTACGGTTTCCCTTTACTTTCCTGATGATCCTCCGCTCCTTCTGTTCGGTGAAAATCTGGTTTGGTGCCATTCTGCCCTTGTCCTCTGTCCGATTTGCGTCCACGAAGCTCCGAATGATGTTGTATACAGTTGACTTGCTTAGATTGACCATTCCAGCTATTTGGCGATGTGAATATCCCATTTGGAAGTGTTCCAGGATGAGATTCCGTTGATCAATAGTAGTCCGTTTGCCCATAGTCCTTGTTGGCTGGTTACACCCGAGATGCAGGATATAACTAAACTAACTACGAAGTATTTATAACAAAAATAATCAAACTGACGTAAAAAAATCCGGGATTTATGGCACCCAGGTGTCCACAATGTAACTGCTTGAAATAAGCTTTGACCTAAAAATCACGTACTTTTTTACATAACCCGACCTAGCTGGTGGGGAAACCCCAGTGTATTGGGGACATATATTAATTTTGGTGGTTAATATATGTACCTGCCATAAGTTTTTGGAATTTTATATAATTAATTTTTGACAGGCATTTAAAAATTTTGCTTGCCACTGCTTGAAATAAGCCCTGAGCCACTGTATATATATATATTATAATATATGCAAAAATCTGCTTACTAAACTTACGTATACGTAGCTGCGACCCATCAAAAATAACGCGAAGAACAGAGGCAAAAGCCGACCCCTTTTAAGTTAATTATAATGACCAGTGGAGAATATACCCAGTTTCGGCATCAAAAATGTTTAGACAAATGTGTTTTTTAACAAATGTGTTGTTTGTTACCTTGAATTTCGTCAAGATTATCACCATTTGTTCTAGATGTCATTTTTATTTTGTCCACATTAACTTTTTGATGAGTGTTACTTATCTAGATCAAGCAAACAACAGTTTTAGGGTTTCCCCTTATATACAGGTTATTTTAATGTATTATTAATTTTTTGTTTTAACTAAATAACCTGAACTGGGTTCCCTGTGTCTATAAGTGTTTGTACACTTCACACAGCTTCAACTCTTCTATTTACATTCTTTGTGGTGATGCACGAAAATGAAACAAATAGAAACCAAAACACTCTAAGTGATATTTGGTGTAGGGTATACGAGAGTATCAAGGCTGAAATTGCAAAACAAGGGTAAATGAATAGAAAAAGTGGTAAGAACAAAAAACAAAAACAAATAAAAAAAAACGATATATACAGAAAAGCCTATTAGCCATCTAATCGACTTAAAGCCATCTAAAAGAAATAAAGACAATAACCAGGGATGCAAAACTGTACAATTATATAATGAACCAATATCCTAACGAACTTTCTAAACATTTTCGAAAAACCATTTCATAAAGCACATTAGCTAATAGAATTGTCATTTAACATATATATTCATATTATTTATTTACATATATCATAAGAATATAATGTTCTAAATTTAATTTACATATACTGAATAAATTACATCGTGCGAATATACTTAATATGAATCGCACCGCATTCGTTTGGTTTAAATCGCTGAATAGACGACGGCTTCGCAGTCGCAGTCGCTGCTTGGATCGCAACAACGTTGTTGGAGCTGTTTTTCTTGGTGTTGCTGTATACATATCTATATATTTATACATATATATATATATATATACGTGAGAGTGTGTGTGTGCAGCACACGGTCCGTTATCGCGGCGCTTGTCTGACGTCGACACTTCGTCAGCTGTCTTCGTGTTGCTTGCACTGGTTTATTGTTATTGGTTGTTGTTGTTGCTGTTGTGGTTGTTCGGCACCTCGAATTGCTGCCGCCAAAACATGACAAACTCAGTTTGAATTCTGCCTTCAAGCGCATTAGAACCAAATCTAAAAAACACTTGCTGGTGAACAGTTATTGAAATAAGTTATTAGCTCACCTGCTATAAACACGTCTTATTTCACTACTTGCCAATTTCACATTTCTTGTTTTTGTTGTTTTTGATATTTTTTTTTCCGTTTTTTATTGTTTCAGTGGGTTAGTTGCATTTGCAATTGTGATTTAACGAATCGCTAATTCGCGCTACACTATTATTTATATATTTTTGTCATTGTTATTTTCGAAATCGACTGCGAACAATATTAAACCAATGAAACGCGTTCATTAAGAGTATTATTCGAAATCTTTCTTGTCTTCCGCAGTGTAAAGGTGCGCAAGCCGATTAACGAACCACATTAAATAAATCAAAGTAAACACCTCGAAAACAATGTGTGCCTGTCCAAGCGACCACCAAATGTCCGGCGTCATGTCCTCCGCTAGGATATTGCCCCGGCGTCAGGCGATACCAGTTCTTTACACCCGTGGCACTCACTACGAGGTCGGTTTCGATATGGTAAGCAGCCTTGGTCCTTCGCCCTTTGGCCTTTGAGGTAACTTCAAAACACGCTTGTCAGAGTCACGCCAACCTAATTATAAAAACCAACCGCTAATTGCGCCAATAGCTGAAATGTTCTAAACGTAAAAGTTAATTTTCTAAATTATATATTTAGCTTTGGTAAAAGTAAAAAAATCTGTTCATACTACGTCCGAATAATGATGAATAATATTCGACAGTTAAAACTAGGCTAGATCGATAAAATGTGTACTCATGTAGTTTTCATCTAATTTATTTGGTTATAGGGAAGGCTATTGAGAGGCAGGCGATATATGAAAAGGGCACATAAAGGCCTGGAATGAAATGAATTTTACTGTTTATTCATAATCGTAAATAAAAGAACAGATCTACGCATGAATGCAAATAAATTTACGCAGAAGTTTCCAAAAAAAGAAAAATTTAAAGTAAACAATGTATATATATAAATAAGTATGTATACAGAGATAATTAACTGATTCTATTTACTCGACTTAATATTCATAAGAAGGCTTCAATTGTATTTTAAATGTCATCACATTGTTTTTCTGATTATCACATTCGAACTGATTGTCGTTCAAGCAGAAAGTTCAAATGAGCTGTGAAATTTCAAATATGTAATATATGAACATACTATATGTAATTAATATTAACATATATTGGACTAGCTAGCCCAACAAACAATCATTTCTAACGAGAAACAGCTTTTCGAATAAGAAGAAAAAAGAAATGTTTTCAAAAAGAGCATTGAAAAAAAATTAAGGGAAACTCATTTATCAACAAAAAAAACTTGCACACAATTGCATAAAATTAATATTATATGATATGAAATTTATGGAATTATGAGTTTTGTGCAGTTGTGTTAGACGCTGACTAGTTTAATCTAAATCCAAGTTGTCTTTCTTTAAGTGTGATGCGCTTAATTAACAGACTCTATTATTGTGCTTAATTTCTTTTGTATACTTGGCTATACCGATGTGTATAAGTATGTGCATATACTCTGCTCTCTTATCAGGCTGTGCAATTACGACGCTTTAAACTGTGGGTGATGTGAACTTATATGTACATGTATATAATATATAGTATATAGATACAAAAATCGCTACGCTAGTGGTGATAACCTCAAAAGCGATTGTACACATATGTATGTGCATGTATATGACTTGTACACAGTGAGGAAAAACCTTATACAAATAAAATTGTGCATAAAGTATTTTAAAAATTTTATCTTTTAAAGAAAAGTTATAAATTTACGGCTCTTCCCTCCAAATTAATATTTGCAAACACAAATCATGAATGCGTTGCTAAAACTGCAAAGGAAAAGTTAAAGCGAGAGGCAACAATCTTAATATAAAGTTCTTGCTTTTGTACTTGTACGAAGAATATATGCTTAATTTTAGAATATTTTTTCTACGTGCATAGGTGCGTGAATACTTTCGTTTACGTACTATTTGTTGACCCAGTTCCCATTTAACCTTCACCCAAGAAAAAAAATGATCACACTCATTTATATGGCTGCCACATAGATTGTGTGTGGATTTGAACCGGAATTAGAATTGACAGTGAAAACTGCACAAATGATCAATATCAAGGGCAAAGAATAACAATTGGCAAGCAAGCCCGGAATCCATTTCAGTGACGGCTTTGAGACGGGAGTCGATGCCAATTGGTGACCCACCCAATTTACCTTGAATGGCTACATTCATTGGCAGTCCTCCTCCTACTCCAACCACAACCCGCAGACCATTTACAAGAGATTCAATATTATCTAACAATAACCTTTTATTCATATTGTTGTTTTTAGCGGGCCGTTTTGTTTGTTTGCATTGCGATCAGTCGTGATCGATAATGTATGTCTTTATATATATATATATATATATGCAAAGTAAAACACTTTTTAATTTTTTTTTTATCAGCATCCAAATACAACTAGAAATTCGCAGTCTGTGTCTATAAGCACAACAAACACTGACACTCCAATGAAATATTTCGAAATCCGCTTCCATTTTTAGTTGGAAAAATAATAATAATAGTTATGTGCTTTCCAGGGTCGCACTTTTGGCTCAATGATCAAGAACTTTCTGATCTTATCTCAGCCACTGAACGAGACCTACTTGCCGCTCTATAGCACCGTAAAAGGCAGTGAGTACTCCAAATTTGTGTCTCTGTCTCATCGATGTGATAATGTGAATCATTGTTCATTTCTCTTCTTTAATATATATTTTTGGTATTTTCATTTTGGTTACAGGGCAAATCTATAATGAGACACTGGAGTCTGTGAAATGCAGCTTCCCGCAGTATATACGCGAACTGGAAGGCGTTGCCGATGGTGCCGAGGTGGAGTTCCACAAGGTGAGCCATATCCAAATCGAAAACTGTAACTGTAAGTACAGTTTAATTAATTAGCAGGCAGCCTTACCATAAAGAGTTACCGCCCCTTTGACCACCATCACAACATAAGCCACCTCGTTCATAATAAGCACTCGAGCTGAGAGCTTCAGCTGTGCAAAATTAAGTGGCCATTAAAACAAATACAAGCACATAATTGTTTCAATTATCTATAAAAACAACAAATATGAAAAAAAAAAAAACATGGAAATAATAACTGTTGATTGCGGGAGTAGCGACGGCAAACTTAAACTTGATTATTCTAACGGTAAAGGTAATGCCAAAGTCATTGTACACAATTGCGTTGCGTGCTGCGATTTTTGTTTGCCCGTTTCTGCTGCGTCTCGCGTTGCAAGTTGTCAATTCAATGACAGCACCAAATATAAGTGCAAATCGTAAAAAAATAATTGTAATTTAATAGGAATTAAATAGTAATTACCATTCGCACTCGTTTATTATGAGCATTGTGAACATAATAACCATTCTAATATGACGAATTTTATATAATGGAAACAATTACAATTGTTCATCCATATTGTAATTAAATTAAATGTTAACGCTCCTAATGAAAATTCTCACACATTTCAGCGAACTTCAAACTGAAACTTAAGATTTTGTATGCATAACAGCTGTATTTTTTTTTGTTGTTTTTTTTTTGTTTATAAATTTTGCAGACTCGATCTTAGTTTGACTAGTTTAGATCGTACAATTGACAGAGCAGGTAAAGATTGCTTTAATTTGTAATTAGTCACACCAGTTTTATCCAATTATAACCGCATCGACCGTGCATCAAACTGTCATTGAACTAGTTCCGTTTTATTGGGTTTTGTAAAAGTTGTTGTTGTTGCTACCGCTAAGTGCTGTTGCGTGGACTAATTTGTATGCCAAGTTGACCATAAATGGCCAAGTGAAGGAGACTCCACGTAAAAGATATAGCAATTTGTCTTGCCAAAACCTAGAAACATTTCAAGTGCAAAGGCTTGCTTTGGCTTCTCCGCGAATGTCATTCATATTTTATTGATTTATTAGCCATGCCACTTATTATTCAGTAGCTACCTCTTAATCTCTAAATGAGGCTTTCATGTTAGAAATGCACACCTGCTAATAATCTGCACTATGTTGATAATTAAATAGTTGTTTAGTAAAGTGCACGAAAAATTATACCAACCTTGGCTGCCGACAACTGACTGAATTGTATTAGCTCATGTTATGATTTTGCATAATTAAGTAAAATATTGAATTACACATTGCTTATGATATGACTGTAGTTTAGCTAATTCAGCATCTCAGAATGCACATTTATTTAGTGATCTATAACTTACACTTACTGAGCAAGCAGTTTTATGATAAATCGTTTATCAACTTAATATTGACCATAGAAATAATGTATGGCATTCAATGTCTCTAGTAGTTTGACTAGAAAACACCCTGATCGATTATCTATAGTATATGAGAACTTATATTTAAAGTCTCTAGCTCTTATAGGCTCTGAGGTAATTTACATACATTGGCACCCCTTCATTTTGCCCTTTTAAACCATTTTTAATGGGTTCAGATTTCGGAAAGCGAATGAAATATTTAAAATGCTGAAAAGTAAATGACCTAATCGTATGTATAATTCAATATAATTAATCATATAAATGTTTCATATACTGAACTCCATTAAATGGACTTTAAGACTAGCCAACAACAGCAGCAAAAAATATAAAAAATACAATTAATCATTAAGCGTTAATAAATGAATCAGTTTGTCAGCGATCAAAGCGCTCTTCAAATGGGAAATATACAGAATGCTTTTACAACGCATTAATTTTTGACTTAATTTATAAATTAATATTATTATAAATTAACTAACTGCAATAATACAATCCCCGACAGTTGTTTTTACTGCACTTGGACGAGATCTTGCCGCAGGCAGTGAAGCATCAGCCACGCAGCAAGAATCAACCCACCGGCTGCTCCTCAATCATTGTCAATCAGAAGCATTGTGTGAGTAACTGGCATTTATATATTTATACACCAATGGCGAACTTAATCTCTGTTTTCTTTGGCCAGCGTCTGCTGGGCCACACAGAGGATGCTCTCACGGAGACACTGAATCATTACTACTTTGTGGTGGCGCACATTATCAGTGACAAACCGCAGGGCAAATATAATGTTAAGGAGGAGCATTTCATGTCCCTATGCTATGCTGGACACCTGCCTGGCTACACAATGAGCCACAACCATCATGGTCTAGTCTTTAGCATCAATACAATTAGTGCCGAGCTGCTGCGCAGCGGTAAAACACGTAAGTTATCTTGCTGGTTGTGGTTTATAGTTGAAAGTTGAAAGTTAACCAATATTGAAAACAGCTCGTCATTTCCTGACACGGGCTCTGCTTGCCACAAGCAATGTGGATGATGCCTTTAGGGTGCTTACAGATGCCGGCGTCGGTGCCGCCGATGCCTGTTCCATTAACTTCTCCTTCCTGGCGTGAGTGTGCGGCAATCATTATTCACTATTCAAATCCCTGCATATCAATTAATATTCTTAACTGTTGCAGCGATCCACGGCAAATGTTTTACAATGTGGAAATGGCACCAAATCCGGACAGAAAGAATGAATCACATCTGAGCATCAAGGAGGTGCCATTGGGCGCTCATAATTATCATGTCAATCAGTATGTTGTCATTCGATTTGGCGCACTTGAGACACAAATCACGTATTCATGAATTCCAATTCCATTCCATTCGGCAGATTTGAGCGCATTCACTTGGATCAGGCCAATGATCTGATGATCGAGTCCAGCGTGTCGCGCATGCGTGCCTTTGCCACCTACAAACCGCCAGTCAGCGAGCATGATGTGTGCAATATGCTGGGTGACGCCACCGGTGGATGCTTTTGCGTGTGGCGCGATAATGGCAGATGTGATGAGGTGGTCAAAACAATTGCTGTTGGCCTCTTCGATTTGAATGCCAAAACCTTTTCACTCTATTCAGACAATCCCAGTCTTACGAAGCCACACTGCACATTGCCCCTGCTTTATAAATAGCTGATGAAAAAAAAAAACCACCATCTATTTATAAATATATATATATATATAGATATGTGTGTGTATATATTTAAATATCGCGTGTACTTATTCATTACCGAAAGGTGAAGAAATGTTTATTTGTGTTTCTAATTAAAATATCAAAAATTTTGGGTGCCCAGTTATTGTCTTATTGAAAATTTCTATTAATGTACATATTGCTGGGAATTTTACATGTCCGAATATCGAAAACTCTTAGCCGTAATTGAAATATTATATTATATTCTATATATTCTATATTCTATATATATATTTCTCTATATTTCTTTTTTTTTTTATATGTCTTTTATATTTTAAACATTAATCAACCTACTAAAAGGCTATAAAACATTGATTTATAAAGGTACGAATAATAGCAGTGAATTTAAAATCTATAACATAAATCTGGTTTCAGTAGATAATACATAAAATTAAATATAACATTTATATCTCATTAATTTAACGCCCAACAGTCCAAAGGTCGCTGGTGTGGAGGTGCTTCAACCTTCTGCGTGTTGTATTTGACCCAAGTGTGCAAGCCAAAGGGTTGACGTGGTTATGCAACCGGTCATTGTAACGACTCGTATGCCGATTGATTTCTTCCATAATGGTTGGAAGGCCGAAGTCATTGTGCAGCGTCCTATTTCTGACATAAGGTGAAGCCCCAGAGATGTCTCTGAGCATCTTGTTTTGCAAAACTTGAATTTGCTTAATCCAAGATTTTGCAGCTGTGCCCCAAAATGGAATTCCGTATGTCCATGTGGGCACAATGATGCTCCTATACACGAGCAGCTTGTTGCTCATGCTGAGTTTGCTAGATGGCTTCAGCAACCAATTGAGTTTTGCCCTTTTGGATCTACATATTGCCGCCGTGATCTGAATGTGTTTGCGCCATGTAAGTTTCCTGTCCAGGTACAAACCCAGGTAGCGAACATGGTTCTCATGAGGAATGACCATGTTGTTTAGTCGGACAGCTGGACAGTTACCATTCTTGAGCGCAAAAGTGCAGTGCTGAGACTTGGTCCCATTGACGCAGATGTTCCACCGATTGGCCCAAGAACTAAATCCATCCAAGAACCTCTGCGTAGCCGCAGCTGCTCTCCATGCAGATGTGGAGTTAGCAAGGAATACAGTGTCATCTGCGTATGTGGCAAGCAGCGTGTTTCTGGCTACTGGGATCGGCAAGTCCGCAGTGTACAATGTGTACAGGGCAGGTCCAAGGACACTACCCTGCGGTACACCCGCTCCAATACGGCGGCTGTTCGATCGCTCGCCCCTAACTTCGACCATAAAAGAACGGCCCAGCAAGTAAGACTTGAGCAGTAAATACAGCGCCGATGGTAGTAGGGACTTAATCTTAAAAAGCAGGCCATCATGCCATACGCGATCAAATGCTTGCTGGATATCCAGGAAGACAGCAGAGCAGTACTGCTTATTTTCCAATATTTCTAGCTATAGTCTTCAAATTTTCTTCCCTTAAAGGGTCGATCACAAAACTGATATACCTTATGGTGTAAATCGATAAAACCATATATCTCACACAATTTTAAAGATATAGTCAACAAAAGGCATGTTGCTGCTAGCACCCTTAAAAAAATCCGCACATTCCCGCCCCCAAAAACGATAGAAGAAAGGGGTTTTTCCCGGAATTTGAGAGCTATAGTTACCAAACTTGTTAGGTAGGTTACTAGAATCCTCCTCTAATAATTTGTTTGCCACTTCGAGGATAGGTTACTAGAAACCTCCTTTAAGGATTGTGGACTTCGTGGCTGTTCTTTGGCACCTGTTGTCAGATTACTTAGAGCTAACATGAGTATTTCGCAGTCGGCTATGATGGACTGTATCGTTGGCAAATGTTTTAGTTTGCATACCGGAATCGGAACCTAAATTCGTTCCGGTTTGACACCCTGCTCAATTATATTTACATATTTATAAAAAGTATGAAAGCAAACTCTGATTCGTAAAACAAGATCCCTTCTAAAATGTATTAAATAATAATGAAGTCTGCGCTGTGAGATCATAAGCATACTATTCAGACTCTTGACACCTTGATTGACTTTACAATCAAAATCTAAAAAAAATATCTGTGGTGAGCCTGAGTCTTTTGGCACCGCTTTAAGCCAACCGTATCCACTAAATATGAAATAACGTGTAGACCGTGACCTGTAGGCCTGTATAGAAGTTCCACTAAGTGAATAATTATCATTGTAATTAGAACTATAACGCTTCCCATTACCCAATTAGCCATCTAATAATTACCTTGGAATTCGCAGCTGTCTACACTTAGTGACCATTTAATCAAGAATAACCACATATGAACATGTTTTATACAAAGAATTGAAAAGTACACACATATGAATTATTCGTAATTGGTTTACAGGGGCATCAATAGCAAACATAAAATTGAGTCTTCTAACTTACCGTTAGACGTCGTCGGTAACCGAAGTCGTTCCACACAATTAAGTTGCATGTGTAATCAGCTTCAAGTTGTCAATTCAATGACAGCACCCAATGCAGTATAAGTACATACATTTATTTATTTATGCGCTTGGGTGAAATAATTGCACTTCTTGTTTGATTACCATTAGCAATCGTTGCTAATGAGCCTTGTGACATTGTGATACATTGTAACACGCCAAAAAAAAAGATTAACAATATGTCAAACAAGTAAGAGTGCTGTAGTCGAGTAAACTCGACTACGATATACCCTAAACCCAGTTATTAAATATATTTTATTATTATTAAAAAGATTTACACTAAAACGTGAAACACGCAATCGCAATCGATATCAATAAATGCCACAATATTAAAGGCAGATTCTTCTAATTAATACATGCATGTGCATATTATTGATCACCTGCCCAAATTTCATCAATATCGGATAAGAAACACCCAAGTTATAGTCGAAAATATATTCTCATAATGATCTCATTTCTATCAGCAGCCGCAATAATTTTCTATATGAATAAATATGCGAGCGCATGTGTGAGAAAGAGATGGCATGTTAATCGACGCGAGCCTCAATATGTTTGTGCATGTGTGTGTATTCTGCAGAGCCCCGCTGCCAACGATTGCGTGTTTCACGTGTTTGTCGGCAGAGGGCGCTTGCAGAGCTGCTCGCATTTTAGTGCAATTCTTTTTCAAGGGGAATTTGCGAGATATAATAGAATGGCACACATATTCTGTTGCAATTTGTCCGTGCAAGATCATTTCTACACAAAAAAGCAATATTATGAAAAATATAAGCTATTGAATTCAGCGTTGTCCTATTATAGACCCCAGATTAGGAAACCTATAGACCTATATGACAATCATCAAATGGATGTGCTCGGAAGCAGGCAGGCTGAGATTACGGAGTATATATAAGTATAGAGAAAGGTAACAAAATTTGAATAAGATCCATTAAAGGAAAGCTTAACACATATTTCACGGAAAAGCCGCTGCTTTCATTAATTAGTACTAAAAAGCGGCTTTCGTTTGCCCTGTATGCAATAAATAACTAAATATTTTAAGTCATACCCAAAACACGAGGAAAATAAATAATATGTATTCAATTCAATTAAATGTATTATAGTTAATATTAGAACATAAAACATAATATGTTATTCAAAAAGATATGATTGCATTTCCGATTAACGTGCATGTGAAATTTTAATTATAAGATATATATTGCACTGCGCGATAATGTCTAATGCTTATGAGTACTGGTTTCTTATTAGAATGGCTCGCAACATGTATTAAAACTGTTGCATACTTTGGAGCGCAACATAATATATGCATATAAACCACAGCATACTTTTTGGTTGTGCACTCTTTACTGACGTAAAACTAAAGCATCACTTAAATTTGCCACACTAAAAAAATAATAATATTAATAAAAAATAATAACTTAATAAAAATAATAATAATAACACGAATAACGTGTCCAGTCTGCCTGCAATGCGGTTTAGTGTCAGCAATGAGAGCTACATTTTATAAGTGCCACCTGAACATCGGATGTGCTTGGCTACTACCATATAATTGTATGCAAGAATCGTCTCGGCCATCGACGCTGACAGAGTCGACGGCTTCCAATTTCCTTTTGCCATCATTTTTGGCACTTTATGTGCCAGCAGATAAGAACAATATGCCTGAATTTGAATATACAGTTCAGTTTTGTATTGTATTGTTCATTTCTTTTTTTTTTGTTCTTCAGTTTTTTAGGCATTTAAGTGTTTAGTGCTAAGCATTTCCTTCCCACAGCAATTGATATGCGCATTAGGCACTCCCGTTGTTCTTATTGCGATATCCTTTGCTCAAGATATTTAAGTATGTATGTGCATAGATATTTGAAAAACGCTTCACGTGCGTCCAGGCAACCAACCAACCAAAGTGCTTGTTTGCCTAATTTGTCACTTCACTTGGCTGCAATGCCAACCAATTTAACTCAAATAACAGTTTGTGATCGGTCTCTGCGTGTGTGTGTGTGTGTGTGTGTGTGTGTGTGTGTTTTAGGCTCACATGTTGCTCAAAGAAACGAATCGGTCTCATCGGTAGGGGGTCACACAATTGCCCAACTGTTGTTGAGTTCGTTCGGTTGATTGAAAATTTTCCGTAAGTGCATTCAAGTATTAACTATGCCTATTTCTATGTATTTTCCCTGCTCCGTCTAAGATAGTAGTTCAGCCCCTTAAGAGCAGCAATAACAATAACAACAACAACAACAACATCAGCACACACACACACACATTTTCAATACTTCATTGATTATGTTAATTTGCCGACGCGACGTTCCCCTTGATTCACCTTATCACTGGTCTATTTGTTCTCTTCTAACCAACAGCAAACGAAACTCAAAACAAAATCCGAAACTGAAACTGAAATCGAACCGAAAATCTGTTTCAAAATTTGTATGTTGTTGCATTTTATGTGTTGACATTTTTCCTCTCTCTCGCTCTTCTTTCTCTTCACTGTTTGGTGCTTGTTGCTGTTGTTGTTGTTATGATTTTTGTTTGTGTTATTTTACCTTTGTAGGTTTCCCCGTTCACACGTTCTACGTGGAAAATTTTGTCTCATGTAATTAAGCACACACACGTACATACATAAATGTATGTATGTGTGTATGTATGTATGTATATACACATGTATGTCGGCATGTTGATCAGTATTCGATCGTTTATGTATAAATTGTTTCATTTGAAGAAAAACTCTTTTTTCAATGGACTTTTGTTTGCGGTTAATAAATGCTAACAATAATGTCCATACGGATTCAAACATATGCTGCGGTTACGTAAATGTCAACGATTATTTCATATCAAATTTACATTTCGTGCTGGGCGATATGTGTTCTTAATCTAAATTTCAGATAGATACTATTGACAGTAGCTATATGTATTTGTTTTGTATATCGATTTGAGTGCTTCTCGATTTGAGCGTCTGGCTTAAGGCCCTCACATTATTTGAACAAACGATGATGCATTTGTAATTTACATATATATATATTTATATATATATATTCATATTTAAAAAAATGTTTAAATTTATGTTTTCTAAGCTTTAATTTTTCTCTCTAAAATTAATTTGTAAACCCTTGCATTTTGTCGTGCAGTGTGTAACACATGTGAATATAGATAAGTCCGTCCGTCTGTCTGTCTGATCCGAACTATTCCCTCAGTTTTTTTTTAGATATCTTGTTGAATCTCGACTTTTCTTCGGCTTTTTGCTTAATACAGTACACAGTTCGGATCTGACCATTATATTAAATAGGTGCTATTAGAAGAATTGTACGAAATGTGAGTTTTTCATGAGTATAATATAATTGTACTTTAATATGTATTTCGTATTTGATTACGATTCGCACTCGTTTATAATAAGCATTGTTAGCATAATTAACACTCCATTCTAAGAATAAAATTCTAAAATGTTTAAAAACCCCAAAGACCAATTTTCTATGAATACACATGTATAGCCATATTATCATACATGTGTATCTAAAAAACCGATGTCCTACTCAAACGCAAATCGTTCACTTAGCAAAATTGCATATCAATTCGCAGAGGTCTTTAATTTGTAGTCAATTTATAGTTATCCAATTTACTAAAACACAAAAAAAAAACACTGATTGACTGTGTAATGACCAATCAGTCATTGAACTAGTTCAGTTTTGTTGGTATTGTTCGAGCCCCTGTTGCCGACGTTGGCCGATTAAGTGCTCTTGCGTTGACTGTTATGTTGACCTATTTATATCTAATTGTTATATTATTGAAGTTAAGTAAACGAGAAGTCAACGAAAGGCTTGCTTTTGCCTCTACCCAATAAACCATAAAATAATGGGTTAATCGTTTATTGAGAATGGTAATCATGTTTCGCAGTAGTTACCCCATTTTATGAACCTTTTGTTAATATGTCCAGAGTGGCTCTTGTATTGGAATAAATCACAATTAAATATTATAAGACCAACACAAAATACGAGCAGACTAAATAATATTCAATTCCACTTGTATTAGTATTTATAATACAAATATGTATCTTAATGTATTATAATTAAAATGAAAACATCGAAAATTATATTTATTTCGAACAGATACGATTGCATTTCCGATTAACGTACTTTATGTCAGTCATCAAATTGATTCTTGTCACTTTTGCAATATATTCAAATATCTTTTGTTAAAAAGTGACCCCCACAGACAGGCAGTCAGATAGCCAGACACACACACACACACACACACACACACAGACAAACTGACACACATACAGACTCGCAGGCCAAATGATCTGTGACTGTGTGAGTTTCAAGTGTTTTTGTCACAGGAAAGGAACACTAACTGTAAGTGGATACTTGGACGAGGCACTTTTAGCTGTCATTTGTTCGTAATAAATATTGAAAAAGGAGAAAAAACAATCAGATTCAAATAAAGGATCGCTCAGCGTATGGTATTGAACATGTGTGTGCCGTGCTGAAATGAAGCAATTAAATTGTCAGACAAACAGACAGAGACAGAGAGAGAGAGAGACAGAGAGAGGGAGAGGGAGTTGACATAAATGTAACGTGTAGGCGTGCCTGCCCAGTGGGTAGCCAAAACTAAAAGAATTGAAAGAAAACAAGAAAAGTACAAAAATGATTGTCAACACATGGATATTTGGGAATATTGGAATATGTCGCTGCGTTGGCATTTGCCATGGTTCAGCAATCTAAATGGAATACGGGAATGCTGAAGCAAAATATGAAAATCCCACCACTGAAATTCTTTAGTTGCTGCCGTTGCACAGTTGCATGGTTTTACTGTTGACAGAGTTCAATAACATTTTCGAAACAATTTGCATGCTTTAGCTCTTTTATACTTAGTGGGCTGGCCCTAACGCATTGAAATTGAAGACACACTGCCAAAGAAAAAATAAAAAAACAAAGCCCAAAATGAAAAAAAATGAAAAGAAAAAAAAGAAAAAAAAAACAGGCGCAACTTCCTTTCGCAGGAGCTGGCAAGACCACTTCCTTCGCAAAGCAACACGGACCGACTGCAAAACAATGCCAAAAACGCGCTCAAAATCTGCTTTCATTCGGAGATGAGATCGTTTGCTGAAGCTTTGCATAAGGGAAGCGTCCTCCCCATCATTATCACCGCAAACAACATCATCATCACCATTAACTTCAGCCATAACATCAACATAATTAGAATCAGCTCTGTTCTGTTCTGCACTCGACTTGGCTCGACTTTGACTCACATAAAACATGTTAATGTTGCAAGCTGCAATTTTTGCAACGTCGCCGTCGTCAGAGTTGTCATCTTTCTTTCGTTTTGCTCTGCCTCACCATATACTCTTACCACTGCTGGCTCATCAAGTTTCTTATCGCATCATTCCTTTTCCATCAATTTAAGTTTTCTTTAAAATTATTATTTCTTTGTATGTCCAAAGAATTTTGAATTTATTACATTATACATATATTAATTTTCTTATTTCTTGCATGTATTTCTTAAGTCGAACTAAATAATTTTAGTTGTTCTTTTTTTCACGAAATATCTACAAAATCATTTTTTGATTTATTCACTTTTTCTTATCAAGATTAATTGCAAATGTATTTGTATTCACAACTTTACTTTCTTTACTTTACTTTGAAATATTTAATTAAAGTGCATAAAACATAGTTTACATTGGAATGTATGACAACAAGTTCTTGACCATTTCATTCATATATATATATATATATATATATACATATATATATAAACATATATATTTATCTACTTTGATATAGTTATTTATATATTCCATATATCGTATCTTTAACAAAGCAAAGATCCATCTGATCCAATGTGATTACATTTGTGCAAACAATATATCAAAATAATTGCATATTTTCCTTCCAAACAGTTTTCTAGACAATCGATTTGAACTAAGCATCTCCGACTGTTTCAGACTCAAAGGAAAAGAAAAGCTTTCAACTTTCAGTCATTTTCAAGAAGTAAGAAATAAAATTGCTTGTGTCAAGCATAATCCTCAGTAGATTTCAAAGGGTATACCAGCTTCGTAAGGCTGTGGTTGGGAGATAAGTTTTGTCTGCTTGCCTTGCTCTTCACAGTGAACCGGACCACAGCTTGCAGCTTCGATAATGCCGGCGTCTGTTCTCGTCTCTGTGTGTGTGTGTGTGTGTGTATATGAGTGTGTTTATTATGCATGTAGATGTGTGCTTACAACATAATATTAATTTATAGCGTCAGCGGCAAGTACAGTTGAGGTTGAGTTGAGCCAAGCAACTGGTAACTGGCAACTGGCAACATGCAGCAGCAAGCAGCAGGCAACAGGCGTTTGTTTTGTCTTCATCTTCATCTTCGTATTGGTATTCGGTGTTCGGTGCTCGGTCTGCCCCTACCGGTTGCCGGTATGACTCAGGCAAGTTGTGCAAAAAAAAAGAAGCAAAAAAACGAAGAAATCACATTCAACAACGTCCTCGTATAGAAAGGAGAACCAAAACAAAAGCACAAAAATATACATAGCCCAGTTGTAGAGTAAAATGGCATTGTCTCCCTTCCATAACCCTGTTGCCAGCCAGACAGTTGAAAAGACGCCACGTCTGCGTTCGAAAGCGGTTTTCTTTTCGTTGTTGCTGTACGTTTGTTTTGTTAACGCCTGTTTGTTGTCAGTTGTCTATTGGATAGTCTATTGGGATTGACAAGAGCGAAAAAAAAAAAAAAAAAAACCAAAAGTTCACAGAATCTTACAGCTTGTGCGCCAAATAGTGGACAAACATGGTTCAGCAGCCAGCAGCCAGCAGCCGAGAAACACGTTCTTATTCTTGTTGATCCTTTGTCCCGGCTGCGTTATAATCAACCCAGTTAGTTGGCCAGTTGGCCAGTTGGTAGTTGATGTTGTTGACAGGCAACATTGTCGGTTATTAGTTTCGTGCATCCATAAAATGATGATGTCTGGTAAATTGCTTTGCACTTGCGTGTCCTCTGGCCATGCACCATATGGCTGCCACTGCTGCGACTGCAGTTGCCCCTTCTGTTAGTGTTTGTGGCAGCAATCTGTCCGCGCAATCGACTGTCTCCACTCTGTCATTCTCTCAAGTAGAGCGCCCGACATCAAAAGCAAGCACCAGACTAGAGTCTCCAATCCAATCATAATTATTTGAAACCCGTTAATAATGTTTGGAGGTTGGGAGTTGGCCTGATTGAGTCTAAAGTATCATCTTAAGTGGGCTCAAGTGCGGCTTAAGCGGCAGCACGCGATGTAAAGCTGATTATCGGCTACAATTGATCCAGCCGATGAGCCAACTAATCCCAACTAAGAGCCCCAAATCAGAGATAAATAAAAAGAATGAACTCTCCATTCGAACAAAATTCTACTTTCTTTGCCATTCCACAGCTTCTGAGAGAAAACAAGCAGTCGAATAAGCTCGATTACAATATATCCTGAACCCAGCTATTAAATATATTACAGTTTTATTTGCAAATTCTCCTTTAAAAAGTTTTGCACACCCAAATGTACGAGGGTGTGCAGTGCTCTCATTTCTGCTCCTGAAGAAAAACCACATATCAAAATTATGTATTCGATTTTTAGTTTTTATTTAATATTTAAATATTAATTTTAATATAAATAGATGAAGTTGGATCAATTCCTGTCTTACTATTGCACATAGCGGACATGGATTGAGTTATGTCTGAGATTATTTCGCTTTCATTCAAACTATTCTATTACATATAGCATAACTGGTTCCCGAAAATAGTTGCTTCAATTTATCGTCCACATAGCCATTATCTAACAAAACCAATGCCATCACAAAAAGCGTAAACTAATGTTTCAGGAAGTCGGGGTTTTAATATTTCATTGTCGTCATCAATATATTGGTTATCCCCAATCGCGTAATTGCAATACGCAAGTGTATTTTATGGCTAAATCACTGAAAACTCGAAGGCCTTAAAAAATATATATATATATAAATTCTTTATCAGTATCAACAGTTGAGTTGACATGTGCTAGACATGTCCAGCTATTCTTCAAATCAATTTATAAGAGCTCTGCAGATATTTCTTCAGGCATACGCTCGCTTCTCTTACTATCCAGATAAATTATACTTCAGTAATGATGTATATATCTTTAAAATTGTGGCTTGTAGTTTATGATATATGCGTGTTCAGTCAGATGAATAATGCTTAACATAAATAATATTATATTTAAATAAAGGAAAATACAAAAAACAAAACAAGCTATTTTAATTAAAAACAAAAACTAATATTTATGGATATTACTTTAAACATTCTCAATTTCTATGTTACATACAAGCAGATGTAATATAATAATATAGTTCTGTAATAAGTAATCACAATTATTTACTATATTATATATATATTATTACTGGAGCACAAAAGAGCTCTCCAAAGAAGATCTTATCGTTTGATATTGTGGCAGCAACATTGTATACATATTATATAGGGATAGAACTGAATCCTTTGATGCCTTACACATTTCCTTACAAAATTGAATACACACTGCAGGGGTGCAAACAGCAAACAGCAAACAGCCATCAATCAATTCACAAATCCGCAATGCGACAAACTGATCAATCATGCAGCACATATGTACTTATGAATAAGCCACTTCAGCTTGCCACATGCGATCAATGGGATTAGCGTAGACGAAGACACCTCTCAATGTTTGCGCTATGAAAGACAAAACTGAAACATAGAAAAATACGTTGTGAAAGGTACTTTTACCTTTTGCCTGAAGACTTGGCTATCTGTGTGGCAAGACTTTATACTTAAGTTGTTAATACGGCATCAAGCAAAGCGCTAAAAGGTGTTGCCCAAAATGATGACAAACAACTGCGGTCAGAGTCGCTGCCCAGATGTGTGTGTGTGTGTGTGTGTGTGTGTGTGTGTGTGTGTATGTGTGTGGTACGTAATTAGCCCAGGTTCGGAGACAATAAAGCTGAGCCCAGTGTTGGCAGGGGGGCTGCATTATTTCTGCTTACCTGAACAGAATCTATGCGATATATATATATATATATATATATACATATATATATATATGTGTGTGTTTAAATAAGTAGTTACACACAAATTTACATGTGACTCAAAATCTTTGCGGTGGCAGCTGCAAAAGCAGGCAGCAACCAGCATGCACCAAAATGTCGCAATAGTCGCTCATTAACACAGATCTACGAACCCAACGATGATCTAACGACCCCGCCTCCCTTTGACAAACACCAACCATCAACAACAACAACAACAATAACACAAAAAAAAAGCACTAAATTCAAATGTATCTTATGTGTTGTTTGTGGCTGCTACTGATGCTTGGCTGAAGTTCAACAATGGTTCAGACTTTCTTTTTGGGGCCGGGCGTCGCGTTGGTAAATTGTTTTCACTTTATTGCCTTTTGGTTGCGTTGGGCCAACGCTTTATGACATTTATACTTAGAGCATATCATATTGTATCTGCATCTGTATGTGTTCTATCTATCTATTCTGCAATTCTGCTGAGTGTGAGCCAAAAAGCGACACAAACCGCAACAGCAACAAACCGAAATACTCGCCACTGTCGAGCCTATTCAAATATCTAGTGATTTTCTTTAAGTGCTGTTGCTGCTTGCTTTTCGCTGGTGTGGCATGAGATGATGATGATCAAATTTACAGATGGGTGGCGACAACGCACATGTTATCTGTCGCCCACAAAATGTCATTGAACCCCCGTCAAACAATTCACATTCACAAAAAAAAATAAAACCAAAAAAAAAAACAACAACCCAAAAAATACAGAAAAAAAAATACTAACTGAAACTATTGAAAGTCAAACAACATATTCGTAAATGTCTTTTATCACAATAAGTGCGCCTCGTTTAATGCTTCTTCTACCTTGAGCACCTTCCTCCCCCTCACTCGATATAGATGTGTGTGTGTGTGTGTGTGTGTTTCTCTCTCACATACACCTACTATTTCGATTTTCTTGACAGAAATAACCTTATTCCCATTTGATGTTTTGAGACAATGCCAACAACAACAATGGCAAACTAATAGTGTGTAACAACAAATAACAGCAAATGCACAAAAAAAAAAAACTATTAGCCACGAGTTGTCTTGAGTATCAATCAGCCAGCACCTAACACAGATGCCCTACACAACCGTTACGTTTAGTGGTGTATAGCGTATCAAAGTTTCATTTTTATAGGAGGTTAATATGTTTAAAATACTTAGTATGCGATTTTCTTTTTAAATAATTTAATACGAAAAATAAGACTTTTTTGGCTTGGATTCACGTTTCTATTAATTTCCTTTAGTTCTTTCAGTTTTGTGCACTAAACTGTATTAATCAGCAATCAACAATTATAATTACAAATTACTCCTTGCATGAAGCCTTTCGAGAACCCTGTAATGATTACAATAGACTTTATTATGTTTTCTATTCAAAGTCATCTATTTCTATCATTACGTTCTCAATTTTAAACGTCTTGTGAACGTGAATAAGATTTTTACATTCTTTTGTGGTTGGGCATCTAACTAATTCATACTCAAAAATGTTCTGGGCTTTCCCAAATCCATGCAACAAATGTTGGACAAATTTTACATATAAATTCCCCCACAAATTTTAATTTAATTAATTTAATGCATTTGTTTTATATTTTTCTCTGTCGAATGATGTTTGATAATAAATAAATAAATAAGAAGGAAACACTTGTGGAATCTATGAGGTGTTTACATGGTGGGACTATTTTTCCATTTCTTAATTAACATTTTTTGGGACTGTCAGGGGTGCGACATTATTTTACGCACACGCACAACCACTATTACAAATATCAAATATAGAAGGAAACATCATTTTTAATTTCGCTTTCTCTAAATAAAACAAATAAAGTGCGTGTTTGTTAACATAACTCGTACAATCATCAAAATGTTGTGATAGAAGGAGGAAGTGGTGTCATGCTGCCTATTACGTGGAGAGTTCCCGTATAGCCCGTAAGTAATTAGGTAGTCAATAGTTGCGCTATCGTGCTAGACTTCAAGTATGTCGGCCCATTTCATTGAAGTTGACTTTTATTTTTTTTTTTATCAAATATCGGCTATTTTTGTACTATTTTTTATATTTTATATTTTTATTTTTTTTTTTGTTTAAACTCGTTTTTGCCAATATAGAGGCGAGAGCATTGCACTTGAGACTTTTTCCCATGATAAATTACTTAATGAGCAGAGCTTTGCAGCAGTGGGAGTGGTTAATGTGCCACACGGCAAATATCGTTGCATACATATATTATATTATATTTATGTATATAGCACATAAAGAGTCTTTAGCCTGTGGGCGTATGAGCGTGTGTGCTTGTCCGTCGGATTTGGACGGACTATTTCTGTTAGTTGTCTGGGTTGTCGCGACGAATGTTTCTTTGCTTTTGCCCTGTCAATCTATTTAGTGTCAGGCTCGCATTTTCCAATGGAAATTTTGACTAATTTTCTGCCCTGGAGGTCGAAGACCTCTTGATGAACGTAAAAAAGTGAATATATTTATTAATACTAGATGAGTGTTTGCCACAAACGCGCACAACCCATCAAATAATATTCAATCAAGTGTGTATGACCAAATGGATACCCTGTAACCAGCATGCCCGCTCGTAGTCACAAAAGATACTATCTGTCATAATCCAATGCATTTGATCTGCTCTCGAATATCGCTAATAGCCTGATTCTAACATACTTCTTACATTGTTGCCTGTACATTTTCCCAATAGAAACAGCAATCTGCCACTTTCTACATTATAACAAATTTAAGTATTTTGCGAATTTCCGAAAGACAAGCGATTGTTTGATCTTTAATTAGAATTTAATTTATTTTTTATAATTTATTATATTTTCAAAGCTGAAAGCAAAATGGAATTAAATTAATTTTAAATTTGATTTTCTATTTATTGGATTGTTTGCAGAAAAGTTATTTTATTATTAATTTAGCAAAGACAAATAAAATAAAGCCGATCAACTGTTACATATATACAAATCAAGCAATTATTTAGTTACGCAGCGTCAGACATTAACGACAGCTGAGACTGAGACAAGGGGATTGCGAATAGTAAAGAATGTGAATATAATGAAATGTTGAGCATTGTGGAATCCGGCAATTAGTTAAAAGCCCGATGACAGCTCGACTCGAATTTTTGTGCACTCCCCTTTAAAACCTTTTCATATACACAGCGTATAAATACTAAAAGCACTAAAAACAATCAACAGCCCTACAATGTTCGTAATTGTGACCACATAATTAGCCAAAAAAAGAAAAAAAAGAAAATGTGTCTGGACTCGGGCAATGTTTCATTTTCGCCAATTAAGCGACAATAAACATGCCCACATTTTGGCCGAGACTGGGTCGAGCAGGGGATTGGGGGGAGCAGGGAGCAGGGCTAGTCGGATGGATTTTGTTTGGGCTCATCATTGAAATATTTTGTGGTGTGTGCGTGCGTGTTAAAATTAAAAACTCGTAAAATAGCAAAAACGTAAATTGCAGCATAACAAGCATTTAATGGCTCATAAAACGGGAAGACAACCAGCACACTCCACAATGGCACACTCATACTGTGTGGTGTGTGCACACAAAAAAGTACAGCTAAAATGACACATCTTTGCAGTTATTTAACCTGCACTCACATAACATTAGCCCAAAAGTGTGCTAAGCAATTGATAATTTTCAATTTTTAATTGAAAATATAGAAACGAAAGTTGTTGAAAATATATATTTAATTTATGACAAAAACCTAAGTGACAGGAATAAACTCATAGTTTTAGCTAAAAATTTAAACATATTTTCTGTCTGATATTAAGAAAACTTTACTTATTTCTAAATATATGCAAATTATGTGTAATTTTTGTGAGAGTTCATTAACATTGGTGCAGGATAATAGCTGATTCTTCCAAAATTATTAATAATAAATCTTACATTCAATTGAAGGATCTATAAACAACAAAAAATGCATTTAATTTTAAGCCAGGCAGACCTTCGTGTATTATTATTCATTTTGTTTAGATGACCAACCCATAAGTCTCTAAGGACTAATCAAATATTATAGATCGACATATTCGACCTCTATAAGTGTTGAGACAATGTGAAGGGAGCAGCACACCCTAAATATATGTATATGTTCGGAGCTATGGGATAGTAATGATGGTGTTGGTCCATTCAAAGATCGATCGGTTTGTGGGCCAAGGGGAGACCAGGCTGCAAATTAACATTAACAATTTTCACAGCCCAAAACGAAATATGCAACACGCCGTGTTATGCGGGTTGTAAATGGTTGCGGCTTAAGGGATGATGTCTGTGGGAGAGAACATATACTACTCTGATATACATATATATGTTTTTACTTTTCCTCACTTTCCTTGGCATTTTTATATTAATTTTTATACATAGATATAGATTGTTGTTTTTTTTTTTGTGTGTATATAGGGGCAAATCTAGCATGCTCTATATGATGTGTTTCCCTAAAGTATCTGTATATGTGTGTTAGTGTGTGTGTGTGGCAGTTATTGGCAATTTTTGCCATTGGCTTGACTTTCTTTTTCGGTCTGTCGCATTGCCTGCATGTTTGCGATTGTTGTTATTGTTGTTATTGCCTTTCTGCCTTTCAGCCTTGTTTGCCCTGCTGCATGCTGCCTGCTGCCTGCTGCCTGCTTGCCTCTTTGGCTCTTTTCCTTTGCATTCGGGTTAAACATTTCGTGACCTGCATTTTGTTTAAAATAAATTGGTCTTCGTCGCCGGAGCCGGGGCCAGACATATGGCATGCATGTGGCGCACGTACAAACCACTTCACTCCTTTCAATTATATATGCGAACGCAAAAATACCAATACTCTGGCAAATACTTGCACCAACACGAAAGGCACTACACAAAGACTGCCAGCGCCAAATCACACTCCTTCGCCTTCTCCTTCGGCGACTTTGCGCTTGTTTTTAATTACAGCTGCAAATTTGCGCGGTTCCAAAAAAACGACAAAAACAACAACAACAAAAATAATTGTAGCAGCTACACAAAATGCATATGACACGAACGGGGGGAATCGTGAGTGTCACTTGTCTCTCGTGGGATCCCAATCCGAATGCTTAATCCAATAAAAAACAATAAAGTAAAATAATCGAGTTGAGTTCGAGTTGCGGTTGAAGTCCGTTGTTCATACAACATAGCACTGTTGCACAATCAACATCCAGTCAAATAAGATGTCTCATTCTGAGTCTGAGTCTGAGTCTGAGTCTGAGTCTGTCCCGTCTCATTCTCAATATGTTGAGTACAGGAAGCTGAGTAGGTCGACCGACCTTGTGCAAAGGTTACCAGATAAAGCGTACTGAACATGAAGTACTCACAAATGATCGCCTCCACCAACTTCTTCGCCTTCTGCTTCTTCTTTTCGACACACCCCCAAACACTGCGAAATAATACGAGCTGTTAAATGCGTCAGTGATAATGCCAGATGATGATAATGGTTAGCGGAAGAACATAACCGAGCATGACGACATCTTGCTATATTCCCATGCCATCTATGTACATATGTGTATATATGTATATATATATATGTACATACTTAACTCCACAAGCCTAAAGGATCTCCCACTGATTACGATCAACAAGTGTGTGACCACTTAATTACTCTCGCACATACTAAACAAATCGCTAAATATACAATAAGAGAAACCACATACAAAAAAATAATATATTTTATGTATAAAGTTTTATTATTACACTTTTTACAGTTCATTGCTGCTTCCCGTTGTATTTAGTTCTTAGATATATGTTTGTACATATATATATTATCAATGTTGCTTGATACTTGACACTGGTACAGTGAACACCACACGATACCCATGGCTGGTATAAGAATTAGGCGTGCTGCCTGCTGATTTCCAGAAATACTTTAAAGTATCATATTTTATATAATTATTTACTCATACTTCAACGAAATTTGGAATGCGAATGAAGTTTTTCTTCAAATAAAAGATTGTTAATTTTTTTTTGCGTAAAACTTAAGAGCATTTAAATTTTGTATACTTTAATCTAGGCTGTAAATTGGGAATACATAATTATACGCACAGTTTACCAGTGTGTAGAGCCATAAGCTATCTAAAGTTTTTATTGCCTTCGTTATTATTTCAGTGATAGTCTAATTAATACTGCTTCAGCATAAAAGCTTTCCACCCCGAAGTCATTACTACTAAAGTACTTTGAACCAATTTGAAGAACTATTCAATTAAAGAATGCATTTAATTTGAAAATTCATTTTAAAGACTTATCAAATAAATAATATATCAGTTTGCTAGCGACTCAACTATGAGTCTTAATTACTTGCCGTAGTTCGATCGCATAAGCATATATATATAAACATAGATCAGTTAGATAGTATATTTTCAATTGGCTGTAGCCCAAGTGGCAATGCACTTCACTCATTCAATTAGCTTATTGGCAATGACGAGGAAGCTATGGCATGTGAATGCCTTGGACTGTGATTGCCATTTCGATAGCTACAACCATAAACGAAACGAGTACTTCCGTACAATCGGCGCACAAAACGAAAGAAAGAGAAAGACTTAGGGTAGATAGAGAGGGAGTGCAAGAGTGGGGCACACCCAGTGAAACAAAGTAATGCCATCTACGTTTCGGTACTTGATTATAATGATACTTGAAATTAAAAACACATACAACTATGTCAGTTTTAGAACTTTCCAAAGAAGACATTTTCCCAACTATTTCCAACGATCTGTGGGCGTTAGAGAAGAGAGTGACAGTCTCCAATCTACTGCATTCCCCACCATAAGGCCCGGCTACGTCTCTTTTGTATTTTTGTCGATTAATTAATGCTGTCTTTTTTCTTTTTCTTTTTTCTTTTATTTTATTTCTTTTTTTTTTGATTGATGATTAATCCAGACTTTGACTTTTGGCATTGACAGCCCAAGCAAACAGCAACAACAACTAGAATTGGCAAATTTAGTTCACATATGAATATGCTACACGATTGAAACACCTAAGCTTGAAATGTAAGAACTTGAGAACACATAGATAGACGTAATGGTAAACAATAAACGCAATAGACACAATTATATATACACAATGACAATGGCAACAATACTTGCCCCAAACGAATTGGACTGGCTCAGATCAATTGCTTGTGGTAAGGGTATTTCGGTGCGAGACTCGGAAAGACTCTGCTCTGTTTTTATACCCTGAACCCATTAATTTTGTTTTTGTTTTTATACCCTGAACCCATTAAAAATGGGTAAAAAGGGTATAATAGTTTTGTGCAAATGTATGTAACAGGCAGAAGGAAGCATCTCCGACCCCACAAAGTATATACATTCTTGATCAGGATCAACAGTCGAGTCGATATAGTCATGTCCGTCTGTCATGTCCGTCTGAGAAAATGGAAATATTAAAATATACCAAAAAAAAAGTATACCAGGCGCAGATCAAGTTTGCGTTATTTTTTCGATAACTGCCTTCGTTTATCAAATAACGATCAATTAAATTTCCGATAGCAATAACTGCCACAATTTTAAATACAGAATCTAATTCTAATTAATACATAACATGCATATGCATATTGTTGATCAACTGCCCAAATTTCGTCAAGATCGGATAAGAAACACCCACGTTATAGTCAAACATATATTCTCATATTGATCTCATTTCTATCAGCAGCCGCAAGCATTTTCTGTATGAATAAATATGCGAGCGCATGTGTGAGAAAGAGATGGCATGATAATCGACGAGAGCCTCAATATTTTTTTGTGTGTATTGCGTGTTTCACGTATTTGTCGGCAGAGAGCGCTTACAGAGCTGCTCGCATTTTAGTGCAAATCTTTTTAAAGGGAAATTTGCCAATAATAATAGAATATATTTAATAACTGTGTTCAGGGTATATCGTAGTCGAGTTCACTCGACTACAGCACTCTTACTTGTTTTAATTGTAATTGCAAATATGGGCGGAAGCGAGCAGCGCTTTTGAATGGATAGCAGCGGCGATCGCGATGTAGGGTTACGCATAAGGGCAGGCCGACTTAAGATTATGCTTACACATATCGCTGGGAGAAATACTTTGGTGCCTACATTGAATTGCGCACTTCTATTAAATATACATATGCATATACATATACATATGTACATACACACACTCACACACACACACACACACACCAACGTATTTGATTTAGCGAAGAGTTTTGAAAGCACGCCTCAACTCAATCAGCTTTGGGCTTCGATAAGCCAGGCACTGGCTGCACTTTCCTTATTCTGCGACCCTCGGCCCCATCCCCATTACTGTCGCAATTCCCACGAGTCCACATCTTGATTTCATAATATACAAAAATATTTCACCACGTGCCCTGATAGCGGACTATATTTTATATATATATATATATATGTATGTACATATAATAGTTTGAAACTTCGAACTATTCGGATTGGTGGGAATATTAACTTAATTTGCACAATTAAAAATAAGTTAGACAATAATATAAACTAGTTACAAACCAAGAAATAACTGCACGTCGAAGACTAAATACTCTGATCGATTGACATCTAAATTTTGATCCGCATTACAAGATATTTTGATATTTTTATATTTCAATGGCACAACTCTTGGACTGACTGTCATTATTTTTCTATCGACTGTTCTAATGGTAGCTTGCTATACATATAACAACATGATACAGTGCTCGCTGGGAAACAAACGAGTTTACAAGGTTATATGCAAAGAATGAGATTACTTGGGCAGAAGTAATGAGGGACATGGCGAACGATCTCCGAACGTCTCCTTTAGTGCGACACAAGCTGCACAATAAAACCAATCATACCCTATAAAAAAAAAAAAATGAATCGTATATGCATGTCTTCAGTATTACTGCATAATCTGGGAGCACGCGTGCCTTACTATTCGATAACCCTCCAGCGGACATTTGAATTTACGACTGCGTATGAGCATAATCCTTTGGCGACCCGCATTATTATTATTATATAATTAGACAGATTTATGGCACTTCTGATAATCATAACGCGAAAATCGAGAAAAACAACAACAACAACAACAAAATATGTTTAAATTAAATGCAAACCTGACGGACTTGACATTTACACACATATATCGCATATGGCTATTCCAATTTTCAATAGAAAATAAAGTGAAGTGCAAAATAGTCTGATTCCAAAATAATACCACGTCTGTGGCTGGGTGTACCTCGAGTACTAAATAGTCATTAATGTGCCATTTAAATTTGGTCGTGGCTAAATAATAATATGCTTACCAGTCTTTGGAAGGAGCTTCCCAGTAATGTCCCTTCCAAGTTTGTTGAGTCTCATTTTTTCAATTCTGTGGTATATACATATGTTTGTATCGGTATCTTACAAGTTTAATGAGTCTAGCTCAAAACCTGTGACAGATAAAACCATTTCTGAATTGTAACCAAATAATTAATCTAAAACGCTAATAAATCTAGAGAACTGCTATTTAAGGGATAACGATTAATGTAATATGTCAGCTCATTTTCAGGAATGATGCAACTAAGAATGAAACGATGTTCAAATTGTTACAACACTAATTCATCTGAGGATGTGATTAGACACGTTACATAAAGCATTTGTTGCCAAGTGGAATTGGTTTTGAAGCTCGATGTTCGTTTAGGGCCTTTAAATGTTTGAAAGATATTTAAAATAAAAAAAAAAGCAATAAAAAACAATACGGCTAAAAACCTTGAAAGCCGAAATGTGTGCGTAGCTTTGAAGTATTTTGCATACATTTTGTTTGAGGGCAAACATTTGCACAATAAACTTGAAATGGCTTATAATTAGTTGGTGTTCAATGGCTTCGAGTTCGGCTCGGGCTTTCGCTTTGGCTTTGACAATTGCGGATCGTGTTGTCCATTCAAATATTGGATGCCAATGGACCGAAGATCAACATTACTCAAACATATAAATCTTTGGTATTTCTTTTCTATTTCGGTTTTTCCGCTTTCGTTTTTGTTGTTGTTGTTGCTGTTGTTTTTTTTTCTGCCTTTTTGCTTTTTTGGGAGCAATCATATAACGCATATAACAGTTTTGGAGCATTTGATAAGAGCGACACTTGGCAACAGGCACTAACTGAACCAACGAACTAACTTGGCTAACTGAAAGAGCAAGCACCACGCAACAAGCCACACAAGCAAACAAAAAGCATACATATCTATGCACGCACACACGCACACACACGCACACACGCACACACACGCACACACACACATACATACATACATTTGTATATATTGGGGCGTGCTGCGTGTGTGCGTATCTTCCACATAAACTGAACTTAACAAACTCAAACAGTTTTTGGACTTGGTCACACAATAAACGATATCTGAGATAGTTGAGTTAATCTGAAGTTGGCCAGTCTTGCCCCAAATAGATTGTTTAACACGGTCAGATCAATAATACAATGATCAACTATGGGTTTTTTAATTAAAATCGAAATTTGTATAAAATAAATCGAAAAGAGTACTTAATTGATCCGTACTCATCGCGATATATACATATACACACAGTGGCTCAGAGCTTATTTGGACCAGTGCCTAGCAACATTTTTAATTGCCTCCCATAAAGTAACTAAACAATATTTTTCAAAAATTCCACAGACCTATGGCAGGTACATATATTAACCACCAAAATGAGTATATTACTCCAATATGGTGGGGTTTCCCCACCTGCTAGGTCGGGTTATGTAAAAAAGTACCTCAATTTAAGGTCAAAGCTTATTTGGACCAGTTACATTATGGTCACCTGGGAGCCATAAAACCCGGATTTTTTACGTCAGTTTGATTATTTTTGTTATAAATAGACCAATACTTCGTAGTTAGTTTAGTTATATCCTGCATCTCGGGTGTAACCAGCCAACAAGAACTATGGACAAACGGACTACTATTGATCAACGGAATCTCATCCTGGAACACTTCCAAGTGGGATATTCACATCGCCAAATAGCTGGAATGGTCAACGGCCCCGTCTCCAGATTTAAGTGTTAATGAAAATTTGTGGGATCTGCTGGAAAATAACATACGGAATCACAGCATATCCAGCAAACTGGATCTCAAAAGTGGTCTGCTGGATGAGTGGAGCAAGATCAGTCCAGAAACTACCCGGAAGCTGGTATCTTCCATGAATAATAGGTTTAGGGAAGTTGTTAAGGCTAAAGGATATCATACTATGTATTAACATCCTTATTTAAGTTTTTATAAGCCAAATATGTTACTTTATTAAGACTGATCCAAATAAGCTTGACATGTTTTTTGAATATGTTTTCAGTTATTGACTAATTTTACTTATTTAATTAATATTTTAATACAAACGAAAGTTTTGTTCTCAAACGTGATATAACATTAAACAAATTGGCATTTAAACATTTTGCGTTTGTTTCTTTGTTTAAACTTTATAGCACTTTGAATTTTTTGCGAGGCACTGGTCCAAATAAGCTCTGAGACACCGTATATCATTCATAAATTAAAGTATCTACGATAAACAATATTCGTTGACTGCCCAAAGCCAAATAATTGTCAAATAAAAACAAAACAAAATGCATTCATAAATCAAAATTGGAAATCTTAATTAAAAAATATTTAATTCTAGAATTGAAAATCTTTAATTATGGATTAAAGCCTCAACGTAATGTCTCAATTCTCAAAACCAGATAATGTTCCTCAAAATGAGCAACAAAATCGAAAGTTATGAAGATTAATAAAATATGAAGAATACATGAAATGTTGTTTTACAAAGTGATTGATCAAAGAAACCAAAAACCAACCGATCGTGATCTATATAATCATGATCTTTCTCTCCCCAATAAAGGCATGACAGATAAAGCTATATCGGCGATTGGCCAAAAATCGCCTTGCTGGCCTATTTAACAACAAAAATAAAGTAAATATTTACAGTGTCAAGACATCGACATTGGATAAAACGAAACGCTATTATTTTCTACCTTACCCAATGTTTTGTTTGGCCATATAAATGTATGTATTGTATACAGTGTGCATCCCATTAATGTCTAAGTTTATGATCATAACGAGCCCAAGTGAAAGACCGATATATGTCTATACAATGTGTATATATGCACATATGTATGTGCAGACCACAAACATATGCAGAATCAAATTGAATCACGCTAAACAGGGTGTAATACTCAATGAGATGGGGAATAGTATCGCAAATCGCTGCAAATCGCTTAGTTTAGCAATCGCTTAAGGTTCTGACAGTTTTGAGGATTAATTACTTCAAGTGTGCACCAGATGTTGTCAACGGGGCAGTTCAATGCTCTACACACACACAGCTTATGTATCTGTATATCTATGCTAATGTATCCATGTATCTATGTATCTGTGTGTGTCTGTATGTGTGGACACTAAGTATTATTATTGGCATTTCTACGAATGTAAAATCAGCTCATTCAAAAAATTAATATATGCCTCGTTTGCTGCGAAACTACTAAAAGCGAACACACACACACACACACACACACACACACATACACATGCACACATATGCACACTATGGATAGTCACGCGAGCGCGGTCCAAGCTATTGTATCTTTGTATCTTTAAGTATGAGCAAACTGTGCGCTGTGCTCATAAGCATAACGCCCATAACGAAACCTGTGCCACAGTTCGGAGCAGTGTAAAAACCAAACGCCGAAACCAAATCCCAAGCTCAGAGCCGTATTATGTGTCGGCTAAATTCTGTTTGAACACCGAAACCTGCAAAGGGACGGCCTGGATAAGCGGACGGACGGAATGTGGCTGGAACAGGTACCAAAAAACCAGGCAGTAATCAAGAAGGTTGACCAATAAAATATATTTATATATATATACATATATATTGATGTATATACATGTATAAGGAGTTAGCATGAGGAAGAAACAGCAGAGACAAAGACACTAAACGATCGCTAGAGGAAGCATTTCTATAAGATACAGATACTGCTGCAGATACACATGTAAGTATTTTTGAGCTATGCCCGGATTATATTCGAGCTTAAGAGTCTGCCCAAACTGGCTAACAGGTACATTTTGACCCTATTGTATATCACTGGTGTTGATGATGCTGCTGCTGCTGATGAAGCTGCTGATGATGAAGCTGCTGCTGCTGCTGCTGCTGCTGGTGGTGCCTTATTTAAATAAGTCGTAGATTAGTGTCATTTAGCAATTTAGAATTCTCAATGTGGTTAATATCCGACTAGCATTTGAGGTATGTGGCTGCGACATGGAAGAACCCCAGATCGTGTTGATTAAGATTTTCAAGAGAAAACATTTAAAGTGTTTTGCGTTCGATGGAACTGGATTTGCCAGTTATATATAGAGCTATAGCAATTGCTAACAATAACAATTATATATGTACTTCAATGGAAACATGACTCATGCAATCGACAAATGTTATCGCCAGGCTCGACGTAGATTTATTATTTAAATTTCGATACCCCAAAATTATTGAGAAATTCAGCTCATAATGGATTTCATTGACGTCCGTACTAATACAATAATAATATTTATTTCGAGTGCGTATTTTTAGTTCATTTACATTTTTTTTTTTCGAATGCCTTGACATTTGACAGTTGAATCATTAAGTTAGTCGAGATAATGGCTAGTTTAACATTTAAAATCGACGAAGTAATGGCCAATTGAATCGACTGATAGAAATAGTTGTCTAACAATTACTTGATCATCTCACTTGGCAATTGTTCGATACAAGTAACTAAATACTAATATTGCTTTCACTGAAAAATCGATGCGCTTATCTAATTACCAAAAAAATTAAACAAAAATATAATCGATCATACTTACATTGTTTTGGTTTATAGGTTAATTGAATTTATGGCTTATAAAAAACGCAACATTCGCTCAGTGTACACATACCCATAAATATTGATAAGTAAACGCTGCTCTCGTTTTCTGTGTGTATGTGTGTGTGTGTGTGTGCGTGTGTGTGTATGATTCCGTCTAATTTTTTTTTGATTTTCATTGCATTGTGTGGCATAGAGATACTACTGGGGCACCGGGCACAGTTTCAACTGACGAGGTCAAGCCCGGTCACGCAAATGAAAGTACGGCATGGGTATGGTGACTGCTGGGAGTACTATGCCGATTAGATTAGATTCGAATTATTATCATAGTTGAAACGCTGCTAGTTCCGATTTGGAAGCACTCTGCAACTGGCAACTTAAGACTTGCCACCTGTGCCGCCAACATTCTTTGGTCAGCCTTTACCTTTCCAATAAACAAAAAGCCAGCCAGATTAATATCAAATTTGTCAAAAAAAAAAATATACATATAAAAAAATACATATAAAAGCCACACATAAAAGTTGATTGTATTTATGTATTTATGAGTGTGTGCATGTATGTGACCGTGTGGGGTATACTATTTGTTATGTATACAGCCATACGTATACGCATACATACATACATATATATATCTGGGGTACGACACAGTGTACAGCAGTTTAGATGGTTTATGGCAAGGCTTTGTTCCTTAAGGCCATGCCACGTTGTCTTTGCCACCGCGATATGCAATCTTATTAGCACGCACAAATCAATCATAAAATACTAAATATACTTCCAACATATTCAAGTGCGATACGAGTTTCAGTCACACTTTATATATACCAAATTCATACATATATACTTAGGTTAAGACCTACTTTGATGAATTTCCAAATATTAATTAATTGAGTTGTGGCTTAAAATCCAATATATATATATATATATATATATTTATACACAAAATAATTAACTTCAAATAAACCATTAATGTTGTATTTAGTATGATAGTCTCTGCTACAAATTCAATGTTATATTTCACAGTAACATTGTGCATATAAATTAAAAATCATTTTCAATTTAAATCATTCCAATTGTATGAATGTGCAGCATGTGGTATTTACATTGGAAAAGTTTACATTATCTACTTCTATGGCATTCAAACGTCTTGCTTCTGTTTTGTTGCACTTTGCAGCACTGCTTATGATTTGCTGCACACACACACACACACACACACACACATGCATATGTTCAGGTGCTATAAATGTGTATGTATATAGAGCTAATATTTATGGTATTTAAGTACAATTCAGTTTTATTTTCTTACTCATTCCATTTTGTGTGTATTTCCACTCCACGCAACACTTCAGCACTTTGCTTTACCAATTTCATATAATTTCATCTAATTTTTTCTCGTTTTTTTTTTTTGTTGAGTTTTTATACATTTTACCCATTGAAATTGCTGTTAGCGAGTATAATGATATCGAATGAAGAAGGTAACACTTATCCATGTCGAAGGGTCTGTCACTCTGTTTGTCAAGGACTATCTATAAGAGCTGGAGATTTCAAATGGACCTCAAATCCAATCAATATTTCCTAGCAGCATACAAAACGTAAAGTTATCAAATTTGAGCCTTAGTTTCACAAAGCAACTGTAATTTGTTACTTATTGTTGGATATCTGGCAAGTCGGGTACCCTTATCAAGCTATCATTTTTACTTGTTTTATCAATTGTTGTTTACACACTTTGCGTTGTTAGCATTTTGTTCAAATTTTGTATTTTTATTTTTATTTTTTTTTGATATGCTGCCATCGCATGGCACTTGTGTAATCATCATCATGCATGCACGTTATGTACATATGTACATATGTACATATTCATAAGTATGTTTATATGTATCTGTATCTGTATCTGTATGTGCATCTGTATGTGTAAGTGTATCTGAAGTGTGTCTGCAGCTGTGCCTTGGCATATAGATAACAATTGGCAATGGACGAGCATCTATAATACAATAATACAGCCACAATATCCGATTGGTGGTGATGATCTATCTATGAATGCATTTGGTTGCATTCAACGTCGTCTGTTTCAATAAATGCCAATGATAATCTCTTGGGTAAATGCCATTTCGAGTTACATTTGTGATGGTTTCACGTTTTTAACTTATGACGGCAACCAGGGTGCGCAGTGTAATCAAGAAATTAGAGCACATACACACTCACACACACTCATACACACTCACGCGCTGTGACGATAGCCAAGTGTTTCATAGACATAGTTTGGTCTATGTATTTCTAACCATGTTTGTATACAAAACTATGTATGCACTTATATCTCTGTCAGCGATAAGACTCAGTTATTTATATTATATCTTGGCCGACTTCTTCTAACATTTTCTACAACTTCAACATTTATTCTGTATTCCCTAGAATCTATGGATATTTAATGCATTTTTAAATATATATATTTTTCTCTTAAATCATTTCAATAAAGAAAATTGTAGGCATCTTATGAATATGAAACAAATTTGTTATATGAAAAAATAAAATGACGCTGTGATCAGACTAATTCGAAATATATTCGACCTGCCCCATAATGTCTAAGGGTATTTAGTCATCGGTATTCCAAAGTTATCAGCTCTACCTATATACCTATTCTGTTGAGTTCTATCTTCTGTTGCTGTTGGGCAAATAGAAGAAATCAAATAAGAATGCCAACAGAAGTGTATGCGACATCAGCTGTTAAGTGAAGAAAAAACGATGGAAAAAAAAAACGGAAACGTAACATTTTTGTACATTTTGACTATGTGCGTATATATATATATATAGATATACTATGTTATCAGGTGCATATAAGTGTATCTGTATGTTTGTCTGTCTCTCTGTTTGCCTGATTTGTTTGCGCACAAAATTCTCACGTCCGTCAAATAAATACCCGGCACATGTCATATAAAGAAGCAGCTCAAGCAGCCGCAGAAGAAATGATCATCTTAAACGCAATTTCAAACTTGCAACAGATTACGTTATACAAAATGATGCATAGATCGCAATGCCACCCTCAATACTAATCATTCATATTAGTTTCGCCAACTGAGACTTTCTGATGAATATAGTCATTCACATTATCAGTGGATATAGGTTTTAATGCAAACCAATTAATAGATAAATCGTGTGAGCATTCTTCCATAGTATATATAGTGGCAGTATAATGAGATACAGTTGAACTTATCTAACTCAAACTGCACCTAGAATAGTTTGCGCATCTGACAATAGCAATACAATTCATTTTTAACTGCAATTTAAAATTCCCTAGCCATACTATGTATATACAATCAGACATGATATCTTATGACATCAGCGATTGATACACAACTGGAACTGGAACTGATCAACTTAATCGATTATCTGCCAGACAAAAATGCAGTTCGTCAACTGGATAATGCGACCTGCCCGATTCCCAGAGAATGATTTTCAAGTGCCCTTAAATTCTCGTCAAGATTAGGCAATTGGCAAACGTTGCTGGAAGTTGAATAGCAAGAGAATGGTCCTGAATTCTAAACTACACCTTCCGGGATTAAAGAAGTGAACGGCTCAATGCCAAATCGATTTTGGTAGGTCAGAAAATAATCCTGGATGCTTTAATAATAAGAATAAAAATAATAATTATTATTCTTATTATTATTATTATTATTATAATTATTATTGTTATTATTATTATTATTAGTTAACTGCAGTTCAGAATTATTAAGCTGCAGCAGCCGGCCAATCAGCGAGCGTCCTTTGTCGATAAAGAGAGAGAGAGAGAGAAAGGCCCCCTTTGAATCACATCATGTTGACGGCGTCTTCAAGTCATCAACTCGAGCAATGCCATCTCTGCCAATCAGCCAATCGGCTTGCGTTTGATAGCCAACTGTTCGTGCTCGCCCCGACTCTCCAGTGAAACGGAACTGATGCGCTGCGCTGCGGTGTAACCTGCATAGGTGAAGCATTCTTAAGGCCCGGACTGGGTGGCGATGGTGTTTAGCGTTTGACCGCGCAGCAGCTCCTCGTTGCGACGCTGTTAACGCTGTTTCTCAGAGCGCAGTGAGTTGAGCGAATCAGATGAACTTATCACAGACACCGGCCATAACACGTCAAGCCTCTGCAGCTCTGTAGCTCGTCATAAATCGCTTCCGACTTGCGCGTATAATACGCCGCGACTGTTGTTGTTGTTGTTGTTGTTCATGCTTTTGATTACCGCACGTACAAAATTGCAGCCAATTGCAGAAAATAAGCGAAAGAACAAATGCTCCAAATGTGTCGCCCACGCTCAGCTGCTTCTCTACCGACGCACGAAACAAGTGCACGAAAGTTCAAAGCGAAGCAGCGACACACTAAGCGGCGATTTTCTTTTGCGCTTGTCTTTCGTTTGTGTTTAATTTGTGCACCTTTGGGCTGGCTGCTCAATTATATTTTGTTTACAAATTGAAGTCACTATGTTTATTTGATGCACTTGATGTATAAATGTTTTAAATGCACGATATATAAACAATATATACAAAATTCACGTCGGGTCACCAAATGTTTGCGCTATCAGCTTTTTGATAGCTTTATTGTTATTAAAAACAGTTTAGCTTTATTTGAATTTATTGAGACTAGACTGCTAGACAACTGCTTAGTCTCTCAACAACGAAATTAGAGTTCATAAACACGATTAGCTAACTGCAGTTCAGTATCCCAATTCACTTAAGTTGCAGCAGCCGGCCGATCAGCGAGCGCCCTTTGTCGAGCGCGGTAAAAAGCGAGCGCTTGACAGCGCTGGCTGCTGCCGGTCAAACTGCACTTAACATTTACCTATTTTCTGCTGCTGCCAACATTATTAATAATTATTAGTATTATAATTATTATTATTATTAATATTATTATTATTATTATTATTATTATTATTATTATTATTATTATTATTATTATTATTATTAATATTGTAATTATTATTATTATAATTCTTGGTATATCTGCATTGCGACCTACTAGATATATTGCGCCCCCTTCTAAGCCTATAGCTCCTCCATCACCTCCAGCACCCGAACGAATGCGAGAATCTTTATTGAGTTGACTTCTATGTCTTTGAAGATCATAGCATGCATTCCAAAGGCTGTTGCATCCTTTCCTAGTTAAGGCCCCTTGAGGCACTGATTGCAATTATCAATTGACAATGAGTTAATAATTGCTACGCAATGGCTCGTCCAATTCGCTTACCGAACCGAAAGTGATATGCAAATGTTGACAAGACCACATTTAAACAGCACGAGACCAAGCATCTCACATATGAATATGTGTGTGTCGGAGTGTGTGTGTGTGTGTGTGTGTGTGTGTGTACATAGTTTGCTGTTGAATAGGTAGTGCGTATGGAGTTGGCAATTAGGTTAGCGCTTCAAACTGGATACTCAATATTTGCACAACGATTGTGATTGGTTAGTTGATTGGGCACACAAGCCAAATTGGTCGAACTGATGATCAGTATTCTTGGATAGATATTTGTTTTTGTTAATGTAGGTAAATTTAGAATTGACAAATTTAGGACACATGTCTTTCAGCAGTGGGTGTCGCTGGCTCAACAGCTGCTTGTGAAATTTATCTATTGTTTAAATACAATACATGCGTGAACGTATTCAAAATGAGGGCCAAGAGCCTTTTAGCATTAATATGGTTGTCAGGTTTAGTGTTAATATATATTATTTTTTTTTTAGAGGCATCGTCTGCTTCCTGGTTGCTCGTTGCTAGTTGCTAGTTGCTAGTTGCTGCTTGCTGGTTGCTGGCTGCTGTTTGTTTTTAATTTTATTTATTTTATTTAATTTATTTAATTTTTTTTTTTTTTACTTGGTTGGCGGCGCCGTTGCCGTCGACTGATTCCATCAAAATCGCATAAATCCAAAAGAAACGTTTTAGTCTCACAGCCATTGCTTGACTTTCTAGAGAATCCGTTTCTCCACTCGGTTGTCTGTAGTCGACACTCGGCTGGGTCTGGCTCTTCAAAAATAGTTTATGTATAAATTTTTGATTTGATGCCAAAATGACGCAAAAAAAGAAAACAAAAACAAAAACAAAAAGAACTTACCAAACGGCTGTGTACGATTTCTGTTGCTCGAGTACCAGCAATGGAAATGCTACATGCCACATTGGACTCCTATTTCGATCTCTGTGTTGCAAACATTGACGTGCAGTTGTGTTAGGGTCACGTTTCCAATGCTATCATCCGCC
Organism: Drosophila setosimentum; assembly: GCA_035043505.1. Lineage (NCBI taxonomy): Eukaryota > Metazoa > Arthropoda > Insecta > Diptera > Drosophilidae > Drosophila > Drosophila setosimentum. The sequence continues at coordinate 10,789,414 of JAWNMY010000090.1, read as the reverse complement.
GTCACATGCAACAGATACTCCCACACATGCACAGATACATACATTGTGTTGCATGCTTCAAGTTGATTCAACAATTTGATTATGACTTTTTAATCATAACTTATACGTACATTCATATGTAGATTTATATCAAATTATGCCAAATAGAATCAATTATATCTATATCTGTATCTATAAACTATGTATGAATGAATATTCAAGATTCGAGGCTGACCTGCCCTGCAGTCGACATTGAAAAGCAGCAGCAAAGACCGGTTGAAATTAACTGAGCCGAGAGCCAAACACTTTCTTAAATATGTAAATTTGTGACAAAGAAAGAAAACAAGTTTCTCAGACGATAAAGTCTATTCCAATACTAGATGATTATAGCTAAATGTGACTGGCATTTTTCTATCATCTTTATGACAGGGTATCTCTCTATCGAGCATTCTCGACTAGTGTCCACAATGCATATTTAATGCCTGTTCAGTTTTCACACGACGTAAACGTATTATTTCATGCTAATTTTGATTTTTATATATATGTCTATATATATTCTTTTGACATTTTGTGCGTTTGGAACAACTGAGTCACTGCCGCACCATATATTTTAATTGTTCTCAATATGCATAACTAGAATTTAATATTTTTATTTATCTCTCTGCGAAACGTGTCGCTTTTGAAATTTTTTTTTTTTTTGTTTTTGGCACTTGAATGCATAAATAAATTTAATTTTGATTTCATTGAATTAGGAAATTAACAAAAATGAAAGATTGACAATAATGTCATGGAAAAATACATAAAAAAAAAGACTATAAAAAAATACACTGCAAACTGAAAACAAGTGTTCCAAAATGATAAGAATTTAGATTTGTTTTAAAAAAGTTTTCCATTTTAACTGCAAAATAAGATTGGATCCAGTTGTTGGTCGCTGAATAATGTTTAAGCAATCGCCTAGAGATATAGACAAGGGACAATGACAAGAGACAAGGGGGTCTTTAGAGACTAGGGAATAGTTTCTGAGTGGTAGTAATTATGTTTTAATGTCCGACTATAAAAAGAATTAAGTTAAGGCCAAAAACCTAATATAACCAACTGCGCAAAAGAAATCGACGAAGAAAATGGAAATCGACAAAATTTAAAACGCTTCCAAGTTCGTTTTTTTTTTAGTTCTTTTTTTATTATTATTATTTTTTTTTTTTTTTGGTTTTTATTGTTTTTCTTTTTTTTTGTGTGTGTGTGTGTGCTTTTTGTTTCTTTATTTATTAAGTATGGGGCAGCGTGCAACGTCAACGTTTTGACGGTGGCTATAGGGTATAAGGTGACATTTCCTGCGGCCCAAGCGAAATGGCCTTCGAAGCACTTTTGCCAGCCATTGACTGACGGATACCCCGCTGTTAATTCGCGGCACAATTTAGCGGCAGTCAGTTCGAATGCCACTGCCACTGCCACTGCCACTACCACTGCCAACGTCATTTCCATTGGCTTCTACAAAAACACTGTCTGTCTATCTGTCTGTCTGTCTGTCTGTCTGCTTGAATGCGAATTTTAAGCGAATTTGCTGACACATTGCTTTTTGAGCCCAATACAATAATCGCAAATATACGCAGTATTTTTTTGATATTCATGTTTTATTAAATATTGAAAACATTTTCCGCAAGCACAACAAAATATTCTTGTGCTGGAAATGAACTGAAATGTAACCAAAAATAACAAATAAACACAATAATATGCAAATAAAATGCCGAAAGTGCCTTTAACAACAATTTGCAAGCTCGTTAATTTCAATTTTACCATCAATTGATGAGCTACAACCAAATGAATATGGCATTTTAAATTAGACAATGTGTAAAAAGTGTCCGACTCTAAAAAAAAAATGGCAATGGAGGGGGGCTAACTTAAATAGATTTATTGCCAATTTATAATCGTCCGTATAGCTTGAATGAAGCAAAGCACAAATTACAAAAAGTCTACTGGAAGAGCAGACCAGACCCGCTAATAAGCCTAATATTGCTAATACATAAATTAAACATTTTGAGTTCAATAAACCGAATAGAAAATACTAAATCTACCATATTAAATCAAAAATGTACAACTAATTTAAACTCTTGAAAGAGTTTCTAATAATGTATGGATAAAAAAAAAATTATGTGATATTTTGGATAATTGTTTGAATTGGCCAATTGTAGAGTATTGCCATTCATTCCTCGCTGCCCCAGGCAATTACGTATCGCACTCAAATTATATGTGGCTTGAGCATAACCGCAAAATGGTTTCAAATTAACGCATGTAATCAAAACACGCGATTAAAATCGATGTCAACAGTTTATTGAGTTAATAATATGTCTTGTCGCACAATATATACACACCACATACATCTATTAAATATACCAATATACATTTGTGGAATCAGCAAATTATTTGTTACATATCGTGCACTTGAAAATCTGTATAGTTTTGGATTACACAACAAAACAACAACAACAAAAAGTCGTATTTTTATAACTCCCAAAAACTGAATATGAGAACTAAAGAATTTTGCGCAATCAAGAGAAAAAATTATATACTTTGTGTGGCGAACATTTAATATGCTTACACATAGGAAATTATGCATTCCAAAAAGCCACAAATACAAATCTCAATTTAAAAAATTTGACATTTTTCAGCAGACCAAAAGAGCAAGGGATTATTTATGGAGTCTTCAACGCGTTACACATTTAGTGGCAAAATTGTTATACCCTGGTTATAAGGGTATAAGACACCATCTATTTAATTTTGACGGTGCGCAATTTAGTATGCAAAATAAAGCTTGAATCGCTTCAAATTGGAGAACATGCATAAATATATATATATATATATATAGATATAGGAATAATTAGTTCTGATGGATTTTCAATAAATTAAAAAATAAGTTTTTGCCATGTCTCATATACCATATACATATACATATTGTGCACCAGTTTTAAAAGTACAACTTTTTCTAATGCTTTTATATTTATTTTTTGTGATTATTTGATGGATGCGGAAAACCAGGCTCTGGCTGAGATATTGGTTCATGAACGTTGTTTTGAAGCAAACCAACGACTCTTTATTCTATTATTATTATTTTTTTTTTTGGCGGCCATTTGCAGTGTATTTTCTATTTATTTTATCTGCATGCCCTGCTGGAGTTTTTATCTCGTTCATTCAACGCCAACAGCTTTGTGGTTTGAATATTTTCCCACGCGAGAAGCGGAGGAGCAAAAGCCCCGGGGCACTCGCCAAAGCAAAAGCTATATCTAAAGCTAAACCTAAAGCTAAAGTTGAAGTTGAAGCTGAGGCAGAAGCAGAAGCAGAAACAAAAGACGTAGCCGGGTGTCAAAGCGTTTTGCCCCGTTTTTATCGTATTTCATTTTGACAGCACTTTTCGTGCTCTCTTCCACATTTATGTACGTAAATATACATATATATATTTATATATATATATATATATATATATATATATATATATATATATATATTATATATATATTGTTGCACATACACATATGAGAATTTAATTAAAAAGAATTTGCACGCATTGGGTCCGAAACAAAACGCATGACGAATCTAATGAACTAACCAGCAGAGAGCTGAGAATTTGTCAAATCAGACCACATTCATACACTGAAAAAAGAAACCAATCCATTTAGAAATATTTCAAATGAAATATCGAATGCTCAAATTAAGATCAACAATCACAAATTATGAATGAATTTCTTCAATAAGAGAAACGAAAGTAAATTTAAATTTATAATTTATTTAATTAACTCAGAGACACCTTATGCCAGCAATAGGACGCGGCACAATGACTTTGGCCTTGCAACAATTATGTAAGAAATCAATCGGCATACGAAACGTTGCAATTACCGGGTTGCCTAACCACGTCAACCCATTGGCTTGCACACTTGGATCAAATACAACACGCAGAAGGTTGAAGCGCCTCCACACCACCGACCTCCGGACAGTTGGGCGTTAAATGAATGTGCTGTAAATGTAATATTTTGTGTTATGTATTATCAGCTAAAACCAGTTCTATGATTACGTTATAGATATCAATTCACTGCTATTATTCGTACCATTATAAATTCTACATTTATAGTATATTGTAGGTTCATTAATGTTTAAAATATAAATGCCATATAAAAAAAATAAATAAAAAAGCATCGCTTAAAGAATATTTCATTTTCTCTCTGTGTACACACACACACACACACACAAGCATACATTATCATATATATGTGTGGATAAATAGTTGTGGGATCATTAAGTTCAGCTAACAGCTTCAGGTTATTGATCGATGCCTCTTACTCTCCCCCTCCCCCCCCCCCTAACTCCCCCACCCACCGTTAAATTAACGAAAATTAACAGCGATTCTAGAGCCTCTTAGTCGCGCATGTGCCAATCGAACAATTCGACCAATCGACCAATCAACCAATTCAACAATCTAACAATATTTAACGCGCTATTGGCACACGCGACAATCTGAATCTGGTCTTCTGGCTATTTCCATACACTTGTCATTTTGGCAGCAGTCAACTAAGTTAAAATTGTTAAAGCAAAACAACAACAACAAATGTAATCAATAGTTGTTTGTGCTTTGTCAGTTTTTTGAAGGGCCGCAAACGAGAGGGATATCACCGAGCAAATCCAGCACGGCAACAGCGGCAGCACAAATAGAATTTGGACGTGTGAATTGTTTGCACAGTGGTCTGAAAGCATACAAACAACAAAAATCACAGATTACAACCAAATTACTGAAAAGTGAGAGTCATTTTCACAGCAATAACTCGACTTTTATCATTACTCAAAGTGTTATTCATATTTCCAAATGGTATAAATTCCTTATATGTATATAGACCCACAGACTGCGCAAAAAATCATAGATATGTGTATAGTGAAATTATACAATTACTAGCCTTTAGGTTGGAAAATGAAAACAAATTTGCTAAAATAATTCGACTCTTATCACAGACAGTCCCGGTTTCTATAGTCATCCATTGGTTTTGCCCTAACAGCCCTTTAGCCCTTTTATCGCGCAGAATTCAGTACCAGGTCATTAATTAAACTATCAATAGAGTTATGCTATTTCCACAATTCCGCAGATTTTTGAGTAACTTCCTAACTGCATCATCTTGGTAGATCTTTGATTTCACCCAGCTTAAGGGTTTCAAACTAATATGAAAGTACATATGATCTCCCAAGTAGAAAAGCATGAGTGCAAAAACAGTTAATAATATTTGCCCCACGGTGCCCACACTGCCGTACAAATATTAGTTTATATATATAAGATAAGAATATTATATTATATATTAGTTTACTTTTCCTAATAAATCTTTCTTCTCTTCCTAATCGTAGAATTATACATGATGTAAGCGATGGAAAAATTATGAAATTGATTCATCAAAATAAAATCAGTTTAATTAGTTTTCCAATTTCGATCAGAATTATAAGGAATTTTCAAACTTTTTCTGATTATTGATTGATAATTTGCCAAAATGAAAGACGATGGCTTTCCATATCTATTACAATACATGTGCTACACCATTGACAAATGGTATTTGTCCCACTGTGCCGGCTCGCTTCATACATACGCAACGTTGTCCAAGTTTCAGGGTCAATCATGTAATAATTTAATTTGCATGGCGTTCTTTATTAGACAACGCACACATGTACATACATACATATATACATATATATATATATATATATATATGTGTGTGTGTGTGAATATGTACAAACTTGATTATCATAGTGTTCTTTTTTTGTTCTTCCTCTTCTTTTTTGAGTTCTACCTTTTTAAGCTAGCTCCGCTTTATTGTTTGTTTTGTTGGGCTTTGTGTTTTTGTTTTGCTCAACGATTCGTAAGCTGGCAGCGAAACAGTGATTGCGACCCAGTTTGTTGTCAGGCTGCTGTGGATAGTCTTCCAGCTAAAAGAATCCACTCCCTTCCTCTCCCTCCCTCTCTATCTCTATCACTCTCTCAGCATGTTGCTCAACTATGCATAGCTTGATCATCATCTCATGTCCCGATTCGAGTTCGGCATATCTTTTTGTAGCCATATATCTATATCTATATATATATACATATATATTTGTATGTCTGCAGTCTGATGCCCATTTCTCATGGTCAGTTTTTTTTTTTGTTCATTAATCTTTCGCCTTCACTGGGCAATGGGCTATTGGGAATTGGGAATTGGAAATAGTCAAATGTTGTGCGAACTTATTGGCATTTATGTATGTATATGTATGTATCTGGAAGTTCAACTGCGGCTAACACCCCCCATTGGGCGCACTGACGCGCCACCCCACATAGCACCTCACCTAAACATCTCCAACTGGTGCGGCTTTTGTTCTTCCAATTTACTTAATTAACTCTAAACGTCGCCTTTAGCATATTGCCATATTGCCATATTCTCCTATACTCGCCTATTTCTCTTACTTTTGACCACACTAATTTTTTTTTTTTTTTCTTATGGTTTTTGCATGCGAAATTCTTTGGCCAACTCACTAATTAGCGGTTTGGACTTACTGCTTTTTTTTTTTGTAGTTCTTTCTCTATATTTTCACAGCGATAATTTGTAGTTATCGAATTTATAGAGTATTAGCCCTTATTGTCTATTGAAATATTTACAAAATGATCTTACTTTAATAACGTTTTAAGTGTAAGCAAATTGCACTAATTTTTATTGACTCACATCGAGTTTTCCGATTTTTACGAAGAATGTGTTTTGACAAATGAAATAATGTCTTTTATTATTGTCATATTGTTTATTTTTGTGATTTTTTTTTGTAGAATTATGTGAAGCTCTTGCAACTGGTTAAAATAGACTAAAAGAAGATTCGTTATTAAAAACTAAAATTAAATATTCGTTCGACTGTTTTGGAAAAAGTGTTTTGAATGCTGTCAGTTGTGGAGGCGAATCGGTTTCGTGCAGTGTATGCGATTTCACTCGACTATCAGAGATGAAGCAAGCTGCGCATATACCAATAAACTCGACATGGTCTATTGTATTGGCCTTCGTCGTGGGCCAGCAATCTATTGTTGTTTCTACTATCAGCGCTAACCATATTAATATAATTAAAGTCCCCCTATACGAATAGTGCGAAATGCGTATCAGAAATTTTCACCAAAATATATATATAAAAAAAATATATACCAACAAAAATCGGGCAAAAAATAGCGAAATCTAATAGGAATCCGCAAAATGTTCCTAATAGTTCTAGCTGCTTGTTGCTATTATTGTTGTTGTTGGGCATTTTAAAATTAAACAACCAAAGCGTGTTTGTGTGTGTGTGTGTGTGTGTTATAGTATGAGATTAACAACGCATATTTGCAGAATCGCACGATGCAGACCTTGATTAATAAGTATGTTCACACACATACAATAAAAATATATATATTTTTATATACATATATATATATATGTGTGCATAGCTAAGAACTATATGTTATAACTATACGTATATAAAACTAGAGTGCTGTAGTCGAGTGGACTCGACTACGATATACCCTGAACACAGTTATTAAATATATTCTATTATTATTGGTAAATTCCCCTTTTAAAAACATTTGCAATAAAGTGCGAGCAGCTCTGCAAGCGCCCTCTGCCGACACACAAAAACATATCGAGGCTCGCATCGATTACATGCCATCTCTTTCTCACTTATGCGCTCGCATAATTATGCATACAGAAAATGCTTGCGGCTGCTGATAGAAATGCGATCAATATGAGAATATATTTTCGACTATACCTATAACAGTTGATCAATATTATATATTAATATAGATTAATTAGAAGATTCTGCCTTTAAAATTGTGACATTTATTGCTATCTGAAATTAAATGTATCGATATTCGATAAACGAAGACAGACAGATCAAAATAACGCAAACTTGATCTGCGCCTGGTATACGAGAACCTATATTCCAAATTTGAAGTCTCCAGCTCTTACAGTCTCTGAGATCTGCGTGTTCATACAGACGGATGGACGGACGGACAGACGGACATGGCTATACCGACTCGACTATTGATCCTGATCAAGAATATATATACTTTGTGGGGTCGGAGATGCTTCCTTCTGCCTGTCACATACATTTGCACAAAACCATTATACCCTTTTTTTGCCCATTTTTAATAGGTTCAGGGTATAAACACACGCATTTACGCACACACACACACACGCATTCTAAACACATTGCCTACGCAGGCAAACGCGACTTTTTTGGCGATACGGAAAAAAATGACCTTCGAATAAGAACAAGTAAGAGTGCTGTAGCCGAGTGAACTACGACTACGATATACCCTGACCCCAGTTATTAAACATATTCTATTATTATTGGCTAATTCCACTTTAAGAAGATTTACACTAACACGTGAAACAAGCAATCGTAGGTAGCGGGGCTCATGCCATCCCTTTCTCACACATGCGCTCGCATATATATGCATACAGGAAATGCTTGCGGCTGCTGATAGAAATGTGATCAATATGATAATATATTTTCGACTATAACTTGGGTGTTTCCTTTCCGATCTTGGGCATTTCATCAATAGTATGCATATGCATATTATGTATTAATTAGAAGATTCTGCCTTTAAAATTGTGACATTTATTGCTATCGGAAATTTAATGTATCGATATTCGATAAACAAAGGCAGTTATCGAAAAAATAACGCAAACTTGATCTGCGCCTGGTATACGAGAACATATATTCCAAATTTGAAGTCTCCAGCTCTTACAGTCTCTGAGATCTGCGTGTTCATACAGACGGACGGACGGACGGACAGACGGACATGGCTTTATCGACTTGACTATTGATCCTGATCAAGAATATACATACTTTGTGGGTTCGGAGATGCTTTCTTCTGCCTGTTACACACATTTGCACAAAACCATTATACCCTTTTTACCCATTTCTAATGTTTTCAGGGTATAAAAAGAAGAAGAAGAAAAAATAGTGATAGTAAATAAGTTGACTAAGTGTTTTAAATGAATTATAGCATAACACTAAGGTCTATGACATTTGATAAGATTTCGCACCACACACACATTTAGCTCAGCAAACAATCGAAGCTCACATTCCCCCCTCTCCATCCCCCCTCTCCATACCCCCTCCTTTTACACACCCCACAATGCCACCTGCCTGAAGAGGAGCTCGGGGCCCTTTTACTGTTTTTGTTGTTGGAAAATGCGACAAGTGTTTTGATTAGCATGGGGTTATGTAATGGTTATTATGATATTATGTGTACATAGATATTTATGTCACATTTGGAACTATCTCAGAGATGTGCTAGACCTATAGAAGCAGACATTGATTACACACCGATTCCCATTGTAGAATTAATGCAACAGCTTTACAAGCATAAATCCAGACAACTGGTTTTGTTAAACCGGAGTCAAACTGACGAACTATTTGTTGTAGTAGCTCGACTTTATTTAATTCTTGTTAATTGTAAATCTTATAACAAAATGTTTTATTTGAATATATCTAAGATATCTATATCTTTCTAATCTCTTCTATCTCTCTCTCTCTCTGTCTCTCTTTGACGGATGCTGATCAAGAATATATATACGCGGCAATATTATATATTATTTTATTAGATTATATTATACACCCAATGTTAGACTGTAAAATATAATTATTAATAAGTGTTAAGACTTCAATGGAACTTTTTAAATAAAGCAGTTTGTGAAATGTTCAAAATAATGCCTTGTGCATCTGTCTAGGATTTATAATACACATACATATGGATACATATCATAAGTCATCGGATTCATGCTGCAATAAGGAGAGCAATAGAATGTTTCAGAAGATTAACCAAGATCAAATAGGAATTCAGCCGAAGAAAAGATGAAAAGAAAGAAACTTCGATTGAAGGGTAATTGAAACAACTGAAAGTTCACGGCTTGAAGATACCCTGTAGCCAATAAGTAAGCCCCCCCACTTAAATCCGGCAGATTCTTTTATTTGATTGAGTTGAATTTCAATATAACTAAAATTGACGTGGACTAAAACATTCTCTAAACTTCAAATTTAGCTTACGGTTTTTGAGTATAATTTAGCGTATATGCAAATATATATAAATCTTATGAATTGCATATATTCAAACACAGCTTCGTATGGAACGTTTTTGGTATCAATTTATTTTTATATTGTGATAAATACTTGGTGAATGGCTCTCATACAAACTGTCACAGGCCAATGATATGAAGAAGATCCATTGAGATTCCTTTCGATTCCTCTCTCTCCTTCTCTCTCTCTCTCTCTCTCGGTCTCTATCTGTCTATGTCGCAGGCAGCCAAACAGCCAAATAACATGACAGCAATCCCCAGGTGGGCTAAAATTAAAGACCATCCGAGATGTCGTCGTGCCAACAAACTGCATTCTAAATTTGTTGTAAAACTGTTCTAAGGGTGGCCAAAAATATCAGAGAGTATCTATGTGCATACATATACTGAAATATGTATATATGCATTGCTCTATAGACACACACACACACACACACATATACATATACATATACATATATATATATTTATATATACTTCAAACGGAGAAAAGGTCACGGCTCGCAACGTAAATAATTGGAACGCCAAAATGATAGGCTTGTGGGCTAACTAATTGGAGAGAAAGACTTTCACCGATAATAAGGATGTCTGTACTCGATGAGTAACTCCATAGGGGATCCGCAAGACAATATTTGAAAAATGGTAAAGACAATCGAGCATATTAATTAACACATACTCTGACAATAAATAGCTCTGAATTTTACATCTATCAAAAATTAAATCGTAATTTCTAAATAATTTCTATGGAAAACGAAGTTTTGCAATTTATCCAGGTTTATTTTTCAATTCTATTTTTCTGAAATATATATCTTAATAATAGAAAATATATCTGCAATGTAGAAATGCAAACCCTAATAATTAGAAAACAAAAGAAATCCTTTCCAATTTTGTGTCTAAACTGCCATGTTAATGTTAATATATATTCATTTGATATGTGAAATCATCAAATACTAACATATAAAAATAATAATATAGTAGCAAAAAAAAGTTAAGATTTACCGATCTTCCATTTTAATTTATGACATGCAAATAATTTCCAAAATTCTGTCGTAACATTAGCCCCATTATCGTAGACAATAATCGAATTTGCAAGACTTTCAGCTAATTCTTTTAAAATGTTTAAGATTAATGTGAGTTTTGTCCCGTTTTTTGTTTTTTTTTTGTTTTTTTGTTTGTTAATGCCGTCGAAATAATATTTAACCTAAAATCGTTGGTGATGTAATAAACTGTAGGCGTAAGAAAGTTTAAGTTCTTTCTGTGCGTCACTTCACAGATCATTTGTGTAAGCCAAGTTCTTGTCGGCCAACTTCCCCTTAATTCAACTTTAGCAGTGTCATTTTTGTTTATTGTACCTTTTTCAGTGCGTTTCGCATTTACTGGGATTTTTTCTGATTTATTTACTTAATTAAGACTAAAAACAGTTTAAACAGTTGAAAATTTGAAAATAAAAACAACAAATTCTTTACAATGAAACGGAATTGTTGGCAGCAGCTGAAAATAGGTAAATGTTAAGTGCAGTTTGACCAGTTTGGCAGCAGCCAGCGCTGTCAAAAAAAGATAAAATGCAAAATATACAAAAAATATCCTGGTGAATAAATGGAAATTTCGTTAATAGCAGAATTTTTGATGAATTTTAATTGGTATTAAACTGGAAAATTGTTCAGTAAATGCAGTAAAGAACTGAAAATGTAGAAGAGAGAGAGAGAGAGAGAGAGAGAACGAGAGAGAGAGAGAGAGACAGAGAGACAGACAAAGATAGCTACAGAGAGCTGAGCGGAAACGAGACAGCAAAACAGATTTTCTTTTCATGCGTATCGCCGAGCTATCTGTGTGTGCGTGTGTGTGCGTGCGTGTGTGTGTGTGTGTTTAATGATTTTCCATAGATAACCTCAAGTGCAACATTTTGACGAGTAGTACACAAGTGCCGAGCCACAAATCGTTGCTGCTGCGGGGCGGGGGGTCGTTTATTTTCTACTTTTTGTATCGGCTGTCGTCGATTATGTTATACCCTGCAGCTGCGCTCAGTGCAGCGGGTATACATAATTATCTACTTGATATGTGGATCAATGTATTATCGAAATTGAAATTGACAACGCATTCGTTAATACCCTTTGTTTGTACATCTTCGGAGAGTTTTGAATACGAGTTTTACTCGCAGGGTATTTAGACTTCGATCATGCCTTGTTGTATTTTTTTGTTTTTTTTGTGGCTGTTGCACTCTTAGCATTTCGAGTGGGTCCCTTCTCGTGGCACTTGTGCGCCACTTTGTCAGACCTTTTTTATTTTTTTTTGGCTACCCTCTGCTGACCGGGTTGCATCGCCTTGATACAAACTATGGCCTGATTGCCATTTTTTTTTTTTGCATACATAAATTCGAGAAATGCATCGACTAGACTAAACACTGGGCCAAATTGCCAGTTTGTTGCATGTGCAACTTCGAAAAATGTTTGGGAAGGAAGTAGTAATTTTACTATAGTAATGTTATTATAAGATTATCAGGCAATAGTTTACACAAAAATATAAAATTACAACAAAAAGTGCATAAATATATAATCGAAATTATTGCAACACTGATATTATAGTACACCTTCACCGTCCAAAATTCTCAATCTCTGAGTTTGCTAAAGTTATAAAAGTTACAAAACAAAAATACTTTTCGATTTAACTTAAAGGTATATCGAATTTCAACAAGATTGATCTGTAATTGTTAAATAAATGAAATATTGTTAATTATTGTAAACTGCATCACAAAGTGTATTTTATGCCGACAGAGAAATGTCATCAATATTTTCTGCATTTTTATTTTTTTCATTTTGTATATAGTTGCTTTCACTTACAAATATTTTCAATTATTAGCAATATTTTATTACAATTTTCTGCATTTTTTTTTAATAGGTTTTTGCATTTCTACTTTTTACAAATTTTCAATTATTAGGAAATACATTTTCTAAAATCCAAAAAAAAAATACACATTTTCCGAATTGAAAGAATATTTTTTTTTGGCATGATCATTTTCTAAGAATCTTCCAATATTTTTAGATGTCAGGGCGATTTTCTTAATTTCAATGCAAAATGTACATATGCTTATAATTTTTTATATTTTAAAATACTTAGAATCCACAGTTTTGTGGCATATTTGAACTATTTGACTTAATCAACTGAAACTTGAATTTAATTGAGTTATGGCTAACTCAAAATATAGAAATATAAAATAGATAATAGATATATTTACATATATATAGTGTCTGTGATAATGATTAGTAATGCTACTTGTTCAAGCATCTAGTAAAAATAGGTCTCATTTTATGGTGATAGAATCAAGATCTCTTCAAAATCTTCAATTCATCTGGGAAAGAAATATTTTTTATTTTGGGACATAATAAAATTAAATAAATAAAATAATACAACAAATTATAGAATTTATAAAATATAATTTTTATTTAACTTCAGTATTGATTGCTTGTTTTTAAATCAAATTTTAATAATTTTTTTAACTATTTTTTAAGTATTTCTTTTAATTCTAGATTTGATTTAATTTCTACAGATAATTGAAGCAAATGTTAAAGTTGCTTTAGGTCTGCTAAACATTTGCGTCGTGTTTGTGTCCTTGAGCTTGTCTGGGCAACTAGGTAGCCCGAGGAGATGTGGAGATGTCTGGCTGCCTGGCTGCCTTCTCTGCGTTCTCTCTGTTTTCTCTGCCCGCGGCCGAGTCCAGAAAGCGAGTAGCCGATTTCAGCGAATCCAAGTCAATCCGAGAGAGAAACCCAATCTCAAATTGCCAGCACAGACTTTGTTGTTATGGCAGCAATCAGGATGCAGGCAACACATTCCACAGGAAGCGCATCATCCCACAAGCTACTATGTGTGTGTGTGTGTGTGTATGTCTCTGTGTGTGTGTGTTTGTATTACTCGTGACCTTCACGACAAAGTTCAGGGCGACAAGGACGAGGACCGAAACGAAGCCTTTACAGATTTTTTCGATAGCGCTATCCCCAAAACCCTCCGCACCCACCCCTCCACGCCCATGTCCTGCACACATATGTTTGTTTCATCTTCCTACTCTCTCTCTCTCTCTCTCTCTCTCTGTCTCATTCCATTCCCCTTACTCTTTCTCTCTCTCCCTCTCTGTATATCTGGCACGTTTTATGTTCTTTTAGCTCCTTTTTTATGTCTGGCAAGTTTCTTGTTCTTGCTGCCCACCATTCCACAACACCAACACCCATCCACCCACACCCCTTCACCCGCCCTACCAGCCCCGTCTACACTTCCTCCTAAGAAATTTGTGTCAAGTTTTCCACACAAAAAAGAAATAAGCAAACTTTGAGTGTGTGCATATGTGTGTGTGTAGCCCGTTGTTCTCAACAACCCCTTCCCCACCCCTAAAATCATAACTTCCCTTAGACGTTTTTAAATATTTAATTTAATTAAAATTCATCGCCGCTTTTGGAAGTGATTAAGGGGCACTGGAAAAGTAGCAGGTGACCTTGATTAAAAACAACAACAAAAATCTCGGAAAAGGTCAACAAATATTCCACACACAACCATTCTACCCTCCCTCTCTCCACAAAACCACCCGCGGCAAGTTGAGCTGCATTTCCTGCATACATACATACAGTGACTCAGAGCTTATTTCAAGCAGTGTCAAGGAAACAAACTCAATATGTTTAAATGCCAATTTGTTTAATGTTATATTAATATATAGTCAAAAACTGAAAACATATCCAAAATACATGTCAAGCTTATTTGGATCAGTCTTAATAAAGTAACATATTTGGCTTATAAAAACTTAAATAAGGATGTTAATATTTAGTATGATATCCTTTAGCCTTAACAACTTCCCTAAACCTATTATTCATGGAAGATACCAGCTTCCGGGTAGTTGCTGGACTGATCTTGCTCCACTCATCCAGCAGACCACTTTTGAGATCCTGTTTGCTGGATATGCTGTGATTCCGTATGTTATTTGCCAGCAGAGCCCACACATTATCAATAACATTTATATCTGAAGACGGGGCCGGTGGAATTATCATGTGGGGGCAGTTCCAGATAAGCCAGGACTGTACTAATCCGCACATATGCCTGGGGTCATTGTCGTGGTAGAACCGGAAAGTACGTCGGATTCCTAGGTACTTTTTACATAACCCGACCTAGCTGGTGGGGAAACCCCATTTTATTAGGGTCATATATTGATTTTGGTGGTTAATATATGTACCTGTCATAGGATTTTGGAATTTTTGAAAAATAATGTATAATTAATTTATGACAGGCAATTAAAAATGTTGCTTGCCACTGCTTGAAATAAGGTCGGAGTCACTGTAGTTGAATGTTGCCGCAACATGATGGCAAGCATTTGAGCAATTTCACTCAAGTGCCGCTAACACGCTCGCTCTTACGCCACCAGCAACTCACTCAATTCAAACTCAACTTATTCGTGCGTGCTCTCATCACAGTGTGTGGTGTGCTATGGTGTGGTGTGTTTCTGGTTCGCTACGGCCGTTTCATTCACACTTTGCCGTCGTTCGCGGCGTTTGCTTGAATTTCACAACCCAACTATGAGTTCTATAATTAGTTAATTGCTTCTATTTCAATTGTTAGTGCAATTGCAGCCTGCATATATACATACATATGTATGTACATACATACATCGACATATTGTGAAATACCGGCAAGAAATAATCAAGATCCAGCATTTTCGCTCTTAAATTTTCAACTTGCTGTGAGAGCGAGAGCGAGGAGAGTCGACATACTTGGCGTTTTTCGCTTTTGTTTTGAGTCACTTTCTTAGCCGCTGGCAGTCCTCGTAAAACGAAACCAAACGAAGTGTGCGTTGTGCTGCTCTCTCTCTCTTTGTGTATATGTCAGGTCCAATCCGTTATAAAGCTCGACGCTGCATTTGCAGTCTCCTTTTTTGCTGGATGTCTGCCTGTGTGTGTGTATGAGGCGACTGTACCACAACCGGCAGCGCGTCTTCGGCATTGTCTTTGTCGCTATCTTCTTTGCGTATTGCTATTTTTGCAGCTGCTGCTCTTTCTGCCTGTGTTTACTCATGTTAGGTATATTATTGCTGCTGCTTCTCTCTCCTCTTCTCTTCTCATGTCTTCTTGTGTTGTTGTTTTAGTTGCCCTTTTTGCTGCTGCTCTGCACTTGTGCGTAATCCTGCCAAATTTAATCATGTGTCTATCTCTAAAATGCGCTCAAATTGAATGCGAAAATATTTGCAAATCAATTTTTGTTTTAGTCTTCAATCTGATCATTGGAATTTGCCAGAAGTCATAAAATCGTGAGCGTAGTGATGAAATTTGAAAAGCTCAAACGCCCACTGCGCCAGTCCTATGAATCATATATGTAGCTTTCAAAGCTCTCCGTTTATTTTTGCCTATTGCATTTTTTTGTGCAACGATAACAACGATAAGTGGTGCCATGGACAAACGAGCAAAGCAAAACAAAACAAAAGTCAATAGAATGCATCTATTTTTTTTTTTTTGCGTTATTTGTTGGTGAATTATTTGTTTGCTTTTATTAGAATACAGGTGTTTCTGTGATTGTGTGTGTACATATACAATTAAATTATAAATGTGCTTGGGTTTTTTCTAGATAATTGGTTTTTTTATTTTAGTAATAAAAACATGAGATTTCCTAAGGATTTATTTTTTCTTAATATGCTAATACATTTAATCAAACATCAGAGATTGACATTTGATATACATATATATATATATACTTAAACATTGAAGATTTGTTTTTTTCTTTACAGAAAAACGGCGCAGTTAACAACAATGTTGCCATGAAAAAGCTGCGTATTTCTTTTCTTATCAGCAAGTAGAAAATTGGCTAAAGCGCAGCTGTATATATATATATATATATGTGTATATATGTATGCATATTTGTATATTGGAAACTCATTTCAGTTTCAGTTTTTGCGACGCATTTAAATTGCAATTACAGTACCACCTGTCAACACCGAAAACGGCGACGCATTCTTATCAACTGTAAAACGTAACAGCATGTCAAAGTAGCCCACCCTTCCCCATTCTGGTCGAACTCTGCATTCCCGATTACAATGTTGTCACACGTGTAAGCTATTAAATATGCAGGAACACAACGTTTAGGAGTAGTACACCCACAGGGAGTCCGAGTGCGAGAGCGAGAGAGATAGAGAGTTCGCTGGTCTATCGCCATTTGCTGTTTGTATATATATGTGTGTGTGTGAAAAGCTGTGGCAGATTTTTGTATTTTGCACATCTGTATGGAAAATGTACCGTTACGAATTGCACAATCATTTGCAACCGAAAAGAAAACCCATATTTATATTACGTTATTTTATGCAATTTCTGAATTAGCTTTAAAATGTGACCATTTTGCAAATAAGAAACACAGTATAATAATAAACAGAAACAAGAACCAGAAAAACAAAAAATAACTCGCCGAAACCAACGCCGACTGCGGGTAACACTTGTTGGAACAGCAAAACTAACACACTAACACACACATTCATACGAACATACATATATGAAAGTGCAACGCAGTAGCAGTGCCGAAGCAAAACGTAAAACTAAACAGAAAGTGCTAAAGTAAAATAAATAAAATTTACGCAGGCAAAATGCACGGCAACCTGAAGAAATGGTACCAAAATAACGGAAAAGTCGCACACAAACACAAGCATTTGTATACGTATGTAATTGAATGTGTGTTATATGTGGTAAGTGTGTACAAACGGTACAATAATTGTGTATAATTATTTTTGTTTTTCAACAAATCGCGAAATATTGAAATCAAAATGCACGAAATTCAAACAAATTTAAGAATGGAAGAATAAATGATAATTAATGATAGGTAATAGGCATAGCTGTAAAAACGCCTTTAATCTTGCACAATTTGCATGTATTTTTCAGAATTGGTAACCTTGGCATACATGCAAAAACGCATACGCACACTTATATATATATCCATGATTTTAACGAGAAACCTTACTATTTGATGATTGATTTTTGATAAGAAATATAACAGAATATTATTAATTATTTTATTATATATATTATGTGCAGAATTGTAATTTTATTTTTGTAATTTCTGGCTTAACTAGATACTTATGTATGTGTGTGTTATTTCTATCGTTTTTATTTTGCTTTATTTTTTGCTTACATTTTTATTTTGTATTTCTGCCTTGCTTTTAATAGAAAGGCCATTTTCGTGGGTAATGTGGGAAGTGGTGGGAGGGGGTCGTGTCTTAATGTTAGCTTAAATTATAGCTACGCACGCAAAGTGCCATAAGCACCTAATCTATATAAATATGCACAAAAGTATACAAATGTATGTATACAGACTACAGAATTATTGCGGAATGCATTTGGTCTATGCACATTTTTGTTTTGTTCACTTATTTGCTATTGTTTATATTCGATAAAACAATAATAATAGCACACACACACACGCGCACACTGGCAAAGACAGAGAGAGAGAGGCACGTGGGTGTGTATGCTCAATATACGAATCGACTCAAAGTTGGCCCGGCTAAGAAGCAGCCGGCCGGTGGAGGCGTTCAAAAATAAAGGTAAATAAACAGAGAGCGCTGAGAGCGTAGCACGTGAGTTAATTTAAAACTGAGTAATTGTCAAGATTCAAGTTTGCTTTCTCGCAGCAACAAAAACCAAAACAACAAAAACAGCAACAGCCAAAACAGCGGCAAATACATACGCGCTCACACAAATTTGAACTCAATTTCATCTCACCACGCTATAGAGAGAAACCGGCTGCTAGCTGCTATAGTGGTTGTTGTGGTTGGCAACTGTTGTCAGTATTGCGCACTCTTAATTGTGAATTCGGCAAGGCTGAACGTGCGACGCGTAGTTGGCTCTTCGTCTTTGTAGATTTTTGCTGTTTCCCGCCCAACAAAAAAAAAATTAAATATTAAATAATTTTAATTTTAAATAAATAAGACATAATCTGATACACCACAAATACCCTAACTAGGCAAAGCAATAGACGACAACAATTAATATAAAAAACACACATAACAACAACAAAAGTTTACAAAAAAAAAAAAAATTAAATATATAAAATTCCTAATGGACTAACTGAAATAAAAAATGAATATTTATATATATGTTAATATATATATTTTCGAAAGATTACCAAAAATTTAAGGAAACAAATTGCAAATGTTGAAAATAATACAAATTTGTACGTCGATGTTTATTTTTTTGCTGTTCTGTGACAACGATCAAAAATATAAAAAAATAAAAATAAAAGAAACGAAGCAGTAACAAATTGGATTAAAAATTGCACAGCAAAGGTAAGTTTAGTTAGTGCAAAAGAAAAAAAAATTAATTATAAAATATACAAATAAATACAAGTTACAAATTAAAGTCCCGCATATATATTTGTGTATATTTTTTTTGCCGCCTGCCTTTTTGCATCAATTTGCAATTAAAATCAACTAACAATACAAAAAAAAAAAATAGGTAATAGACACACAAGCAGACACAAATTAAAGTCGTAAAGGCGAATTCTTCGTTTTCGCTTTCCTTTGCTGTCCGCCCCGACAGCGAACGAACAGACGCGTTTGTGTATTAGAATTTACCGCTGCAAGGGCCTATGCGACGTCTGGGAAGAGCGCAAAAAGCAGACACGCCAAAAGTTCGTTTTGCATTTTAAAGAATTTCGTTAAAATAGATCATGCGCGCCAAAGAGATGAAGGGAGATAGATAGATCGCAAATAAAGAAATTAGTGAATTTCCTATATTTTTATACCCTGAATTCATTAAAAATGTGTAAAAATGGTTTTGTGCAAATGTGTGTAACAGGCAGAAGAAAGCATCTCCGACCTCACAAAGTATATATATTCCTGATCAAGATCCGTCCGTCCGTCTGTATGAACACGCAGATCTTAGAGACTAGTAGAGCTAAAGACTTCAAATTTGGAATATAGGTTCTCGTATACCAGGCGCAGATCAAGTTTGCGTTATTTTTATCGATAACTGCATCCGTTTATCGAATACCATATATTAAATTTCTGATAGTAATAAATGCCACAATTTTAAAGGCAGAATCCTCTAATTAATACATAATATGCATATGCATACTACTGATCAACTGCCAAATTTCGTCATCGATCGGATAAGAAACACCCAAGTTATAGGCGAAAATATATTCTCATATTGATCTCATTTCTATCAGCAGCCGCAGTAATTTTCTATATGAATAAATATGCGAGCGCATAAGTGAGAAAGAGATGGCATGATAATCGACGCGAGCATCAATATGTTTTTGTGTGTATTTTGCGGAGCTGCTCGTATTTTGCGGAGCTGCCTAGAGCTGCTCGCAAATGTGTGCAAATCTTCTTAAAGGGAAATTTGTCAATAATAATAGAATATGTTTAATAACTGGGTTCAGGGTGTATCGTAGTCGAGTTCACTCGACTACAGCACTATTGTTTTTTTTATATTTTATATTAGCCTCTTACTGTTATTGTGTGTGACAAGAGACTAGAGAAACAAAAAAAAAAAATGACTACGTGTTGCCAAGTCATTAAAGTGTCGGGGGAATCAAATAAAATTCTAACAATTTATTTATATTTGAAATCATTGTGCATTGCTTTGATAACTTGGGTGAACTGAACTGATAACTGTTCTCAGATGAAAAGTGAAATTAAAACAAATAAAATCATATACTTACTCGTATGCTTCGTGCTGCTTTCAAAATGGCGACTTCTTGTTTGTAGCTGTCGTAACTGTTATACGAAACTTCTTAAAATGAGGAAAATTAATTAAAGAGTTGGATGTTTCACGAAATATTTTATTTCTAATCAAATGAATATGTTTTATAAATCCGCCAAGTGTGGAACTCTTAAAACCATTGCTTAATATAGATTTATATTTCATTTTATGTCTTTTCGACACTAAAATATATTAGTGCTTGGCAAAAAAAATATATAAAAATGTGTATATAAATATATATATATATGTAAAATATGGCGTTTTTAATCAAAAAAAATCTAACTTCCGGGTATTTAAATTTAGAACTTGGTGGTAATAAAAAGCGTATTTGGTATTTTCGGTGTACATACGCATTTATATGTACATATATATAAATATTAAATGCATATATATATATGCTTTTATATGAAAGTAAGATGAAATCTAAATGATAAGAATGAGATCATAATAAAATAGTAAAACAAAATCTGCGTATGGATATCTAAAAAATATAAATAGTATACAAATATTAAAATAATAAGAATAAGATATATTAAAAAAGTGAATATATTTTATTTTCATATTATTATTGAAAGATTTTTATAACTCAGATGAAATTATTTATTAGCTAAATATTATTTTTTTCAATATTAAAATATTTTTATAACTCAAGTAAAAAGTAGTTAATTGACATAGAATTTTTATTTAATTAGTGTTATCTTTATTTCAATATTGAAAGTAAAATAATAAATTTCTATTAACTAACGCATTTTTTTTTTATTTTTTTATTTCAATATTTAAATATTTTTAGAACTTGAATAAAGATTATTTGATATTAACTCTAACGTTAATTCAATATTTGATTTGGTTAGCTCTTGCAGCCTTAAACAACAACAGCAACAGCAATAACAATTAGAAATCAACACTTTTTGAGGGAACAGAATACAAACGAGAACTCAACCAAAATGACGACCGTTTCCAATGGCGCAGGAATCCCGACTGGTTGCTACTACGACTACGATGTTCCGTATAGTCCACAGTTTGACGATATGGAATTCAATGACTTACTCGATATAGGCCTGGGCATGTCCAGTATAACATATACGGGTAATAGGCTGCCCAGCATACAGAACGATATCGCCAAATTGGATGCGGATCGGGCGAGTTCGATAAGCATTTCCAATGCCGATAATTTGACCAATGACATTGACATCAAGCCCGAGATACGCAATGTCGACTGCATGTGGTCCGCTTCCGCCAACAGCATGGCCAACCTCAAGAGCACCATTAACAGTAGCAGTAGCAGTAACATAAACACAGATGGGGACAACGTCAATTCTGCTGCATCCAGCTACAGCGAAAGTAGCGCTGTGCCCCCAGCCATCGTCACTGGCACTTTGTTCATTAAACGTGAGCCACTCGATGAGCACGACGATCACGATGAGCACGATGATGATGAGCACGACAACAATAAAAGCAACAACAGTTGCAACAGCAGCACCAGTAGCAGTAGTAATAGTAACAGCAGGTATAACAAGCTCAGCAGCAACAACAGTTGCCGGTCAACTGTGCGCGGTGCTGCTGCTGCAGCAGCAACAACACGAACAGCAACAGCAACAATTTCAATACCTGGACGCAACGTGCAACAGCAGCAGCAGCGTTGCGATAATAAAATGCATATTGTGGAGCCCTATATACCGCCAGGCGGTTCCCTTTTGCGCAAAAGCAACACACAGCAAAGACAACAGCAACAGAATCTGCGACAAACGCGTAACTTCAATTCGGTTAGTGGAATGTGTGACTTTGAAATAGCCGAGTTTCGACACAATGTCGATTTGCGTGCCTGCGTCATGGGCAGCAATAATATCTCGCTGATGAGCTGTGCCGATGCCAACTATATTGATCATTTGAGCCGCGAACTGCAGAATACCAGCAAGGAGCGCATCGATCTGCCCTATCGCGTCGAAAGCGCTCAGATCAGCGATGTCCTTGAAGTGGTCCTCAGCGATCAAAACAAACAACAACAGCAGCAGCAACTACAGCAACAGCAGCAACAACAACAACAACAACAAAAGCAACAACAACAACATTCTTCAGCTGCTATGGCCCGATTGGCGGCCAGTGTTGATGTATCAGCTGCTGTAGCCAGTTTGTCACCGCCAGCAACGACGGCAACCAGTTCCGATTGTGATTCGGATGGCGATTGCTCGCTGGGCGATTCGACAACAGCATCTCTCCTCGATGGCAACAACAGCAGCGGCGGTGTCTACATGCGCCACATCAGCGATCACAGTTATACACGCTGCAACGAAATGGAGACGCCCTCCGATTCTGGTGAGTACGCCAACAATAACTACACTATGCAACGACTGTTATACTACATACAAATTACTACTCTACAAAAGCTGTTATATTCAATTAATGTTATGGTTTAATCCCCATCTTCGTCAGCCTTTCGCATGCTGAGACACATTCAACTAGTGTGTTGGTCTGCGATGGCTGCGCTGCTGCTGCGCTTCTGGCACAGTGGGTGTGCGTACGGCGATGACGCGCCTAAAAAATCGATCGCCTACGTCAACAGCAAACGTAGTGAACTTTTGTGTTATTTTTACCTTTTGTTTTTTTTTTTTTTTGATGCGCTGCTGTTTTCTGCTGCTCAGCGAGAGTTGCGATGTTTGTTCTGTGGATGACAAGCTTTCATTGATTTTCCAAATTAACCCTCCTCACACCCCGAAACCCACCATCACCCCTCCCCTACCGCCGCCTCAACATTTCGTTTGGCGCCTTGTTGCCTACGTTTTGCAATGCGCCACAAGCAACCAACCAACCCTCACCCCCTACCTACCCCTCGTTTCCGCTCGAATGTTGGCGCGTGGCTTCCGTGGCTCATTATGTGTTCTCTCTGTGTGTGTGTGTGTGTGTGTGTGTGTGTGTAGGTATGTATGTATATATATTGTTTGTCGGCCTTATGGCGTCATCCTCTCTTCGCACTTCTCACTTGGTCAAAGCATCCCCAAGCGCCGTCTTGCGCAGTTTGTGCTACGCCCAAAAAATATACATATAAAAAAAACGTTTTTCTCGAACTTTCTTCTCTTTTTCTGTTGCTCTCTCTCTCACTCTTGTCGCAGTCACACCACATATCTCAAGGATGTCTGCGCTCATGCCGGCATTTTTTTTTTCATTTTTTTTTTGGCGGCGTCAGCGCAACTTATCCACACCACACGCCCCCCTCTCCACTCTTTGCCTATGTCTGTGTAGGTTTTAGTTTTTGGGTTCAATGTCTTGTTGCTAATGGCGTTGTTGCCGCCGCTGCTAGTGGAAAAAAAAAGACACGCGAAAAAAAAGAACTACAAACAAAAAGCGAAACATATTGAGCGACCCTCGCAGTTAGGTACTCAACACTTTTCCGCTTTTTTTTTTTACTACGGCTTATATTTGCACTCGTACACACAAACACAACTGCAATTTGGCGCGTAAAGCTTTTACGTCTGTTGCTATTTCATTCACAAGCTGTATACACATGCACATGAATGCAAACACCCACTCGCACTTGCACATGCACATACACACATACGTATGTACATTGGTTGGCGCGGATTTGTGTGTGTATCTGTGTGTGTCCCATTATTATTGTTATTATTATTGTTATTGTTATTGGTGCTTTTTTTTCTGCGTGTTCTATTTAAAACGAAAACAAAACATGCACACAGATTGTCGAAGCGACGACGTCACGGCGTCAACTCTGCCGGCAAGAATTGCACAGGTATGTCTTTTACTCTCTCTCTCTGTCTCTCTCTTTCTCTTACTCTTTCTCGCTCACTCATTCGCTGGTCATTTGGCTAGCTGTGTGCCGAGTGCACTCACACTCGTCGACAGCAGCAGCAGAAGCTATTTTAATTTTGTCACACTAAATTCGCAATCTGCTGAATATCGAATGAAGACATCGAAACAAATAAAAAGTTAACGGTTAACGGTTAATAATACTTGACTGAAACAGTTTTGCAGTCGGAGTCACTAGTAGCTGTTATACGATTTTTTGGGTGTTGCCTTGTTGCTAGGCGCGCTCATTTCACTGACTATTTTCCCCCCACCGTTTACATATATACATATATTGTGTGTGTGTGTATGTGTTCCACTATTAGCGAAAAACGCCCACATAATACAATGTGTTTTTTTTTTGTTTGCTGTTGCTGCCATGCTATATGTATTTTGATATATAACTAAACGAATGTTTATTGTTTTTTATACAAAAATCAAGTCGTTTCGTTTTAGGAGTTTATTTTTAACACCACGTAAGATATTTATTCCGGCTTGTGGCCAGTTTTGGCTGTTTGTAAATAATAGGTCTTAACTTAGGTATATGTGATTAAGCGAATGTGACTGTCAAAAAAGAGCGCATGAGACGATAAAAAAGAAACGCACAATGTGCGAATTTTCTATTTTTTTTATACCCTGAACCCATTAAAAATGGGTAAAAAGCGTATAATGATTTTGTGCAAGTGTATGTAACAGGCAGAAGGAAGCATCGCCGATCCCACAATAGTATATATATTCCTGATCAAGATCCGTCTGTCCGTCCGTCCGTCTGTATGAACACGCAGACCTCAGAGACTGTAAGAGCTAGAGACTTCAAATTTGGAATATAGGTTCTTGTATACCAGCCGCAGATCAAGTTTGCGTTATTTTTTCGATAACTGCCTCCGTTTATCGAATATCCAATATATTGATCTCATTTCTATCAGCAGCCGCAATAATTTTCTGTATGCATAATTATGCGAGCGCATAAGTGAGAAAGAGATGGCATGTAATCGACGCGAGCGTCAATATGTTTTTGTCTGTCGGCAAACATTTTTAAAGGGAAATTTGCCAATAATAATAGAATACATTGAATAACTGGGTTCATGGTATATCGTAGCGAGTTCACTCGACTGCAGCACTCTTACTCGTTTTTTGTTGTTGTGATAGCAGTTGTTGGGCAGCTTGTGTCGCTATGTGTGTGTGTGCGTGCTTGCTCGTGACGATTCATTAGGTGTGTAACAGATGCGATCGTCAGGTGAAAGACGAAAGGGAGATCTTCTTCCGTTGGCTGCCCAGCAGAGCCCCACCAGCTGTGTTTGGCATTTGTTGGCGCCTCTGTTTTGTGTTCTTTTTTTTTTTTTTATTTTTTACCATTTTTTACCATTTTTCGCACCTATTGCCTACTGTTCTCTGCGTGGCGTATGCGTTATTTTCGATACTGAATCCAATTGGGGGGGAAAAAATTGAAGTAGAAATGTTAATGAACTGAATGAAGGTCGAAAAATCATAAAAATGTGCGTACAAAAAAAAAAAAATTAACAGGAACGTTGCGAATGTTTATTAGAAGAGCTTTTTAAGTGTTCTGTTCTCGTTGTTGTTGGTGTTGTTGCTGTTTGTTTGAGCTACCAATTAAATAAAAGTAACCAAAAATAGTGCGACGGTGCGTGTGTTACCGTGGGCAGATACCTAAATACATATGTTTATACATACAAATGTGAATATGTATTTAAAAAAAACAAAAACCCCAAATATGTTGTACCATATTTTCTTTCCTTCTTTGCATTTGTGTTGTGTTTGTTTTGCTTTTACTTTCAGCACGCAAATTTATGCGTCTGGCTCTATATGTTAACGTTTAGTGCCAAGTTACAAAATTTGCCCAACCCTCAAAAAATAAAACGCCACCCGACGTCAGACGCAAAAGCTCGTAATAATAGTCCAAAGGCTGCGTGAAGATGACGTCTAACAATATTTTCTACATATATACACACACACATATTAATTTATGTATGTATGTATTTTTTGCGGATGCCTACGTTGCTCGCTGTTGCTAGGCGCGTCTTTACGCACGCACATGTGCGTTATGCTCAAGGTCGCATCTATCATCCACTGTATCGCTGAGCTGCTACTTTTATAATTATACACTTGCCGAAGGCATTATAATTTTGACATAAGGTTTGCAACAGTTGATTTCCATCTTAATAAAATACCAAAAGTATTGGGAACATCTCATTTAATATATAAATTATATATATATTGTAAATGAACAATATAAAAACTAACAAATAATTCACACATATTCCACACGGAAGGGTATTTAATCTTCGGAAAAACGGTGCTAAGGTTTTTTTTTTTCCTGTTTTATTATTTTTATTTATTTATTTTTTTTTTTGGCAATGTTGGCGACGCCGCCGCCAACGAGCCTCCCTTTTTGGTTTTGAAAGCTTTTGTTGTTGTCGAAAGCGGCGCCGTCGCATCGTACGTACGCATAACACATAAATACATACATACATGTATATATAAGGGTACATTTGTATGGATGTATATTTGCGCGATAGAATGTTGCCAAGGTTTAGGACGTTGCTACACGCCCAAAATAAAAAGAATGTTTTGTTGCTGTCGAACTCCACCCAAAATGTTGCCAGACGCATTTTATTGCCTTTGCTGGTTTCATAATTTATGCTGTGTTGCATCTCTGTGTGTGTGTGTGAAGCATTAGACGATTGGCGCATTGCGCCATTGTCAGCCCCCCCCCCCCCCCCATCCACCATCTCTTAACGACATTTTTATTGTAATTGCGCTTTTTTTTATCAGTGAGCTTTTTTTTTATTTTGGTGACATTTATCATTTGAAAAGGGTTAGGTTCAAGTATGAGTCATTCCAGTGGTAGTGGTTGGAAAAGGGGGATAAGGGTAGTAAAGAAAGACGCCGAATCAAATTACACAATTGTTGCGGCAACAAGTTGCACATACAAAATCTGCGCCTGGCAGTTAAAGCTGCACTTGAAGCCAAGCGAAACGCAACAACAACATCAGGTCGCAATTGGTGTCGCGTGGGAATAATGTTGCCAGCTAGCAGCAACAGCGGATGCGACTCTTTGTTTTGCTCATTTGCAATTGCGAATATTTTTTTTTTATATTCTGCAGCAAAAAGTTTTAATTTTTTATTGTTGTCCTAGAGCAACTGTGATTATTGGTTGTGGTGCTGCTAGCGACATGTTGCCAACACATGTTGACGACGAAATACATGTTACTTTTTTACGTCTGTTTCTTCTCCTTTGACTTCTTATGCTTCTTTTTGTTTTTGTGTGCAATTTGCTTTGATTTCTGTGCTGCGAGCGTGGGAACGCAGTTTAGCAAGCACTGTGTACAGTGTCTACCAAATAACAAATATCACATAACAAATGATAAATTGCAAATGCAAAATATAAATACCGATAATACGAATGCGAGTTGCTGTCGTCATACTAAATTTCTAAGAATATTAACAATTTCGCGGAACTCGTATACTTCAATGCAAATAATTATCACATGTCTTATTGAGAATATAAACAACAATAATATATATATATATATATATATATATATATATATATAAATGCATATAAAATACATGTGAAAGCTTAGCAAAAACAGAAAATTAATAGTATTGGAATTGAAATGAAATGGAAAGAAATCATTGTGTTGTGTCTGCTGCAGTCGTTTCGTTCTGACCCGCTCCGTTTCGTACCATTCTCAGTGTTCTTTCTGGCTTTTTGTGTAAGACACAGGGATGTTTCGTCTTGCTCTGTTTGTTTTTTGTGTGCTTCCCGTTTTGGTGTTGATATTGTCAAATTGGAATTCTGAGATACGAAACCTAAGATAATAACAATATTATTAAACAATTTACAGCAACAACAACAACAACCACAACAACAACCGCAACATTTTCGTCGTGGGCGTAGTTTAAATTGTCGCGAGCTGCTTCTTTGCGTGTGTTTTATTTGTTATTTATTTCATTTGATGTCTCGTTTTTTTGTTTTATGCTGTTCTTTTACAACTTGTGCTTGCACAGTGGGCTTGAAACTGTAATAAAAACACAGACGCCTAGTTACCACAGTGCGTGCGTGCGAGCGAGCGAGCAAGTGTCTTTTATGGTCTCGAAATTCCTCATGCCGAATATTACATCATATGCCATTTTTACTTGTATTCAAATTTCAATTTCGTTTGCTGTGCGCGCGTTTTGCTCATTTTTTCTATTCATCTTCTGTTTACATTGCTGAATTTGAAAGCATTAGTATTTCTGTGTGTGTCTGTGAGAGAGCGGGAGCGCATATGCATATGCCGCGACTCTTTCTTTTTATCTCTTGTTTTATCAAATTGTTGTCGAGTCGAGGGCGGCAATGACGTCGTTGCCGCCCGCTGCTCCTGCGCTGCTATAATCATTTACGTCTGTCATATTAATTTCCCACCGAGTTGGTGTGGGAGGGAAAAGGATTGAGAGAGTGGTAGAGAGCGCACCTCACTCTCTCTTACAGTAATAAATTGAGCAATGCACTTGTTGTCATTTGCGCTGTCCCTTTTATGCTATATCCTGTCAGCCTACCTGTCTGTGTGCCTGTCTGCTTGTCTGTCATGTTTCGTCTCTCCCTTCTTGTGTTTTTCGTTTTTCAATTAAACTCAATATGCTAATTTTTATAGGGCAACATGCAGCGCTGTCAATATGTGTGTGTGTGTATGTGTATATATATATGTATATATATATGTATATATATATTTATATATATATATTTATATATTTCTCTCTTTTTTCTTTGCTCTCCGCCTACAGGCTACTAGCTAGCTGCACATAAAAGTTGCGCAACTTATTAAATTGTGCTCGTATGTCTCGTGTGCTTGTGTGTTTGTGTGTTTGCCTTTTATTTGCAATTGTAATTAACGTACAACAACACAACAAGCTGTTTCCTCTTTGCTTGATGCTCTTTATTATTATATTATTACTCTTATTCTTATTATCATTATTATGATTATTATTACTCTTATAGTTGTTTTTGTTGTTGTTGATTTGATCTTGGCGCGCTTAGCAACAATAGTTGCCAAGCTTTTTGTGCTGCAGCAGCAAACCGGTTTGTCTGGTTTTTTTTTAAAAATATTTTTTTATTGTCAGCAGCAGCAAAATTGCGAGCTTTATTTTTGTTGTTGTTCTTCTGTTAGCGCCCTCTCCCCTCTACCCATACAATTAGCTACTGGTACAGCTGCACTTATGCATCCCTCCTTCAACCCCAACCCCTCCTCCCCTACCATCACTTAGCTGTCTGTTCTAATTGTTTTTTTTTTTTACTGTTTTGTTTTTGTGCTGCACAATTAATGCAATGCAATTAATTTCGAGGAAATCCCCCGGTTTCTCTGACAGTTGTGAACAATTTGCATTCTTTAGATCAATTTCTCGTCTTACCTAGCAGCAGAATAGAACCCAATTTTTGAAGGCGGTGTAAAGTAAACACTTTTCATGCTAAATTACCCTGTAATGCAGAAAGTATATATATATATATATATATATGTATTCATATAATATGAAATGTTTACAATTGTAAATAAAAACATAAATAATTTAAGCAATAAAAGAATCACTGAATTTTTCGCAAAGTTTCAGAAGTGACTTGCCTGACGACTTGGAATGAATACCACTTAATGAATGAATGAATGCAGAATCACTCTCTCTCTCTCTCTCTCTCTCTCTCTGTCTGTCTGTCTTTTCGTCTCAATAGCAATATCTTTCTCCATCACATTTTGCGTTATTTAACCGACAAAGTTCACTGCAACATTTTGCGCTGCGTCACAGCAACATGATAATGATGATGATGATGAGCAACATTGCTGCTGGCCACCGTGGCAACGCAAATGGAGATGGAGAAAGATATTGATATTGAGACGAAAAGACAGACAGACAGACAGACAGACAGACAGAGAGAGAGAGAGAGAGAGTGAGAAAGAGAGAGCGAGTGATTCTGCAATTTATATATATGTATATATATATATATATATTATATATATAAAATGACCGTTGGGTACGAAAACCAACAACATTCTCGCTGCGGTCTCCTTGGATAAGGTCGATCGGTCTGCTGCTTGTCTAGCCCAGCCGGCAGCTTAATGCTGCTCATTATTATCATTAAGATGCTACTTATTGTTGGTGGGGGCATGCAACATGTTGCCAAAGGTGATTGCCACAACAGCACACTATGGCAACGCTTGGCTGACTGCCCCTTTCTTCTCGCTTCTACCGCTTCATCTCTCCTGGTCTTCGGTCTTGCTTCTTGCATCTTGTTGTTCTTCTGTGTTAGGTTTCGATTAGGCTCATTTGCGGTCGCTCGCTCTGCTGCACTTGCCACTTGCAACTTGCAACTTGCACTTGAACATGGATACAAATGTACCAATTATTTATTTATACTAATGTCATTTGCAAAAACGGAAGAACGGAAGCTGAGTGAGTTATACACACACACACACACACACACACACACACTCTTTGTGTGCGTTTCTTTCTAGTTTGCACAGTTGTTGTTGTCAAGGCGGGAAAAGGCACATACATATATATACATATATATGAGATATATATATATATATATATATATATATAATCAACATTTGTGCAAATATTAATTTGCTTGGGGAGACGACCGCGTTTTATTAAGGGGCAGAAGTTTGGGGGCGTAACTACTTACCGCCTACTGTGATAAGAGCTGCGTTGTATAAATTTCTTATTTCGATTTATTATTTTTTTTTTTTTGGCATTTTTTCGTTTCTGTAATTTGATTAAGAGCAACATTCAAGAGTGGGGCTGGGCCAACAGATGCGGCTGGCTTGCTTGCTGCTTGTTGCGCGTCGCGCGTCGCTTTGCTTTGGTTCAACGGAAGCGCCAAATTAACAACGGAAGCTGGAAATCCATTCCGCGGAGGACAGGGAGGGGGGCGGGTTAGGGCGGCACACACAGAGAAAGAGAGAGACACAGATAGAAAGAGAGAGAGAGAGAGAGAGATAGAGACAGAGAAACAGAGAGAGAGAGAGAGAGAGAGACGACATTTGCGCATTTGAACGTAACGTTATCACCGATCTCTGCCCACTCACCCACCCAACAACCACCCACAGCCTGAATAACATCAATAGACTGTTTTAGGTTGCCTTCATTGTGGTTTGGGGTTGGCCTTTTGGGTGGTTTATTGTGTGTGTGTTTGTATGTTTGTTCAGTGTCTGTGTGACGGCAAATCTATTGCTTCCTGAATTTTGATACTGTGCTGCAAGAGTGGCATCAAGCCACTTGTCTCTCACAACGTTGACACACTAATCCGCTTTGCGTACGGCACAACCTGCCAACCACACACACACACACACACACACACATACACCCTCCCCACCTCCGACTCCCAACATTGACATTATCATGTTTCTGTGCTGTGTGGTGTAGTCATTGAACTGTCGTTGACATTCGTCGCGACATTTGCAGGGCTTTTTTGAAACCTACAAAGAATCTATGCATATCTATACAAATACACTTATTCATCACACGTTACTATTTACTCGTTACTCGTCACTCGACACTCGTTACAGTTGTGTGGCTCTTGGTCGTTGTTAGTCTGGGGCTCATCAGTCGGTAATATTTACTCGCTAGTTGTCACACGTTACTGTGTGTGGTTCTTGATCGATGCGTGCCCATGGATTTTTTGTTCCAAATGCTTAATTCATGCAGTGGCTCAACACACTCGTTTAGCATTACTCGTCGCTCGTCGCTCGTCACTCTTTGCTCGTACTCGTCACCCCTTAAGCGTCACTTTCTACTCGTTACTCTTTGTCTTTAATTGTTACATGTTTTATTACTATATTTACAAATAAATATTATATATGTATACTCGTTACACGTTACTAATTAACACGCTCTCTCTCTATCTCTCTCTCTCTCTCTCTCTATCTCTCTGTCTCTATCGATTCAATCGCATTGCTGTCGACTACAGATGAGGAAATCGATGTTGTCTCACTCAATGACAAGAAGCTACCCACAAATCCATCGGATCGCGATCGTCGCGCACTGCAAACGCAGGTCGCGAACAAAATCTCGAGCGGTGCTCGCATCCAACAGAAATCGAGAATGGACCACTTCGATTTACCGTATACGCCGGCCAGCAACAGTCCCGTTAAATCCGTTGCCAATTCGCGCTACCCATCGCCGTCAAGCACGCCCTATGAGCGCTCCGATGTCGCCGTCGCAGCCTCCGCTTCCTACTCACCGGACAGCCTATCGCAGAGCAGCCGTAGTAGCAGTAGCAGCAGCAGCAGCAGCAGCCTCAGCAGCAGTAGCGGCGAGTGCAATTCAGCAGCAATGACCGCCGTCGATGGCAAGGGCAAGAGCCGCAAGCGCTATTACATGAACGATTGTGCAGCGACGTCGTCGGCGTCATCGGGTCGTGTCTATTCCTCCATCAAGGGCATCAAGTCATCGTCATCCTCGTACAGCTTGGCGGCGGCAAAGAAGAGTCGCGTCAAGAAGGTGAACTCGGATTATCCGCTGAGCAGTGGCGAACTAATGGATGATGTCTATTTGAAGCCACGAATTCCCGTTGGCAACAACAGCAGCAGTGGCAACAGCAACAGCGGCGCTATCAGCATCAGCGCTATTAGCAACGGCAGCAACAGCAATAGCACCAACAACATGAACAGCAGCAGCAGCAGCAACAACAACAGCAACAACTATAACAACGGCATCAGCAGCAGCGCATTAAATCGTCAGCTTAGTCTGGATGAGGTGGATACGATTGAGAAGCGTAATCTGCATAACGATATGGAACGTCAACGTCGCATCGGACTCAAGAATCTGTTCGAGGCACTGAAGAAGCAAATACCGAATATACGGGACAAGGAACGTGCCCCCAAGGTGAATATATTGCGTGAGGCGGCCAAATTGTGCGAGCATCTAACCAGCGAGGAGCACAGCCTCATCCTCAAGCGTCAACAGCTGAAGGCCAAGCTTAAGCAGCAGCAGGAGCTGCTGGCGCGTCTGCGTCAGAGCAAGAATGCTGCCACCGCCATCGAATGATGATAGCATCCGTAAGTGGGTAAGCCAGAGGGGGGGGGCCAAGACACAAAGGAAATAAATAAGAGAGGCAGAGAAAGAGGGGAGAAGAGAGTGTGTGTGTGTGCAGCTTTTGGATAAAACACGTTTGCAAGTCTCGAGCAAGATCGATTTAATTCGATTTGACAAAAGCAAAAAAAAAAAAAAAAAAAAAAAAATGAAAATTTATGACGACATGAGGAAAATGTTGTTTATTTATTATTATACATATTTTTTTTTTTTTAGTGTATTTTATTGACATAGGCTCACATAAGCACTTTTTGAACTTCAATATCAGTTTTTAGTATTACCTATTAGAGCATACGAACGACCAGGTCTCGTTGATAATGATGATGATGATGAGATGATGATGATGATGATGCTAATTATAACATTAATGATATCGATAAGAATGATAATGATGTTTGTAATTTTTTTTTTTTTTTTGAACGAACGATTGCGGGATGGAAAAGTTTAGCAATATATATATATTGTGTATATATAGTACTACAAGATACAAATGTATCTATTCATTTTTTGTAGCTTTCGGCCTAGGCTTAGATGCTACTGCTCTATATAATTGTAACATAGTGATTTAAATTGGATTTCTTTAATGTGATATTTTTTTATTTGATTTTGAAGAAAGCGAAATGCAAGTTGGAAGTAAAACTAGAATTAGAAAGAAATGCTTGCGCATGCAAGTTTTATGCATTAGTTTTTCCTTATATTTGGTTGTACATATATATATATATTTACTTATGCTTAGATATATACACTTATACTTAACCATGAAATGAATAACAGAAGCAAAACAAAACAAAACAAAAAAAAAAACCGGACAAGAACCAAACACAAATGAAGAAAAAGAAACACACACACTACAAAAACATGAAAAGCGGATACGGAAAACAGACAAAGTTGCAACGAATGAGCCACTAAAATGTAAACAAAACCAACAAAAACGGAAAAAAGCACGCAAACGCGAATGATCGGTAGAGAAAGAGTGGGAAGGGAAAGAGTGAGATAGAAGAAGAGTCAGCAGCAGAAGAGTTCTAAGTTAGAAGAAGAAGAGAATTATGCGCAAATTTTGAAGAAGCGCCAAAATGAGAGCAAATGAAATGCAAATCTACAAAGCAGCAAACAAAAACAAAAACAACAATTTATAAATATATATTATCAGTAGTAATACAAAGTTACTATCCCTTATACATAAACATATATAAATATATATATATATAGATAGATAGATAGATAGATAGATAGATAGTTAACAACTTGTTGTGACACGTGTCTAGTTCTTTTCAGCTAACTCAGTTTTCTCACGGTTGGGATAACTCCAAATCGTCCCATAGACGGTATAGATTTCAAACAAACTTTTGCCGAGGTTGCCAAGACGTGTTCGAATGTATGCAAATATGCTTATGTATACATACATACACATATACATATATATATATAAACATATATATATATATATACATTTTTTTTTATACAATTAGCTGTAAAGGTTATTATATTTTTTGTTGGTAACGATCTTCTATGTATTTTACTACATAGCTAGCTGATCAAAAACAATATATAGTCGGTGATAGGGAATAATTGCATATGTTTAGTTCTTTTCTGTACGGTATTCATCCTTACTTAGATAGCAGAACGACGACAACAATGACGCCTTAAGAACGTTACAAATCACAGATTATTTTTTTAAAAAATCTAAAGCACGCAATGTTATCGCCGCAATATCGGTGTAATTTGTATAGCTTTCCCAACACATGCAAAAAAAAAAAAAAAAATTAAAAAAAAAAAATAGAAAGCCAACGCTTAAACAACTTTTACTGCCTATATAGAAATACTACAATACGGGGTGTATTCAATGCTTTTCCTGTCTATATATCATTTCGATATGAATTGATCTATCGAAATAATACTTTTCATTTGGTTTTTCCCTTTTCTTTTTTTTTAAATGCAACTCTAGAAACTATAAAATTGTATTTTCTCTGTTGTCTATATAATTGCTACACTCTGATTCATATAAATAACTAGATACTAATGCTTAGGACACATCTTTAACAAATTTTTAACTATGCATACGAAATGCGCAAAATCGAAATTGAAAGCAAGAAAGAAGATGATGATGAAAAAAAAACGAACACTATTAAAAATAGAACCACAACGATGATAGGAGCTATAGATTATTATTGTTAGAAATACGCAAATACATTTACACAAACAAATGAGAAAAACCCGAAAAAAAATACTGGAATAAAAGAAGAAAATAAATAAATTTTGGCTGCTAAGTTTGCCAGCTGTTCAACTGTCGATTTTTGCTAATAAGGGATATATATATACATATACATATACATATGTATATATTTATATATGTATGTACATATGAATGAAAAGAATGGAAACCGTGAGTTACTGTTATGTATAAATAAAAAAAAAAATATATATATATATACAATACAATATTTACAATACGCATATACAAACTATTAGAATGTTTGATTTAGTTAGGAGCGAAACAAATTTCGTTTTTCCAATACTAACAATGAAGTCGAAAGTGAAAAAATGAATTAAAAAAAAAAGAAAATAAAACTTGATTCGAAAAATGTTATTTAGGTTTAGTTGGCTTTTTGATAAACTATGACAACCACAACAAGAAAAACACACACACACACACACTAACTAACTAGTTACTATTAGCAAGCTAGTACAACTAAAAATATAGAGTTACACACATATATGATATGATACAATTTATAGCGACGTTTAAACGAAATTAGTAAGTAAATAGTTAGCTTCATTTTTCTTATGTTTTCTTTTTTTTTTTCTTATGGGCAGAACTTTTTTAGTGCACATAATTTCTTCAAAATTGTACTAATCTTTTATATTTCAATTGTACATTTTTTATATATATACTCACATAAATACATTTATAAATATATATATATATTTATATATATCTGGGTTCCTAACCTATATTCTAAGCAATTGT
The DNA here is from genome assembly GCA_035043505.1 of Drosophila setosimentum. Taxonomy (NCBI): domain Eukaryota; kingdom Metazoa; phylum Arthropoda; class Insecta; order Diptera; family Drosophilidae; genus Drosophila; species Drosophila setosimentum. Next base: position 10,752,779 of record JAWNMY010000090.1, on the reverse strand, counting down.
GGGGGCTGGCGTTGTACAAGAATTGCTGGGACAATTTTCATTTATTTTCTCGAGACTTGCAAGCACTGTAAATAGACAAAATTGAAACAAAAAATTAAATTTATTATACTTTAAGCTGCCACAATATAAAAATATATATAAAAAAAGAAAACAACTCTCCCCCCCCCAAAAAAAAAAAAAATTATACATAATACAATTGTATATTGTATACAATTACATATATTCTTTTTTTTTATTATATATACATATATATATATTTACACTTTATTTAATGCGATATTAAAATATTAATCAAACAAAAAAATTGTTATGTTATTTAAACTGCTAATTAAAGCAATTTATTCAAAACAAAAAAAAAATAATAATTTTACACATAAACAAAAAATGTAAATCTAATTAAGAGGAAAAAATACGTATTTTTTTGTTTGTTGTTTAACCACTGTACATAGAAATCTCGTTAAATACTAGTTACGAAAAAAAAAAAAAATACAAAATATTTTCTTACATTTACACTAGAAGTCAGTTGAAAACCAAATTACAAACATAAAAATAGAACCAATAAATCCGGGTTATGATGAACATGAACACGCCACATAGAGCAATAGGCTTAAGCTAAGCATAACATTGTACAACAACAACAACGACAACACAAATATAAACAAACTAACACATGCATATTGAATTATATACATAGACACTACACACACAAACAACACATATAGACAAAGCCAACAAAAAATACGAATGCACCTTGTTTCCTATAGTACATAAAATACAAATACAGAGTTTAAATACAATTTGAAAACCGTACAAATTTATCTGCAACAATAAAACACACAAACAAAACAAAAACAAAAAAAAAAACAGCAAAACATGCCCCAAAAAAAAAAAAAAACAAAAAAAACAAAAACAACGAAAGATACAAGTTGCAAAATGCAATCTAAATTCTTGTTTATTAATCTAAAAAATTACAAAACAGCAAAAAAAAAAAAAATTTAAACGTTTGCATTTTATAACTAATCAAATGTTTGCTTTCTTTTGTTTAAATGTAATTCTTTTTTATTATTATTTTTAAAACCAAGTGAAAATCGCAAAATAACAAAAATACAACAACTACAACCAAAACCTCTAAATCCTCGCAAATATTAAAAAAAGGAAAAAAAAATATACAAAAAAAAACATAAACACTTTTATGTTAAGAAATTTTTATTTTACAATTTTTATACACATATGTACACATAAATATATATTTAAGTATGGTATATACCAATATATATATAGCTGTTACAATTACTGAAAAACCAATGAAATACCCCTCCCCCTAAAAAAAAGAAACAAAATGAAAAAAAATATATATATATAAATAACCTTGGGAAAACAATTTTTTTTTTGGAGATTGTTCAATTTTTTTTTTAATACTATTTACTTTTTTTTTTTTTGATTTGGCAAACAAACTATGTTATTTCTTTTTGATTTATTAAATAATATACACAATATTTAATCGTACTATATTATATAAAGAAAATATATATATACTATCTTATATACTTATATTCAATTATTTTAACTCGTTATTTAGTTACTTATATTAATTGAAACACAATTTTTCGCTTAATAAATGTGTATATAATTAATGCATATATCTATATATATATATAAGTGTATATATATATATTCATATATGTATATATTAATATAACATAGATACAAAATGTTTAATTATTACTTTTTTTTTGTCAAAATTTATACTTATAAAATTATATAATAAATATTTGAACATACCAAGAAAAATCAAATTCATTGGAGACATCCGTCTTCTTAATCAGGCTATTAATCATTCGGTTGAAGGATGAGTCCTTGTATAAACAACTGGTTTTATTTACCAAAGCCAGCAGTTATATGTGTTATTATTCTTGTTTTCAAGTGTATATATATACATAAATATATATATGTATACAAGTCATATGGAAAATCAGTCAACAATTTGGTGCTGATCAAAATAATGATGATGTGGTTTTGTTTTTGATTTTTTTTTGGTGTCAGCAGAGTTAACCCATTTAACTTGATTGCCACAGCAGCGAGTATTCGTCATTCATTCAGTCAATGGTTCACACAAAAGTGATTACATTTTATTCTGTCGTGTAGCTGTCATCTCCCTCTTCCTCCCCCTTTCACCACCCTTCCTCTTCTGACCATGCCACTCTCCTCATCCGTCGGCTCAGCATTGTTATTGTCGTCTCGGTAGAGCGTGAATCCAATTGGATTTTGTCGCCGTTTCTAATCAACTGCAGTGAGTGGCTGCCTGTGCACGACCCGGGTTAACAAACGTAAACATACATATTTATGTACATTGATACACACATACATACATATGGGGGTACCACGCCCACGCACACCCCACAGCAGGCACAGAGTATATAATTTTCACACCAGAAGTTTATTTAATTCATTTAACGCTGCGGCTGGTTTTGCTTTTGCTTTTGTTTTCACTCTTAATGTGTCACGCCAGCATGCAACAACAACAACAACAATAACCGCAGCAATAAACAATAAAGCAAGAATTTGTTTTGCCGGCAAATACAATAAATAAACAACAGCAACAGCAACATCAACATCAACAATAACAACAACAACGAGAAAAGCCGGTCGCTGAATGAATGCGCGGGAGACAAAAAAAGAAAAAAATAAAAATAAAAACAAAATCGGAGACAAGCAGCAACAACAACAAAAAACAGAAACAGCAATAATAAAAAAAATATACGAATGCTAAAGACAACAGTGTTCGTCCAGCAGCTTTTTCAAAAAACGCCGTTTTTATGTTGTTGTACATAGTTGGTAACAAGCTAGATTTGCCTCAGCATTAAGTATTTCGCTATTAACTGCAGTAACTAACATCAAATATTGCAAATATTATACGTATACACATTCACAATAGTTGCGGCAAACTTGTAGTGGAAACAATAAAACAAAAAAACAACAACGAAACACATACGCACACAAACAAACACACACACAAAAGCTGACGGGCATTTGACCGCGATTGGTCGTTTTATTGGGTGAAGGTCAAGATCAGTACTGCAGTACTGCTGCGCCGTTCCGTTGCTGCTCTGCTGATCTGCGGTTCCGTTGCGCTTTTGTGTTTTGTTTATCTTTGTTTTTGTTTCTCGATTTCGTTTGCCGGTCTGTGTTGTTGCCGTTGTCTCTGCTGTTATTCTTTACTGTTTTTAATAAGTTGAATACCAAAATCTAACAAAAACATTTCGGTTTAGTTTTCATATTTATATTTTGTACACGAGTCGCAATATAACAAAACGCCAGTGACTGTAGGCTAAATATAGCACAAATGCGGACTACTGGTTGGACTCTGTAGCATTGCAGTCATTAAATTTCATTTAGTTTGACTTTGTTTCATGTGATGATTTTTTCGTTCGTTTCGTCACCCATTCATTTTTGTTTCTGCTGATCTGCGGCTCCGCTGCGTTTTTGTGTTTTGCGTATCTTTGTTTTTGTTTCTCGATTTCGTTTGCCGGTCTGTGTTGTTGCCGTTGTCTCTGCTGTTATTCTTTACTGTTTTTAATAAGTTGAATACCAAAATCTAACAAAAAGATTTCGGTTTAGTTTTCATATTTTTATTAAATGCCAGTGACTGTAGGCTAAATATAGCACAAATGCGACTACTGGTTGGACTCTGTAGCATTGCAGTCATTAAATTTCATTTAGTTTGACTTTGTTTCATTTGATGATTTTTTCGTTTGTTACGTCTCCCATTCATATTTTTTCTTAATTTTTTATTTTGGTGAATTTTGTATTTAGCGTATTTGTCGTCTAAATTGTTTTTAAAATCATAAATCTTAACGCCTCTGCTAAAAGCGCATTTTGGATTGTACGTCCATAGATAGTAGTAGGTATGTACATACATACATACATACATACGTACATATGTTTATATTTATGTGTGTGCATACTTATTGCTGTCACTGTTTGGCGTCGCACATAATTTGTTAATTTATAGCTTAAAGTTGAGTTGAGTTAACTAAGTACGACGCCCCATTCTGGAGATTTTCTAGACGTTAACCTTGACCATTAAACGAAGCGCAGTTTAACACACACATAAACATAGTCATAGATAAACATGGTCATACTAAAGGCAATGTAAATCGAGAGTACAAAACAGACATAGAAAAAATGTTGAAAACGCCTTGTTTTTCAAATTCACACTTTGTTTTTTGCTGATTGCTGATTGCAAGACATTGTAAAGAAAATAAAAATGTAATCTATACATATAAATATATATATATATATACATATATATATATGTGTATATGTATACAGACCTTACTTAGAAGCATGCTACAGATCTTTGATCTTTTGCCGAAAATACACAACAGCTTTAATAATAGTAAAATAAATAACTAATATACTTAAATAAAAAACACTTAGCCCGGCTTCAAATAATTATTTATTATAAAAAAAAACAAAAACACAAATATAAACATATAAGAAAAAAGATATATATATATGTATATATATATATATATATATATATTAATATATACTTAATGCATACTGTATATTCAATCAATTGAAGAAACGCAAAAAATACAAGAATACAAATATTATTATTATATTATTAAATATATTACCAATTATTTAGTATACATTAACGTATGAAGAGATTTTGTAAATATTTACAATACGATATTTACTAATAAATGTTCAGCACGTTTTATAAAGTATACAGGACATTATAAAAAATATGCATATGCCTTTATGTGTAACTTTGCTATACCTTATATACAAATATAATGTATATACAATATACATGTAACACATACCCCAAAAACTAAAAACACAAAACAAAAGAATTATATACCTTCCTGTATTGCAAAAAAGAAAAGAAGCGAGCAAAATACACACCGATTGCAATATTGTTAATAGAGAGCTTAAAGAATTTGTCCAAAATGCCCCGGAATGCATCAGAAGAAAAGTTAATAAATGCAAGAAGAAGCCAAGAGCCAAAAACAAAACAATGAAATGTGTATTTTTTTTTGGTTTTTGGGAACAGGCAAATCTTTCATTTGCAGACTCAGCACAGCTGATGGATGAGGGGCTGTTGGGAAATCTGCGGATGGCGCACTTCAGATTTCAACACGAACTCGAATCTTGTGTCACAGATGAAGTCAGACACAAGCTCAACTCCTTTTGTCGCGGGGGCGTGGCTGGGGCGTCACTGGGGCGGGATTGGGGGCGGAACACGGTACACACAAGTACAGGTGGCAATCGTCAACTACCGCTTCTGTTGTTGCTGCTGCTGCTGCTGTTGTTGCTGCTGCTGCTGCTGTTGTTGCTGTTGCTGTTGCTGCTGCTGCTGTGCTGCTCTGCAATCGTCAGCTATCAGCAAATGTCACATAACTGGCCCAGCGGCTTTTAACCCTCTTGTTAAACATGCAGGCTATGTTTCAATTTAGCGTTTTCTTCTTCTTCTGTTGTTTTTTTTTTTTCCTTTTCATTTTAATTGCGTATAGATTTCGGCAGCAAGCTTGCAGCTTGCAACTCGGACAGCTGCAATTCCTCAATATGGGCAGACCCGCTATCACTTGGAACACCCACCGAATATTGTATGCTCTTTATGCTTTTAACTGGTTTTATTTTCTGCACTTCTGTTAAATGAAAATATATATGACTATTATTGAATAAAATATATTATTAAATAACAAATATTTTCAGCTTATTGTTTTTTTGTTCTTAAAGTCTACCAAATTTCGCTATTTCTATTGAATACTACTATATATCTTAACTTGTCTGGTTAGATTATCATTTTGAGTCCAGCTATAAGGATTTCGATAAGAAAGCTATAAATTGAATTCGAATTTCTAAATCATTTTACGATCCTGCTAATCCTGTTGCCGTTGCGATCTCAACTCTAGTTGAGTTATTTGATTCAGTTCACAAAAATGCAGTCTGCTATGTGGCAAGTAGTTTCACAAAGTTATAGTACCTGAGCGTAGGCCACAATAAGTCACACACACACACACACACACATACACAGACAAACACATACTTACCGAGTATGTGCTACAGATATGTACATGCTTAAGACAGGGCAGTTTTGAGAATTGGTTTGGTTGCAAGGTGTTTGCTAGGCACGGGCCTTGGTATACCTGGTGCTGTAGCTGAAGCTGTACCTGCCACATGGGTAGTGATTAAGGTCCGCACGAGGATGTCAGTCAAGCTGCATGCCGCTTAATTGAGCTTAATGCAGGCAACAGCCACCAGCAGGCTATAAATGTGTTGCACACTAGAGAAAGTGTGTGAGAGATATAGCGAGAGGAAGAAAGAGATGGAGACGCAGAGAGGTAAAGTCGGTTTGATACAATTAGGTAGTGCATCCACCTTTTTAATGATATCCATTCGATTTAATGGGACACACAAAGGGTGCCACAGCTTGAGTTGTGCTGAATTGTCTTGTGAGAGAGTGTGATAGAGAGAGAGAGAGAGAGAGAGAGCACAGTTCAGTTCAGTTCAGTTGTATTTTGCGAAAATCGATTCCTTGCCAAAGACTCGTAACTCATTGACCATATTTTGTTCGATGGCATTCTGAAGGACCGTCTTGATGCAGTTAACCAGGGCCATGGTGCCGAGTAGCAGCAACTTTGGATGGACGGCACTCAAACACAGTGACAGTCGGCCGTTAAGAACATCGATCAGGCAAATGAGAGAGTCGATTCCAAGTAACATTGAATTCAGTAGCAACCATGGTGTTATGAAGGCCGGTTTGATCTAAACAATAATATCAGTAGCATTAGAAGCCAAAAATGTACAACCAAAATCACTAATAATTCGTAGCATCATTTTCATATTTCTGCCTGTATGAAGCCAGTGCTTATTTTATATGCCATTTAATGTTGATAAATTACCTTTAGAAACCGAATTAAATTCTAAAAAAAAGTCGATAGAATATGAGGAGCAAGCCAATACAAACATTTGGTTAGCTTAACAAAAAGAAAATGGTCTTAAAACTAAAACCCAATACTAATCTACACTAATATTTAAAAATACATATATATATATATATATATATATAAATATATATATATAATATATTTTTTGGAATACTCAAGTAGACTCACGTTAATCAGCGCATAGATCATCATCATCCAGGCATAGCCCATGGCAAGGGCGCCTACCACCCGGGCCTGACGCACTAGCTCAATATCCAAGACGAAGAACTTGCGGGATCGCCACATGTCAATTGAATAGTTGGGCACACAACAGATGCGCATAATTTCGGAAATGCTGCGATAGACGCCAGTAAAACTCAATCCCAGCACCATAAAGAACAAATAGGGAAAGAGCTCAAAGCGGCAGGGGGTACAACCACCGAAAATGTGCCAGAAGCGGCTGCAATTGCTCTTGGGGCAGAGATTCCATATGGAGAAGCAGTGACACTTGTCCGCCGAACACCTCAACTGAAATGATTCCACTTTGAACATTTATTCCGCTTTGTAATGCTGCTTTATCCAAAATTTCAATTGAATTCCAATATTAATTCATAACTTTCAGTTTTCAACGAAATTCATACGAAACAATTCAGTCAAATATTAAATATAAATATGTATTTATGTATAAAAATGTAATGTATTAATTGGCTACGAATAACGAATAAAAATTACACTTGACAAATTTTGCAAATATTCGTTTTATATTGTTTTTGTTTTGTTTCATTTTTGTAATATTACATATGCATTTAATCCTATAGATATTGATTAAGAATGTAATACGAAGGGAAGTAGAAGTTTTTGGTATTTATGTTTGAATTTTATAAATGGCTACTTAACAATTATTTCTTTTTTATTGCAGAATTTCTTCCACTTGAAGTCTCTGTCAATTTGAATTTTTTTTTTTATTGTCATGTATTTGTCATACGAATTCGCCATTCAAAGAAGTAATTATAAATTGAAAGACCAAATAAACATGTAAATGGGCCAATTTATCATAAATGCTGTCGGGCTAGGGGGCTAGCTGGGGGACCAGAGAGCGAAACCCTCATTTACGTGGTTGCCAAGCGTGGGGTTGCGATCGGAAGGAAGGACGGAAGGAAGGGGGGGTCTTCAATTAGTCAGCCGCATTGCGATACGTTTGGTAATTTCCCGGTCGTCACAACACTAACAATGTGTGTAATTAACTCTACACACAGGCTTGTTTTGATATACTAATAATAATAGTGCAGTTGCAATTGCTGCATTGCTGTATCAAATAAATTGTGAGTGCAGCAGGTGCACTGGAAATGAAACAGGTAGGCTGCCATTCAGCTAAGCATTCATATAGTTGCCAAATGATAAAGGCGATGAAGTTGTCAGGGCTCGTTAAAATGCATGCGGGATGTTACCTTTTCCTCGACGTCTCAGTATGCATGCAGACACTTCAATAGATCTATGATCCGAAGTTTTATGACCTGTGCGCACCCTTTTGATGGCTATGAAACTGCATATCTACACTGGGAGAAATTAAAACTAAATACAAGTCTATCAAGAATGATATACATTTCTTTATTTGATGTATATTTAGCATTATTTAGATATGTGATATATTAATATATGTAATAAACAATATTTGTATTTCAGATTCTTTCACGAATTGTACATTTTTGTTTTTGTTTGTTTGTGTAACCGGTTCTAAGTCTGGTCATTCCCATATATTTGCCTATATTTCATTTACTTATTATTGATTTTTTTTCCTATCATTATTATTCAATTCTTTCAGATTATCAGAAAACAGCAACTATCCCAATTTCTTTGGTCAGTGTATTTTCATAGCGCTCGTATATCTAGGAGTATATTATTTAGTTTCACGCTGCAGTACCTCGTTTTTATGGATGCTCAGTTTTTATGACATTTCCACTTTACTATTGCTAGTCATAAAAACCCAAAGCTGATAAGCCAGCTAAAAATTAAAACAATTCCAGGAAGCGTTGCAAGTGCAACTGCAACTGCAACTGTGCATCTTTTGATAATTTTATGTGAGAAGGTGCAGTTAAGATGAGTGCTAAATGCTAAATGCTCTAAATGTTCGGCACCAACTTTCTACAAAATACATATAACCATTGACAGCTCAGTGGGGAATAAAAACAAGAAAGAAAGTATCTTAAAGTTGTGCAAAAGAATGTAGGGAAGTCCGACCCTATAAAGGATATATCAGGATATTTCCTAATCAAGATCTCTCGACTAGATCATTCCTACCTGTTTGCTATTGATTTTTGTATATATATACTTTTTTAAAGAAATTCCCATAAAATTAGTTAGCTGATAATAATAATGACAATAGAAAATGGTGTACAATATTTTTTTACACTATATTTATTTTGAGTTGATCTTATTTATAACCTGCATATAAGTATTTGAGAAATATGGACCATTACAAAATAGCACCAAGAAAACTAAATGATAGCAATTAGTCAACAGAAAATTGTATAAAGCACTTTTACTATGCACTGTATCTTTTTTTTTGTTTTTTTGAAAGAGAACGAGAGAAGAAGAATTGACAATTTTCCTGTTAAAATTCTGATGCGATTTGTCACACGGTCGAAAAGAGGACGCTGCGCACAGGTGATGTCCCTGCTGACAGATGGGCAGAGAAGCAGCGTTCTTTATTTATGTTGTATATATATATATATATATATGTGCAGATATATAGTTCTTAGTACGAGGGTACGCACACATACAAACATGCATATGTCATGGCCAGTGTCAAATTGTATTTCAATTGTGAGCCAAGCATTTGTCAGCACACACGGAGCGGACAGGATGACAAGTGGAATTTGGTCTGAAAGCATATCCTGTATGCATTGAGGCATTGATTGCAGTGCTGTAAATGAAAGCCAACCGATTCAGTCGCAACTGTTCTCCAAACATCTATAAAAGTCAACTCGTCCAATTGCAAGCTATTTGTTTTTGTTCTTCTTCTTTTTCCTTTTTTTTTTTTTTATTTATAAGTACAAATAAATTTAACGACACCCTTAACGGAAAATGAGTTAAATTTTATTTATGTGGTCCGTTAAGAATTACGCATTGTTATTATTATTATTATTGGGGGACTGCACCTGTGTTATTTCTTTCAACGTATTGGATTGTAAACATGATTGTCTGTTTAGTAGACGGATTGCCCTTGGCCGCTTGGTTATATAACTCATCGAACTCCATCAAGATAATCAATTAATTAATTTGTTTGTTTTACTTTTATTTTTATTTTTCCATTAGGGAATTTCCGGATTTGTATGTCAATATGCAATTAGGTTTTTGGCAAACGATATATTTTGCAAGTGTTCCCTTTTTAAACCAATAAACCATATTTGATTCACTGTTCTTACATCTGTTGTTATTTGTTTTTATTTTTGCCGGTAAAAAGTTTGGATCATTAATCATATTGACGCACAGCCGCTGAGCCTTCGCTTCCAAAATAAAATGTATCTATTGGCGCAACATCGGATTTGAAGGGTTTATCATTGAAATTGCAAAATAAATCAAGGAGTTTTAGATTTGAATTTGAGTTGGGTATTTTGGCGCGTGAGATTAGCTGAGGTTGTCTCTGTAAATATAGCGAAACTGTTGACTCTGCCTGCTGTATCTGAGCCAATTTGAAATAGAAAAAATACATTTTTGGATTCATCATCAGCGGCGACCTGGCAACAACATTTAGATATTCAAATGTTGCCATGAGATCAGCGCGCCAAAAAATTTTCCACAACAAAGGTGCCAACAAATACTAAGAAGCCAACGAAAGAATAAGATACAAAAACAAGTAAAACAAAAAGAAAGAGAAAAAAAAAGGCAGTAAAATCAACAGGAAAGCTGAGAAAGCAACCGTTTGCTGTTTTTCATTATTTTATTGTTTTTGTTTTATTTTATTTTTATGTGTGGACCGAAATAGGTTTGACCTATTTTCTAAATCGCTACGCACGTTCCTTTCCTTTTGATTTTATTTCCTTCTGCTCCGCTACGTTTCTTTCTATTTTGTTGAATATTTATTTATATTTGTTTTTTTTTTTCTGTGTGTTTTTTGCGTGTTTTTTTTGCAAATATTTTTAATGGTCCTATTAAAAGTCGAACGCATAATAAATAAACAAACATATGCTTGGATATTTCGATTTTCCTATGCACAAGCACAAGCAGCTAGAAAAGGCGAAAAGGCGAAACACCTAGTTTCAATAATAATTCGAAATGCTTGACAAGGTAGTGAATAATTGCGGGAATGCATTTAATGTTGATGCAGTTATGCATGCATTGCATTTGCGATCGAATAGTGCGCCTATCTGTAAGATTCATTTGCAGCGGATGCTTTAGTCGACTTTGATTGACTTCTAACTTACTCTCACGTATGCAAATACAATGCGCTGTTTTTTTTTGTTGCTTTTTTTGTTGTTTTTTTTTTTTTGGTTTTTGCGGTGTATGTATCTGTTGAGGATACAGAAATAGCGCTACAGCAAGACTAACAACAAATGCAAAATCAAATAGATATGCGCAGATACGCAGATACATTTGTAGATATGCAAACGCCAAAGCACAAATGGCACACCGCTATATACTCGCATACATACACACACACACATATATATATATATATATATATATATACAGAGAGCTACTAAATGAATGCCGTTTTGTATAGAAATAGCACTAGAATGGTATTTATAGCATAGAAAAATGATTCCGACAATGTATCTATGAGATACATAAATACCACCACACATACAGTGCTCATAGAGAAAGAGAGAGAGAGAGAGAGAGAGAGAGAGAGAGAGAGAGGGAGGGAGACAAGCATATGTAATGAGCCGAAATATCCGTTGTCGGCTCAGTCACTGATCAGGACAAGCATAATTGCTCAGCTACTGTATGCATATGTATCTGCAACTAAACATACCTATTGTATATTGTATCTGGACAGCTGAGGCGACTCAAACGCATGCCGCACAAAATGGCAAATTGTTTTTGAACAGTTATTAGGTTTTCTGCCTATTACACGCACACACACACACACACAATAATAGAAAATACATTTGCCTGCCCATTAGCCGACACATTTATGAGTCTGTGGACCACACGCAATCTCAGCCTCAAACTTGCAGATGGCGCAAACTGTAGCAGCCTGTTGCTGCTGCGGCTGGCCGCTTGATTGACATTTGATTACACATGCACACATAGTGCGACAGTTGGGCTGCTGCTATTGAGGGTTGGACCAGCATATATATCAATCAATCCATCAAATATCTAGCTGTACAGACACAGATACACATACAGACACAGATACACATTCATCAAATTTACGAGCACTCGTTGACACATTTAATGGTCGTTGCCAATGCAGCTCTCGCTCATATTCTAATTAAAGAGACCCCCAACTAGCTTGAAGCACTCATCGATCGCTGGATCTGGAGTAGATGTATATATGTTTTATCATTGAATGATTGTTCTATGCCTAGTTGCGATTTGTAATAATTAAATAATACATAATATAGCTTTGCAAGCATTCTTTTGCAATGAAAATTCTAAACGAAATGGAAAATTGCACAATAGCCATAGCTATATGGTAAATCTGTTAAGTCTATTTAAATGTAATCAAAGAAATGTGTTTCACCAGTCGAATTTTTGGTATATATTTTTCTCGTTACTGTTGTTGTTGTATAAGCCAAGCAATAAGCCGTTATTGGTTTACTTTTAAATGTGTTGCATAATATAAACTTTGTCCTATTGTTTGTAGTTTAAATAACAGAGGTTAAATTTTTTGGAAAATTCAAAAATGTCGGCAAGGGTATTAAGTCTTTGGTAACCTTACTTACTTACTTACTGAATACACATCTCGTCTAGCTATCCCAAATACATACATATGCACATTTACACATACATATGGATGTGTATGTATCAACTAATCTGACTTGGTCCGGTCATAAAATAAAGCCAATCGCGACAGATGCCATTACAAACATACATACGTACATAAGTAAGTAAGTAATATAGCTAAACGGATCTCAAGTGTTGTTCTGCTTGTTGAAGGTTTGTACTATATATTATTATTAGGGTTTGAACATATTATTGGTTTTCTAGTGGCATTCGAAAGCTCTTCTCAAATTTTCATGAATTCAATCAAAGCGGTAAATGCTTATAAGCTGGAATTTATTCGTTGATTGTGCTCATTCACTGATTTCGGGCAAATGTTTTTAGATCACATGACTTGACTTGTACTTGCGAGTAATTGGAACTGTGTCGAATAGTTTTCTACATATTTTTGCATTTATATTAACGCATTGTCTTTCTAATCAGATTTAATTTATTTAAGCAATAAATTGCTGTGGCTTTCTACATGGATTTATATAAGCTGACTTATGGTAACTCTTTCTTTCTGATTTCAGCCCAAAAGCGCAGCCAAATATTATATTCATTTAGTTGTACGAATTTATAGCCTTAGACTTAGTCATACTTTCTAAACAGTTAGATAGGCTGATTAGTGAGACATGTACATACAGACATTATATACATGTTTATAGTATGTACATACATACATATATATATATATATATAATATAAATATAAAGCTTGTGCTAACAGTTTCTTAATTATATGCTCCAGTTTTCAAAAGATATGATCTTGTCAAGGCAGTGTATCTATGTGTATATGTATAGAAATATAAGTTAATTTACATACGTGTCACACACACACACACATGTATATACATATATATACATACATTTGTTCACAAATAGAGTTTATTTAATTTGAAAGCCACAAGAAAGCATATAAAAGCGAAACTAAAGTAAAAATGACAACAAAAAAATAAAATAGCGAAAAAAAATCTTTAACTTATGCATATGTGCGTTTGTGTGCGTAAGGTGTGTGTATGTGTGTGTGTGTGTTTAGTTTGCTGGATGCGGCAACGCTTCCGCGTTTGATAAGCGCCAGCTTCGTCGTTGACGTTGACGTCGCCACAGCGTCGACTTAGCAACATCGAGCACCTACATACATACATACGTATGTACGTATGTATGTATGTATGTATGTATGTATGTAAGTGTGTATGTGTGTGTGTATGTGTGTATGCATATATGTTTGTACATACATACTTAAATATATGTATGTATATTGGGATTATGGTATGAAAGTCGGTGATTTAGTTCCCGTTACATGTTCTGCCCTAACCGCACTCTACCCCCCCCCCCCCATCCCTTCCCCCTTGCTTTGCCTTGCCCAGCACCTGCCCACCTCTGCGTACAATTTCTATTTGCTTTTCTAATTTGATTTTAAGACTCTGTACTTTTTGATGAACCACACAATAGTCAAATAAGTGTGCTCGATTGCCGACTAATAAATACTCTGTAAATCTGAAAATATATATAAATACCTGATATTCGAAATTGTCTGCAATATGGCATTGGTTGAGATGATACCCTCGAATATGAACTTATCTGATCTTATCGTTCCTACACTTGTTGCAATTTATGTGTTCTACGTTGTGCGATTGAATGAACATACCCTACCCAATGGTAGGGTATGTCAATAAATAATGTACACATGCTGAGGCAAACATTTTTACATATACAAATACACATAAACATTTTTTTTTTTTGGCAAGGTCAGTGATAGCGTCGCACATTTCTAGCCAATCACTGAGATTGGGGATGCGGATGCAGAAGGGAAGAAATGCTGACTTTTGGGTATACCCTGTATATTATTTACTATATATAATCGCTCGCTGATAAGGGCTGTTACGGAAGAAAATTCAACTTTTTGAACTGAAATCGACATGAAGATTTCAGTTATATTTTTTGTTTCTTTACAGCAGAAGTGTTTGCTAGGTTGACGGGCGCGGGGGAGTTGGCCGCAATGGGGGGATGGGGGGTTAGCTAATTGACACCGCCAATGATAGCTGATAAGATACTACTACTGGACCCCTCTTCTGCCAAGCAGTTAATGAGGCAGATAAAGCAACAGCCACGGCAACGGCAACAGTCTCTGTGAATTTCGTTTTTGTGGAACTGCGTAAATGGCAGATTCGGCAGGTAGCTAAGCTACTTAGAAAAGATTCTTGAAATTTTTAGAACGCTTCCATTTTCAAACAGATGAATGGCTATGTGTGCTGAAATAGAAATAAATACATATACAAATGGCTGAGATACATTGGGATGGGATGAGTGACAACAATTATGCGGCATGACACTGACAAAATGCTACAGCCGGTGAGGAGTAGATGAGTTGATGTGTGCGCTAACTGAACGATCTTACACACAGAAACACACACACACACACACAGTATACAAACATTGATATGTATTTGGTTAGTGCACAGTCGTTGTCGAAAATTTTCGCCTGATGTGCGTATATAAATCAAAAATTGAACAACAAACAGTCAACGAACGTGCAACAAGCCTTAAGTGGACCACAGCAACTACGCACAACAGAGGAGTGTATTTAAGCTGAAGTACACTTCGAGAAATTTGCTGCCATTACTTTGTTAAATAATTCATAATTTTCATGCTTGAGGCCATTTTGGCCATGACTCGTTTATTAGTTTAATTCTTTTGAAGCTCACTAGAGATGGTCTGATCTATGACCTATTATCTCTATCTATCTATATATATATATATTTATCTCCAGCTTTATTTGACAGTCGATATTTCAAATTCTAATTTAGTTAAAGGATAAACGGCACCTTTCCAATAATAATTTACATTACAATTCAGAATCTAATATATAGAATACGGAAGGGATATGGTGATTCACTGTTACAGAGACAGTAAGTGATCAGTATTAATAAATAGTGCGATCACAGTTTAGATTCGATTATAGATTGAAATCTATCTAATCGCAGCTCACTATTAATGTGGCCAAATGCTGAATTTACTATTTTCCCAGGTTTCCCATAGTTAAGGGTTCAATTTGCAAACACTTTGTACAAGATGTGTTTAACCATGACGGATTATAAGTTATTCATTCGACTAGCATCGATCAAACACTCATCACCATCACAAGCTTTTATGTACAATTTATAGATACACATGGATGTGTTTGTGGGCTAATTGATTTGTGTCTATGTTTGCATGTACATATCTGTGTACATATGCTTGCCGATATGTGTGTCCGGTTATTGGTAATTAGCCAAAGTGTTATGTGCATTGGGTTAACTCGGCAATTAAACGCCAGTGAATGAGCGGTGACCCAAGCACGAAACGGAAGTTGTTCAATATGCGACGCTCGTGGCCAGAAGTCCGTGGCCCGTTGGTCCCCGGTCAACGGCGCGTGTCCACAATGAAGGTATGAACGCATGAAATTGACCACCAATGGGCACCACTGAGCACCATCAACCACCAGCCAGATGCAACTCCGGTAAGTTGATTAAGCCCACTTAAACGGGTCACAAACAGGTGTGTGTCTCTATCTCTGCCAATTGGGCTGACTGAAATGCAGAGCATTTAAAACGCATTTAAAACCGGAGCGCGACTAGAACGCAATTAATAATAGTATTGTTTTCTTAGCGAACACAATAACCATATACCATATATATTATATATATATATATATATATATATAAATGTATATGTATTAACGACCATACGGCAAAAATAGTTTGCGACGCATTTTTTTTCGGGGCGAATTCCATCTTCACATAAAATATTCTGCCTTAACTTTGTTGGCGATAAATCGATTGCCAGATACGCAATCGATGGCGCATTAAACAACTAAACTAAACAAAACTAAACTAAATTAAACTAAACTGGCTGCGCAATCAGTGGGCTTGGCATATTAGAAAGTGGTCCATTTTAATGACTTTGGCAATTAAGCTAATCAATTTATTATAGCCCCCAGATCGCATATATGCTCGGAATAGCAGCACCTTAAGATTTACTTACACTTATACAACATTCACATTAGTAAGAGATAAACAAATTTTTTCAGAGAGCAGACGTTGGAGAGTCGACAGTAGATGCCTAGTGGAACTAGATAATGCAAAAAAACAAAAACAAAATCAAAAGCCAAACATTTAAGATTCTCCAATTAAATGACTCAGGCGTAATTGCTTAGGCGTAATGTATATATATATATAAGATCTTGTCACACAATGATTCACTTGTATACGATTGTGGTGGTTATTAAAAATTGTTTTATTTACAATTTATATATGCTATATCCATAAAGCAGATATGATTATCTGATCTTGATCAACATCTCTTCAAAAAGTATATATCGTTGTCAACAATAAACTATTATTGTGATGAATTTGATAAAACTTTGTCATCAAATTCAAATTCCTTAAGTTGTAAGTTTTGTAACTTCGTTTATTATGTCTGTGGCATATATACGTATTTATGTAGGTACATATGATATACCTTATCGTGTTGCCCCACAATCGTATGAAGATAATTTGATTTGATTTTGTAACGGAGCCAGTTGTAAATATTTTGAAACATTCTTACCAATTGACTGTAGACACGTTAACTAACTAACTAACTAAGTTAGTAACTAACAAATAAACTAATTAACAAAATATATGTAATTAAACTAGCTTCAGCTTTCAATCGTGATTCGTGAGTTGTAAGTTGTGAGTCTATTTATGGATCGAGTATTCGTGGAAAATTGAATGTATGGCGGGGCATTTCCGATCGTTCGGTTATTAAGATTATTACTTATACTGTATAACACAATCTTTGGAATTTCACGCAAGCCTTTTCATTTCACAGATGGCTGCTGTTTAGCTAGAATTGTTGCTAGCGTGACGCAACAACTAGATATACAAGTATATATATATATATATATATATATATGTGTCGTTATACCTTGACTACATTGTGGATATACACAGATGTGTGCATATATGGACACATAGACGCCTACAAGTTGTAAGCCAAGTTCTGGATAAAGAACACATTGTGAAACGTGTTAAAAATTAAAAATACAACAACAACAAAAACAAGAGTAAAATATGTACGTAAGTCTACTGTCGATATGATTATGCAAATTGTTAGGCTGTGAGTAAGTGCTCAGGTTTATATTCGAAGCAAAAAATTTATGTATATATTAACAACCTTTGGCAACTGGGAAACAACACTAATTGCAACAGCTTGAGTTACAGTATTTATAATAATGTTCAACATCATCATCGGGGAATAACAACAATTTAAGCATTATCGATTTTTCCCAATGCTATGTAGACTATGATCTATTTGTTTTATTAATTTTTTTTATTGAAATTGTATGTGTATGTATATATTTGGTATATTGGAGTGAAGTTGAATGGATTATATTTATGTGTTGTGATAAACTAATTGCTTAAGAAACAAGAAAATACATTGAAATATGGTTTATGTTTAAGTACCTGAGCAACTATTTAGTTGAAACATCCAGAAATCGATATTTTCATCAAGATATCGAAACTTAATATTATTTTGAACGCAACTGAAAATGTAATTATATATAGTTAACGCTTATGCCATATATTATCTTAGGGGTGGAGCTCTGAATGTCCACAGACAAGGAGTGGTCTATGCGAGATATCTTGACTAGATTACAATTCCTTTTTCTATTTATAAATATATATATATATATATATGTGGGTATGTTTATGCCAATGAACAATTTCAATCAACGTATTTGTAAGCTCTTTTTGCAGGTCGGTTATAGTTTCGCTGCTGCAGACAGGTTGCAGTGCAATTCAATGTTAAACTTAAGCAACATCAAGCTGTCTTTAAAACAGTACAAAGAAGATCTTTTAAGCTCCTCCTGCTTTGGACACAAATGGAAGACGATGGCGAAGGCGCCGCTTGAGCAACACCTACACCTTCGATTGGACCCAATGTGCTCAGCTTTGGCAGATACGGTGACTGTGGGTGCTGTCATCGCACACATATATATATATATATATATATATATATGTATATATAATTACGTATACACAGCCTGTGCTGTGTGCTATTTTTATTATATTTGTGAGGGCAAACAATTTGGCACTAACTACACTCAATAAAAGCGAAACGGAAAGGCCAAAATGCCAACACCAAATGCGGACCGTTTGCCGGCCTGGCCTGAAGTTGTTCGCCATTTAAGGAAAGCGACAGTCACACACACACACACACACACACACACACATACATACAATACAACATATGTATACATCCCATAGGCCGTTCAATAGAAAGCCAAAGCCTGTTGAACACTGAGGACCCCGTGCGATGCATTTAAATTTAAATAACCAATGAAATTGCTATTAAGCAAACGCAAAAAAAAAAAACTCGTACTTTGATTTATGAATGGAATTAATGCAAAGACAGACGCAGACACAGACAAAGGGTCTGGTCTCCAAATGCGTGTCACATTTGAAAGTGTTTATGCTCTGCATAATGCTAATAAATATGATTTAAATGCTTATAAACAGCGTGCGAAATTGATAAACCACATTCGACTTTTGTAGCGACTAAATCCAATTAAATTGACAAATTAGTTAAGCCTGACAAAAAAAAAACGCAAGAGGCACAAACAATACTCAAAGCTGCAGCACTAAACAGCTGCAACTGCCGCTTGACTGTGTGAATCGTGTGTGTGGGTGTGTGTGTGTGTGTGTGTGTGTGTGTGTGTGTGTGTGTGTGAAAGAAAGCTTTATGTGGCAGCTGCCCACGCATATGCAAAGTTTTTCTATGTGAATGAACGAGAAATCATGAATGAATGCGCGACAGTAGCCGGTGGTAGTAAAGTGAATGCTGTCAATGTTTACTATGCGGGGCAACAATAACAACAACAATGAACCCAAGCGAAGAGGGGGGAGTAAATAAGAGGAGCAGTAAAGTTAATGATCCGCATAGCCAGCATATCGCAGTGGGCGTAAGTTTTGGGGTTTAGATCTTTCTGGCTTTTAATTAAAAAGAATCACTCACAAAAGCAACAAAAGCGACAATAACAACAAACACTAAAACAGAATTTGAGTTCCAGACAGACTTGGAGTTGGAGTTGGAGTTGGGGCACAAAACTTGTTAGGGCAGCTGAAGTGAACATGAATGAATGATTGAATGAATATACGATTGAAGCAATAATAACTGGCTGCAATCGTTGCCCGAGTGTTAAGCCATAGATGAGTCGCGCTCGAAAGCGTTTCCAAGCGCCCTTTAATTGCTATCTCTGAGCTTCAAGACTGTCCTACAAACTGAAGACAAGGCCCATACCAAGACCTAGTTCTGATCAGAGTAGTGTAGCAACCCACAGGCTGAAAACGGGCCTCGACGCGATCCATTCAAATTTCAAATAGAAGCGCCTGACAAAACAAGGTATTTCCACTAGTGACTGATTATTGTATATTAAAATGCTATAAATAAATATAAATAACACATTAAATATTATAAAATAAATCAAATAATTGATTATGGACATTTTTCAAATCTGTTTTTTTTTTCCAGCAACACCATGATGCACATAATAAATAAATATATGCTAAATATTTAATGCAGTTTTCAATCTGCCCTATTTACACAAACGGACAACCCAATTGCCCGCTGCCACAGGGTATTAAGAGCTAGCCACACGTGTGTATGCTTGTGAGCGTCCGTGTGTACGCCTCAAGAAGGCCAAACATACAAATCAAAATAAAAAGCGTATAAATTATACAAAGAAACAAGTTGCCGCCGTTTTCGACGCTTGTCGCTGCCCAGCGACCGCTGCCGAAAACTGAAATGGAGATCAAAATAAACGCTAGACGAGATGAATGAATATTTAGGGCTGGCGAGGGGGGGACGGTGTAAATAGGGACAGGAGGAATTGCCGTGGTGGCTGTAAGGGAATCGCATAGGTAAAGTAAACTTTTGCGATGCTTCTTAATTTTGTTTTTTTTTTCTGTTTTTTTTTTTTTTTGGGGACCGCACGACACTGTCAAGATTAAAATACAGCTGCCCAGTGTTAGGGCCTAAGCATAAGTGTAACACGCTCCGTCGAAAGGCCGAGCGGTTTGCTTGATAGTATATCAGCGACAGATTAATTTAAGTAATTTGATTTCGGCGTTTAGGCTTATGCGTTCCACGAAAATCGATGATGATTATGACAATGATTTAATGTTTACCCTATGTATATACATATAACGACACACATAGTTTGTCTGTATATATATATAAAATAGATTTTATTTTCTTTAAATTATTTAAGCTTTAAGTTTTTCAATCATCAAATATATACTCAAGTGGATTAGGGCACACTTTGCTGCTGTTTAGAAGAGCTTGTTTAATGAAACACAGCTGAAACAAAACCAATTTAGTGTTGACATGTTTATGTAGGCTTTGACAAACTGGAGCATCATTCGTACATAGGCAGATAAACACATAAATATTTTAAATAATCAGTTACTTAATGGGCTAAATCAAAGAAAAATTATTAATCAATAGTAGAACCACAGAACTGAATATATAATTTCAAATTTGTCATGCAAGTGGAATGGATTTTCTCAAGATACTCAACTCGATGCTATTCATGATGAATCAGTTGCTAAAGATCGCTGATTGTTTAATTGGTTCACATATATATTCATGCACAAACATCTATACAATTGGTTAAGAGCGAGACAAAGATGAGATGAGATCAACTGGAGAATGATTGCATTGGGCTAGAAATATAGTGATACATACATTCATGCACACATACATGCATATGCATACATACATACACATATGTGTATATACATACATATATACTACTTTTGTACATATGCATAATTGATTAGAAATTGGAATTCAGTAGTGAGATAATATTGGTTAGTTTCGGGTCAATTGCCTTTATATATTACTCATTTAATGCTGTGCCGGCTATATCCCATAATCATAGCCAATACCCCATGACTAACTCATTAACATTACGTATACGTAATACTGTGATGGCGTAATAGATCAACGGGAGGGCTGTCGATCTGTCGATCGGACAGACCAGACGGTCTGTCGATTCGTCGTCGCTTGTGTGTGTTGGCGTCGCTCTGTAATAAGAGCAATTTATATGTACATTTGTATGCCAGTATTACCATATAATTAGACACAAATACAAATACATACGCACTACACACGCATGTATTTTTTATACATACATACTTGAACGTTTCTTGAAACGCCGTTTAAAGCGTAGATTTAGTGTGTGGCAAAGATTCCGCATCGATTTTTGTTTACACTTAGGGGGGTGAGTGTAGGTGTACCATTACTTTTTTCATCGAGTGTGTAACGCATGAGGAGTTAACTTCCCTCCATGTGAATAAGATACGTCAATACTATTGCGATAGTCTTTTTCTATGCAATCTTGTCTTGAAAATAGCTTGAATATATACAGATATATTTTTCTGGTGCAGTTAGTACATAAATCGTTTGGAATTGGTATATATATTTTTTTTTTTAAATATCCCAACTAAAGTTTGACAAAATATTATCAGTAATAAACTCTATTGTGGAAGAGTATATAAACTTCGAAGATAGCTTATCTATCTTCTATTTTATTTTAAATTGCTTTTTATTTGTTTTTGGTCAGCTGCCGAAATTGTATCTATCATTTATCAGCTTTATTAACTGATCTCTCAAGTGGAAGTTTACTGTCGATCGATGATATGAGGTTTCGTTGATTTTTGCTAAATCAGCAAAATGGCAAAACTTATGCCGTTTCTTCAAGTGGGACCCAAAGTAGTTTCCATTTGAACGAGGCATTCACACACAAAAACCCGAAAGCTATTCAATCGCAGAAAGGAGCCCCATTCACTCGACAACTCTCACTGTGTGCCCTGTGTGTGTATGAGCGCTTAAGCTGAAATTCTTGAATTAAAAAAAAATAATATACATATATATATATATATGTATATATGTTAAATAAAAGACTGGTTTTGGGAATCACAGCTCCAAAAGAAAAACAAAAAAAGAAGAAAAAATACAAGTAAGAGTTTTCTAGTCAAGGGGCCTTGCTCGAAGATACCCTGTATACAGGTCTGTACTCAAGTGCCCACGACAAGATACCATCTAAACACACTTATGTACACTCTATTCACATGTGAAAATATGTTCTAATCAAATATTCAAAAGATATGAATCCCGATGAAAATGTTGCCAGTGTTAAATGTTATTTATTATTGAGAGAGAAGTAATATATTAGAATTTCATTATTTGCATTAAACATATGTTGGTATTCAAAGGTTATTAACTTTGTGATACGCTCTATGACCATTTGTATGGTTACAGGGTATAAATTATAAAAAAAAAATTGAAAATCAGCATAAATACTAATGTGAATATGTTTGAAACTACAACAGCAACTAACCAAATGCAATTGTGAATGTAATTTTCACATTTGATGGCAACTCTGTCAAGTGTGGGCCAGGGCTGCCACTGAGATGTTACAGGATGCTGTCTGTGCTGCTGTCGCTTGTTGGTATGGGGTACAAGCTGAACTGACCGACTACGCCATACCCTCTATAAGTGCAATGATAATTCAAATTACATATAAAATAAATCATTATTATAAAGTTAATCAGACTCGGCTTGTAACTTTAAGCAACTGACTTCACAACTGTGAAAACTACATATGTACTGTCAAAGATGTACTGCGTGTCAGATTAGCAGATAACCAGATATCCTCGATCTGAAATGATGTATTTATTTTTTTTTAGCATTATATTTTATAAATATATACATATATTGTCTAAAATTTTTGTTAAATTTTGATATTTAGTTTGAGAAAATAAAAAAAAAAACGATTCAGTCTTTGCTACATACTCAACCATTGCGATTGCGTGCAGGGTATGCGAAATACAAACAAAACGGGCGACAGAGCAAAGACGTGATACAGATACAGATACAGCCTTGCATAGTTGTGGATGAAAAGATACTCGAGCAGATATAGGTACAGGTGTGTAAGTGCGTAAATGAGTGTGTGTGTTTCTGTGTGTGTGTTTCTCTGTGCGTGTGCGTGTGCGTTTGCGTGTGTGCGTATCGTACATTCAGAGTAGCTACGCATTATGTGAAACTTTCCGTCCGGCTTCCAACCCCCATACCCCTACTCCCTACCCCCTCCCCCCCCCTCCCCTCGCGCAACACTCTGCCGAGCCCCAAACCGCACACACCTCCAAGCATTTGGCTAGCGCGTACATTGCCAGAAAGGGAAAACCTGAAATGACTACGGCAGCAACAACAACCACAATAAATACAAAAGCAGCGCGCAGAAGAAGCAAAAGCTAAACAGAAAACGCAAAAAAAAGACAACAAAAAAATCTCATATTATTTTGGCCTTCAAAATTTTTGGCGGGCAATGAACCAACAACAACAGCGCGTACACACACAAAAAAAAAAAAAAAAAAGGGGCAGGGGCAGAAGCAGAGGCTCCAGCAGCAACACACACACACACACACACACGCACGCACACAAACATACAACTAAAACAGACGCATGATCGCGACGATATGCTCTGTGGTGGTGGGGAGGTATGGCAGAGAAATGCTTGATTTTCTTGTGGGCAGGGGGTAAGAGGGTTTTGCCAGACTAGTGAATACCGAGAACGCGGCTTCATTCTATGTCCATGACTTGCATGGCACTTGAGTCAGACGCGTGTTGTCTGCATGTGTGTCTTATGTCCATGCACATATATGTACATCCATATGTATGCAATATGGTTGTGTGTGTGTGTGTCTACCTAACGTACCCATACCTCTCCCCCCACCTCCCCCCCCACCCAACAACATTCCTCGTAGCAGCAACAACAAAGCGTTGCATGCAGACGCCAGAGCAATCGCCAATCGTCAGAAGCGCTTAACCCAGTTGCTGCCGCCTGCCACTGCCTCTGCCGCCGCTCAAACAGTGTCACCAAACACACAGAACATACAAACACAAGACACATAGAGCGACTACAAATGTTGACACAATGAATTTTGCATAAAATTTATACCGTTTTTCCAAGGCGCTCTTGTTTTTTTCTTCATTTTTTTGTTGTTTTTTAAGGGAAGTACAAACCTGGAATAAGTTGGATAAGTTGAATTCGTTGACTCTAGGTGGCTCCGGGTCGAGTCTGGGTCATGAGTCAGTAACTTAAGCGTTAAATTGTTATATTACCAAACAGGCTAGACGTGAATTATGGCACCCACTGTCATTAGATTTAGCGTGTGAAGACGATTGGAAAATGCATCTTGTTGTTCGACTTTTTGTGCTGACGTGGTGAAATGAATCCGCATAATTGCATATAATATTTTTGTTTTCCTTACAACACACTTCTTTTATTTTATTTTACATAATTACTCTTCTACTATAATGAAATTGCTCAATATTTATGTTGTTATTCAATAATATCAAAAATAATTGATCTAATATTTACAAAATATAATTTTCAAATATCTTACCAAGATTAATCCACTTAATTTCAATTATAGTAAGAACATGGCAAACAAATCTTTGTTGTGTTCATGAAAGTGAATTTAATAGTCATAGAAATGGTTTCCATTTAGTTGTGTGTCTGTCATAAGAAACTTATCTTTTAATTGCGAAAAAAATGATAAAACAAAAAACATAAGCCTTTGACATGATAAATTAATATTAGAGTGTTGTTTTCTGAACGAGATTCATTTTTTTTTTCCTTTTTCCTATCAGTAAGCGTGATTCAGAGCCAATTATTTTATGGAGTTATTTCTAAATGAGTGAAGATTAAATTAATATTGATTTGATTGACGTTTCGGATACTTCCAGAAACAACTAACAATAAAAGAAATCGAACATATTTAGACCCAAGTTATGATAGTATCGTACAATTAAAAACTATACATAAATTTCAGCTCATTATATTGTGCCCGCATCCCACTGTGCGCCCTTGTGTGATCGTCAACATTCTGACAATGTTGAACAATGGCAAAACCGACAATGCACATTGCCATAAAAGTCGCTGGTAATACGTGGTAATGAAAATGGAATAGCTCAGAGCAAGCAGAATCCTGTGAAGGCAAATCAACTTTTGCAGTGATGTATTGGGAAGTCCTCAACTCAGTTGTAGATATCAACCACACCCAAGCACACATTCTCTCACACACTCAGGTAAACTCATCCATACTTTCCGCTTTCGTTTCGGGTGTTTTGGCATTCGTTGCCTTTGGCTGCATGCCACATACACATACATATATATATATATATTTATATAGGTATACATACATATATATGCGGCGAGCGGGTGGCATAGCAACCTGTTGCTGAAGGAAACCTTGCAACGCATAATGAATTCAAAAAACCGCACTTAATGGAGTCATTGACTTAAGATTCGCTCTCTGTCCGCTGATTTTTTGTAGCTTTCTTTTGTATTATATTAGAGGGTGTTGTTGTTGTTTCTGGTTCAGTTCATGGAAGCAACTTAATTTTTTTTAAGGCATCCTGCATTGTATTCGCTTAGTTCTTGAGCATCCTTCGTTAGAAAACCACTTAGAGCGGCGGTCCCAATTCACATGTACCACACACACACAAACGATACCACGTAACGAACACACACACACAACACACACTCTCACCTAATCTTTAAATTCCAATCAAATTTATATTGCCATTCCGATCACCGTTTCACATAAAGCAATGTTTTTACTAAGCGTAAGCGGCTCGAAATAAATTAGAGAGTTCATGCAGAACTGAAAATTAAAAGCAATAAGCTTGAATAATCCAGATATTTGAAGTCATTATTCAATCAATCATTACAATAATAAATTGCCATAAAATTAACTAAGTATAAATATCTGACGAGAAATCATATTTCCACTCATACTTCTGCCAAGTTTTGCTTCTACAAGTTTTCTTCAGTGCAGTTACACCGGAATAATCTTGAGGGTAAATTTCGCTGTTCATTTACCGTGATAAGCAGAGAATAGTCCCAGGTCTCGTTTTCAACTTATTTTGAACTGCTTTAGAGAATTGCGCAGCTGTAAGAATTTCTTATATATTTTATACAATAACACAACAAACGTGGCCAACATGACTGGAGTGCTGGCGACAATTAGCTGACCGATTGTTGACACTGTCATTGCCCCTCTCTCGCCAACTCCCTCACCATTCCCTGGCAGCTGAAATGGCAATGGAAACCAATTGTCCATGACCAAAGAGCTAGCCGGCAAACTATGTAGTGTCAGGCTGATTGCCAAGCGTGGCTAATGCGATTGCTATACGCAGAATAGCACTGAGACGTAGCTCCCAGATACATAGTCGCAGCAATGGCCCAAATAAAAAGAAAAAAAAAAGAAAAATGTATATATATATATATATATAAAAGAGAAATAAAAATTGGAGACATATTTCGATTGTTGTTTGTAGCATTAATGTGACAACTTTTTAAGTTTTCATCTTGTTTCTGGCCTGGTGATTTGTATTTGGCCGTTTGGCCGTTTGGCCGTTTGACCGTTTGTTTATTTGGTATTTGGATATTTGGTGTTGTCTGTTGCCAGGCCAGTTTGCAGCGGTGATTATTAAGCAAATTAAGGAATGTCAATGCATACGCTTAGCATATACAAAGCAACAGGTTGCTAGCTGTCGGTAAAACTCTATTGAACTGGTTCGCAGCATCTCACACTCATAGATTAACATAATTTTCTGCCTCAGATGATTTTGCGTATCAACTTCGAAAAAAAAAAATAAATAAATAAATAAAAATCAACAAGAGCAAAGCGTGCATTAGTAGTCAATACTTGACTATCTGCTACCCTATACAGGTACACACATTAATTAAAATCAACCGTAAGGTTCGAATATATTCTTAATTTAAATACAAATAGTTAACAGAAGTTAACAGAGTGTCACTCTATATTAAATATCAATATATTTTTATACACATTCTTAGTTTATTCAAAATGTAACAACCTTGATTAATTCTGATTGAGATTGTAGATCTAATTTAGGGTCTAAATTCCATATTTAAAACTTTCTATTCAAGAATACAAAACATTTTAAATACAAATGTACTCATTAAAGTGATAATGGCTGGTTTTCCCTAGAATTGTGCCTCAAACATTCTACTGTGTATATGTACACTATATATTAAAAATACCCCCTTTTAATAACTACAGGCTATTAAAAAATTTGCATGAGGCACGCAGCTAATTTTATTAAAGAATGAACAATGATCGCATGGATTAGATTTCATTAGTATAGTAGAGTAGATTTCATTAATTAGTTGGTCCAACGATATATATAAAAATATATGTTAATATACATATATGTATATATATATATATATATATATGAATTGGTCCGATCCGGTTGGGCGTGTGTTTTTTTTTCTCAGTATTTCTCTTTTTCCTTGTTTCTTTTTTTCATGGCGTGTTGTCAAATCAATGCCACTTCAAACATATCGTAAGTAAATTGGTTTGAGCCGTCGCATAAATTATGAGTTAACATAAGACAACTTAACTAACCAACAACCAACAACCAACAACCAAAAATCGATAAGCAGCAACTACTGCTGAAATTGTTTATTGCACATTTAAAATCATCGCAGCACGTGCGTCTGCTTTATGGGCCTGGCTTAAAGCGGTGTAGATGATACTACCAATATGAATCCAACGAAGTAATCAGAAACTGCTCAAGACATTTCCAATATACCAACTTACATATTTGCCAGTTACTTCGAATATGCATATTATCCTTATACATCGCTTCAAATATACATTTATTTATTGATGTATTTAGTAGATAGTTAACCAGATAGATAGATAGATAGATAACTAACTTTTGTAGGTTTCAAAACATGTTAAAATGTTATTCAGTTTATTAAATCATTTAAATTCTTAAACTGTGTATTCACATTACGAATTTCAGAGAATCAAGATAGAATATATTTTGAAATCGCAATTAAATGCGCTTCATAAGCAAACATACACACACACTGTTTGTACATACATATATGTGTGTGTATGTGTATGTGTATGTATGTTTGTAGTTCTGCTCTGGCTGTGAAAGTGTGAGGACAGGGAACTAAACCAGGAACCGAACTAAAAGCCCTGTCGTCGAGTAGTTCAAAGGGAAACGCCAAATTTTGTGTGGGGTTGTTGATTTTATTTTTTATATTCTTTTTTCGGTATTTTAGGGCAACAAGATCTCATTTCATTTTAGCTGGAATCAAATTGCGAAACGGACGACGACCATAATGAAGCTAATAATGACGACAATGATGATGATGATGATGATGATGATGATATTTAGCAGTGGCACACTGCCAAGTTGTTTTTGAATATTTGAGAGTTGGAATTGGAACCATATAATACGTTACTTATGAGCTTGGTCGGAAAAAATCGCTTGAAGCACCGCAAACTCATTTCGAATGGGACAACAAGGAGCCAAATATTTCAGTAATCGTTTCCAAATGAATACCTATTTGGCATGTTGCGTGGTTCCTAAATGAATGCCTGAAGATTTTGCCATGACTTGGTTTCTAGTTCACAACAGTTTGTCTGTTGCTACCAATAGGTCTGATTGTATCCGAGTTGCCCTTTACCCTGCTTCACCGTGTTCACCGAGTTTACCACTTATCCGGTACACACACACACACACACACACACACACACACACACATGCATACACTCAGTCGGTGCACTTTGTTGATGATGTGAGAATAGGTTTAGTTCAAGCGCATCTTGAGTTGGAAGCCGACCAGATCTGGGTTTCAGGTCCCGGACATGGGGACCGTCAAACATTTGGCATTGACAACGGTGGCGTCGCTTCGTGACCGTGGCTGGTCGGAAGGGGACCGATGGATAAGCGGGCTGAGCGAAATTAATGGGTAAGAGAGGGCCAGTCGAACGCCATAGGCATAAAGTTCACACTCGTAAGTAAATAAATTTAAATGGCGGCACTTCTGCTAATCTTTTTTTCCTTTTTTTTTTGCGTGTATTTATTTTGATTTTTTTTTTCTCTTCATTTTTTTTTTTTAGTGTTTTCAACCTACTCAGTTGTCTCTTATTGTGTGCCTGCGTTTTTTTTTTTGTTTGCTTGTTCGCCGGTTGCACGAACTTTTTTCGTAAGAAATTCAGCAGGCAAGCTAAAGATTTCGTTTCTTAACGCTGGTATTAAGATTTTTATGGTTATTAATTTGCTAAATAATACGAAGATGGCAGCGGCGAATGCTGATCGTTGTTGTTGCTTGAGCCGTAGCTGAAGTGGCCGGGTCGACTGTTGCCGATTGTCGGTTGCTGGCTATGGGAACGGCCCCAAACCTCAACCTCAACAAAACCGTCAACCCAAAAACAACTCAAGCTCAACATGAGCGGAGCTAAGTGTAGACTTCTGTGAATGAAGAGCACTTTGCATTGAGCGAAGCAAAACAAAAAAAAAAAAAAAAAAAACGCGAAATGGGTTTCGTTCAAGATTCGGCCAAGAGACTTAATGTTTATGCTTGTGGGCCCAGGAATTAAGCGCCATAAATAACCATACAGAGTTGTAGACCCCAACACACAGACCCCCAAAAAACAAAGGGACTCTACAATCACATTTACAATGACAGTGAAATCTCTGACCTCAATGCAATAATGTTCAGATAAAAGGATCTCAAATCCAAATTGTCCAAGTGGCTAATCAGATGAAATCACAAAAATGCTTACTATATATTTATGACAGCTTTAACATGTCAACAGCAGATCAATTGAGTTTTGATTTAATTACCTCCTGTTTTCCATCGATTCAAATAAAGACCGCAGTTGAATATTTTATATGTAACCTATGCAAAATTTAAAAAAAATTAGGTTTTAATTAGCTTTATATAATTGCTTGAAAAATGTGGCATATAAATTCGGAGAAATAGTTTAATTTTTTTTCCTCCAAAACTAGTATTTAACTAGTTAAAAACAAAACAAAAAAAAAAAGATTATAGGCATGATTGCGAGTAACATACGAACATCATAATCGCTCATATACCCTTGTAAAGGTTATTGCAATTTTGTCGTGATGTTTGTAATTGAAGGGATCAATAAAATATTCTAGATGCGCATCACGAGCCGAGTCGACAGAACCTTACTGCGGCCACTAAGTACGCTGAAGCCGACCAGATCGAACTACTTTATCATTTACCATCCCGAGGATCAATCGAGATCAATCCATACACATAGACATGTCACATTTTCTGAGCAGGTCGATTTTTTTTATACATTTAGTTAATAATTTAGAAGGTTCCCAGTTTTTCCCTATGTAAATTTATTATTTGCACTGAGTGGCATAAATATGGATATACTTATATAATGCTATACCATAGAATGTGATTAGTATAACTTGCTCACACACACAATTACTTTACACCAGCCTCGGTGTTATTAGTTTGGTATTTCTAAATGCGATATACAGCAAATAATAAGTGGCTTTTAAATTCTTTACATAACTTTCATTTTCCTTTAGGCCAAAACTCGACGAAAAGTAAAATAAAATGAAAAACACACACACACATTTCGAAGTGATTTGAAGCAAGCGCAAACATATGTCTGTGTGTATGTTGTGTAATTATTAATACATAAATAATTAAGCCATGCTCAGGGTTCTATTGACACTGGGTCTGGGAAGGCCATGCTATCGGTATGCGATCAGGTCGGCCGTAAACCGAATCTGTCATATCAAGTATGTCAGTTCGAGGCATATTCCAGCAACAACAAGCCAATGTGGAGTCGCATAAAACCAAATTAAATTCAAAAGCAATAAATAGCGAACCTTTCATACGCACTGTGGATTTCAATAATGTTTGGCTTGGTGACGACTTCCCCTTTCGATTTTGGTTATCTAAGACATGAGCCACAGTCACAGCCAGAGCCACAATCAGAGCCATATCCAAAGCAAAAGCCAAAGCCAAAGCCAAAGCCAAAGCCAGAGCCAAAAATCAACACTAGAGTCAAACTCAAATCGGCACCCGAACCGGGCTGTGAGGCCTATGGGCACAACTATGTAGTATCTGTGTGTGGGTCGGGTATGTAAATTGGTGTTTTAAATATTTATAAATTTAATTGCGTGTGTTATGCGTAAGTATTTGCAGCCACCTCAGACACGCACATTCTTTTAATATTCACACATTGTGAAAAGGCATTTCGTGACAGGCGACGAGCGACATCGAACTGAACTACGCACAAATAAATGTACTGAAGTGTTTCTTAAACGTTTCGGTGTCTTTACTTATCTGATTATGAATTGAAAATTTGATCATTTTGTGTCTGCTGCGATCATTTGATCATTTATAGAGCAAAATCATTAAAATGTTAAAGCAATGTATTCCACGTAATTGTGATGGGTTCTTTTAAGTTAAAGTATAACCATAATTATATATAATTAGATGCTAAGATATGTGCTCTTTTTTGCTTATCCATCGCTCCTCCACTGTATTGAAACCTTTGTCGCCAGGCTGACTGATTTGCCAATAGCCTTCCTCAAGCTGTTGTCATGCCATTGTAGAATTGTAGAGAGGCACAGAGGGCCCATTCAGTGGCAGGCCAATCAACTCAGTACCGAATTTTTATATAACTGCGTAGATACATTCTGTTCTTTATTTTTTCCTATACCTCTATCTATACATATACATATACATATACATATACATATACATATACATATACATATATATTTACATATACATGAACATCTCGTTATATTTATTTTTGTTGTAGTCGCTCTATACGTATCTACAATATGCGGTGGCCCTCCCTGAACCCCGGAAGGCAGTGCGGGCCATTTGTTAATTGTAAGTGGCATTTTTAATAGAGTTTTTATTACATGTGTTTCGGCTTTGGCGCTGCTTGCTCTGCCATTGAGATAATTTATGCTGCTTTCAGCTGAATACGCATCCATTTAAATGTATTTTACCACATTTTATGGCCTTTATATCGCTCGCTTTGCGTATTAACATAAGTACATAGTTTTTTCTTTACGTTTTGTGAATTTAACATAGACCACGAACAAAACAATAATTACAACTATTTCTACATATAATACCCTTGCATGGGGCATACTAATATTGTCACAAAATGCGTAACACACTGAACGATTGACGACTGCCTCGAATGATGGCAATTGTCTCTATTTATAGGTGATATTATATTACAAGTGTATGGATATCGTTTTACTACTATTTTATATAGCTTTCATTTACATCACAAATATATATATTCATATTTCTACTAAATATCTTCAAGTGTATTCAATTATTGGCATAAACATCACTCACTGTGCCTCTTTTTGTTTTTTCATTTTCTTTTTGTTTTTTTGTTTTTTAAAGGTTCAGTGCGATGAGTCCTCCATGTGATAAGCTAAAAACTACTTTAATAGCTGCCATATATGGTGGTGAGAATTTTCGTGATGGATGAATACGAGTGGGGGAGAAATTGGATATAGAGGATGCGCTTCAGCGAACCGCTTTTAATGATGTTTAATAAAGCAGACTTTGACAAACCGAACAACTTTGCATCAGGCAATACTACTCCCAAAGGTTCGTCGAGGGCGTCGAGTGATGGGCAGGAAAGGGAGAAGCTTCGCTCATATCCATATTATTGAATTGAAATTCGGTGTTGGCTTCGTCTTGGCTTTGGTCACTGCTGCTGGCGTTTTGACCCCCAGCTGGCAGTCGCCTGCCAATGACGCCACCAGCCTCAGATTGAAATTGAAGCCAAGACTGGATACGGCGGGGTAGGGTAGTAGTAGTAGTACAGCGAAATTGAGGATTGAGTTTAGTTTTTGAGGGCGTGCGGAAAGGGCGGCACGCTCTTTGCTCATATTCACACGCTGGTTAATTGAATGTAGCAACTAAAAAACGAAATTCGGTTTCTATCTATCATTAGGCCAACAATTCTTTTAGGGGCAAGAAAAATGCACGCCTCCCGACCGGCATTTGATGCCTGCCAGGAATTATCGAGTCAATAGCAAAAATGCCACCTTCAATGTTAATTGCAGTAATACCCTAACCCAAACCCGACACCGGCACCGGCACAGAAATCGAACAATTGATAAAAATAGTGAAAACTGAAATTTCAAACTGGAGCGAATCGCGTCGAGGACTTGTGTTAATTTTATTTTCGGCCAGCTCTAAATATTTGGAATGGAAGTCGCTAAAACAAGTCGCACCAATATGCTCTCTTCGCTGTTCACAGTTTCTATGCTCTGTTCTTTAATAAATTAAACGGTGATATTGGGTTCATACGATATCTGTCTATCGGTCTGCCAATCCAAAAATATATTTATTCTTAATGCTCTCTCTCTTTCTCTGTATTGACTCTTTTACAACCTAAAAATATATCACCTCAGCTTACATGCTTTTAATACTGTATTGATCTGTTATTATATTGAGAACAGGGTATTGCACAAACGTGTGGTTTTGTCGGAGGCATTTTCATTTGATCTTGGTAGTTTCAGTTTCAATGTGTTTGGATCGTATTCCGCTTCGAAATAAAATCTGTGCACAGTCGCGACACAATGTTTGCTTTAGCAATTCATTAATCACTGATAATTACATTAAATGTAGGCCTAGGTCTACCTGCCTATCTAATGAACGCGCTCGAAGAGAAACCGATCAAGTCTCTAACTTGCCTAGCTACAACTGTAAGTCTGAGCCTCAGTCTGGGCTTGACTCTGGATATGGGTATGGGTATGTAAGTATGAGTAAGTGTGTCCATGAGTTGTGAGTTGTAATTTGTATTCAGAAGCAGGTCCATATATGTACACGTACATACATTTATATATATATATATATACACATACATATATGTATATGTATATGTTAGTACATGAGAGCTGTGCTTAGTTCCTGTCTGGGGTTTAGTTTCTAATTTTGTTTTTAGCTTGTTGCCAAGAGGTTGCGTGTCAGGCTTTTAATTGCTTGCGAATTTAAGAAACACGGGTCGGAACAGCTGCCGAACCGCCACAGACCGTAGACGGTTGATAGTAGATGCTTGACCAGGGACCAGGGACCAGGGACCAGGGACCAGGGAAGGCAGGCGGTACGTTTACAACGGCCATGTTTGGTACGTGCACAGTCGCATATCTAATACAAATCTGCTTCATTTTTTGTAGCTTTAGGGTTTAGTCGAATATCTTTTGGAGGTTTTTTTTTTTTTGCTTTGGTTGTTTTTTAAACAAGTTGTAAAAACATTTTGGCTCGTAAGGCTAAATAAATAAGTTTGGTAAATTGTTATATTCTGTTGTGCTGCCACTTGATAGTCCTTAGAGGCGCTCCATGGTCCGTTTGCTTTGGAAACCCAATTGCTTATTGCCTTGGCATTGTTCATGTTAGTATTTAGTGGTAATAGCTCAAAGTTCGTTTTCAGGTGAGCATTTGCTTTGAATTTTCAAACGAAACTTGACTTAAGGTTGTTCATTCTAATTAATTTAGATATTAAAACCAAGTAAGACGAACAAAATTTGACTACTGTATGTCTTAATCATAATGATCGGTGGGTACCATTTAGGATGGAATATTGATAGTTTGCAGAAAAAAATTCAAATGTACTTTCTAAATTTGGATATTCCCAAAATATCCATAATTACAAACACAGCGCAATATAGTAGGCAAAAATGAAATTTTTAAAAATGAGCACCACTTGAACCTTGGTAAACTGAGTGAAACACTTGAGAGAAGAATTATCATCGATTTTCGGTCTGGCCAACAAATTGGGGGCAATGCAATTGTCCGTTTGGCTGCTTGGCCAACTAGCAGGCATGAATCATGCTAATGCGTTTTCCCAAGGAAAAACCTGCCCGGCCATAAAGACCATAAGCCAGCTGCCAAATGCTTTGGCTTTTAAGCAGTCGGTGGGTATCTTTTGGGCAGGGGAGCTAATGCTGAACCAGTGACAACATTGTGTACCCACCAGATGGCGTCATCGTCATCGGGTTTTACACGCCGGACAACCATTCTGCTAGCCAGTCAGCTTGTGGACCCACTTAGCCAGCGGCATTGATTTTTTTTATATTCAGACCATCTCTGTTGCTCTTGCTTATTTGCCATGTGAGCTCATTGCGTGTGTGTGTGTGTGTGTGTGTGTGTGTATGAGTGTGGGTTGGTTGCATTTTGGCAAAATTGCAGAGTCACTGCTAGCTGTTATATATATATGTATGTCTATGTCTCTGTGATAGATATAGCAAAACTAGTAATTAATCTACTGTATTTAAAGTGCCGAAATCGAAAAATCCTTCATTGATGAACTGCAGGCTTATTACATTTGAGAACATCTCAGTTCATCCTAATTTAAATCTATCAAGTAATAAAGTGAGTACCATAAACAGAGTAAAAGTAAATTATTAAAATAAAATGCGTGCAAATAAATATTTACAATTGAGATTATACTTGGCCCATATATTGGTTTTCTTGTCCATCTTTAAATAACTACATTTCCAACAATCATAATGAACATTTATTTATTTAAAAACAGTTGCACATTAACTATTTTTACACTTGAATGAAAGAAGGGACTTCACCATTTCATGGTCAAAGTTTATATTTCGATCGATTTTACACTTGATTGAAAAGTTTTGTGTTGAAATTTTAATTAACAGCTAGAGTGACAGAGCCGATAACTTGTGGATAAAGTTTGCCCCAAGAAAAGCTATATTATAACAGATACTCCATTTACATATGTATTGATATATAAATAATAGCATTATGCATTATGTATTTATGTAAGATATATTGTTTGATAGAAGGTACCGATTCTCTAGCACCATGAATGGCAATCATAGATCTATTAATTAATGAATGGCAATTCAGAGATTTTTTAAAATCAGTTTAGATTGCTGTCATCAACCGACAATTCTCACACATTATGTTTCATTATTTGTTGAAAATTTGTGGCCTTTAAGTTGCTGTTGTTGTTTTATTTATTTAATTTTTTGTAACATCTTGCATTGTTTTTGCTGTGGCAATTAACGACAAAGCATTAATTAAGTTACGAACTAATGTATTTTAGACAGCAGCTGCTCTGACAGACAGCCAGACGACATGAATGAAGATGATTTGTTTAAACTTTAAAGCCGAAACACGAAAAAAAAAGAAGAAACCGAAAGAACTAAAATAGAGAGAAGTATTCCTCCGGAGGCAGGGCCCATGATCCGGACAAGGCTGCTTAACAATCTTAAACATTTCACTGTTGAAATTTGTTATAAATGAATGAACATTGTAACGGACAACTGCACGGTGATCTTGTTTAGCCGGCGGGACTGTGATGCATAGGGCAGTTGGGGAACGAGAAGGGGGTGCGACTTATACCTAAAATAAAAAAAAACTTGTAGGCAATTTTCGCGGTCTAGTTGTAGTTTCAGTTGATTGCTTAGCTGCTTCTTTTCGACTGTTGGCAGCTGTTAGTTTTTCCAATTTTATTTTTTTGATTTATTAATTTACTTTGCTGTTGTTGTTATCTAAACACTTCAAATACGCGTAAGTAATAATGATGGCCATGTTCATGTCCAATGAGGCCTCGCTTTTAAATAGAAAAACCAGCTCGTAGGCATTTTGCTAATTGAGCAATGACAAGTTCGTCCATGCTCCGTTGGTCAGCTTGTGAAATTGTGTTAACATTTCCGGTGTTTCGACCATTTGCAGAACCAACCGGCCAACTTTTACTTTTCCCGCAAGGCACAAGGCAACAACAGCAAAATCGCTCGTGTTCAATCGCTAATTTATCTATCTATATTTTGTATATAGCATATATATATAAGCATTCCAAACATTAGCAAACACTCAGAAAAATTAAGCTTGTTGTCAAGCAAAGCAGACACACGTACAACAATGGTAAAGTATTGCAAAAGTGTTTTTGTCTCTCAAATCTCAAGATATATATCTATGAATATTTGTAAAATGTTTATGATGATATAATTCTTATAAAGAAAAACTCGTTTCTTCATACTGACACGTATATGTATATAAATTTGACCCTGTATCCGACGTGCTAAGAACGAATCAGCTGTACCAATATTTGCAATTTAAGTATTCAAATTGAGCTGACTAATGTGTAAAACAAAAGCAGAAATATTATCATGACAGCTTGTATCAGTAGAGTCAGTGAATAAGGACGGTATAGTAATGGGGTTAGCAACTAAACAAATGACTTTCTGACTCTGTTAACCCAATAGTGGCCCATAGAGTGGAGTTGGCTATTGGCTATTGAGACACCCATTCTTCCTCAACATTATTATCTGGGTCTCTGAAGTACCATTCTGTCATAATAAAGACAATTCACATCATTCATAGGATGTGAATATCCAAAAATTCCTTATTAATTATACGATATGCTAACACTCATCTATATCCTGTACAGATGCATATCCGTTCAGTATGACAGTACCAATGAGTATGAGTCAGTCAGCGAGGTTTTAG
Organism: Drosophila setosimentum; assembly: GCA_035043505.1. NCBI lineage: Eukaryota > Metazoa > Arthropoda > Insecta > Diptera > Drosophilidae > Drosophila > Drosophila setosimentum. The sequence goes on along the minus strand of JAWNMY010000090.1, from coordinate 10,714,467 downwards.
GTACTAAGATGTATACAGGGAGATTTTGTATGAAAATATACAGAAATTGATTATAAAAAGTGATATTTATGTTTATGTCTGACATAAGACATTGTCATTCATCATCATTCATCAACGTATAAAAATGCGATACTAGCCGATTGAAATGTCATCGAGGGACAACAATTCGAACCGGTTGACTTGGGGATCATCCGTTGAGGAACCTGTCCGCGGGATAGCCCCAGGCCAGGTTGAAGGTGTCGAGTCGAGTTGAGTTGAGTTGAGTTGAGTTGATTTGAGCTGTTGATTGTAACGTCTAGTCATTGATGGGCCTGCTAATGACTTGGGTGCACGTCTGTGTTGCATTATCATGGCAAATCCATTAGCCCTCTTTTCCATAGCATTTCGCATGGTAAGTAGGTGTGCTCCCATATCGACTTCGAGCAGTTCACAGTTCGGCAACGCATTCACATTCACACTCATTCACGCAAACTGATGCGCGCCTATGACGCAATCTGACTGTGACTCTAAATGCTAATGCCAGTCTTTAGTATGGGCCACGCAGCAGTCTGGCCAACATTCTTGGGAATTTTTATTACAATGGTTGCGCTGTGCGATAGCTCAAACGTGTTGACAAATCGCCGCTTGCCAAGAAGAGAACGGCGAGGCGAGTGGCCCCGAGGCTGATTGTTGCCCCCTACCCATATCCTGCTCTTTCACCAACCCCCTCCCCCTCCCCCTCCATCATTCAACCAAACACAAAAAAGATACAGAAGAAGAGTTCTTGCGAATTAAAACCAATTCAAGAAATGAAATGCTCAGACAACGCTCGCAAAACCCATAAAGCGTACACACTATCGAGTTGTGTCTTGCATGTATATGTGTATATGTATATGTATGTATATGTATATGTATATGTATATGTATATGTATATGTATATGTATATGTATATGTATATGTATATGTATATGTATATGTATATGTATATGTATATGTATATGTATATGTATATGTATATGTATATGTATATGAATATGTGTATATGTGTATATGTGTATATGTATATGTATATGTATATGTATATGTATATGTATATGTATATGTATATGTATATGTATATGTATATGTATATGTATATGTATATGTATATGTATATGTATATGTATATGTATATGTATATGTATATGTATATGTATATGTATATGTATATGTATATGTATATGTATATGTATATGTATATGTATATGTATATGTATATGTATATGTATATGTATATGTATATGTATATGTATATGTATATGTATATGTATATGTATATGTATATGTATATGTATATGTATATGTATATGTATATGTATATGTATATGTATATGTATATGTATATGTATATGTATATGTATATGTATATGTATATGTATATGTATATGTATATGTATATGTATATGTATATGTATATGTATATGTATATGTATATGTATATGTATATGTATATGTATATGTATATGTATATGTATATGTATATGTATATGTATATGTATATGTATATGTATATGTATATGTATATGTATATGTATATGTATATGTATATGTATATGTATATGTATATGTATATGTATATGTATATGTATATGTATATGTATATGTATATGTATATGTATATGTATATGTATATGTATATGTATATGTATATGTATATGTATATGTATATGTATATGTATATGTATATGTATATGTATATGTATATGTATATGTATATGTATATGTATATGTATATGTATATGTATATGTATATGTATATGTATATGTATATGTATATGTATATGTATATGTATATGTATATGTATATGTATATGTATATGTATATGTATATGTATATGTATATGTATATGTATATGTATATGTATATGTATATGTATATGTATATGTATATGTATATGTATATGTATATGTATATGTAATGTATATGTATATGTATATGTATATGTATATGTATATGTATATGTATATGTATATGTATATGTATATGTATATGTATATGTATATGTATATGTATATGTATATGTATATGTATATGTATATGTATATGTATATGTATATGTATATGTATATGTATATGTATATGTATATGTATATGTATATGTATATGTATATGTATATGTATATGTATATGTATATGTATATGTATATGTATATGTATATGTATATGTATATGTATATGTATATGTATATGTATATGTATATGTATATGTATATGTATATGTATATGTATATGTATATGTATATGTATATGTATATGTATATGTATATGTATATGTATATGTATATGTATATGTATATGTATATGTATATGTATATGTATATGTATATGTATATGTATATGTATATGTATATGTATATGTATATGTATATGTATATGTATATGTATATGTATATGTATATGTATATGTATATGTATATGTATATGTATATGTATATGTATATGTATATGTATATGTATATGTATATGTATATGTATATGTATATGTATATGTATATGTATATGTATATGTATATGTATATGTATATGTATATGTATATGTATATGTATATGTATATGTATATGTATATGTATATGTATATGTATATGTTTATGTATATGTATATGTATACGTATATTTATATGTATGTTGTATGAACATACATACATACATTCTTTTACACCTGTGTGGCGATGGCTTTGGCCTTTGATTTGTCAATTTTTATGTTTTCACTGTTACGTGTTTGAATTTCTGGATGTGGCCACAGTACCGATCACCAAATTGGCTACTTGGAAATGATCGTGTGGGCCCAGAACATAATCTATATGCATATGAGATCGTCGGTCTGCTAAACAGTTTGCCACCGTGCAATTCCCTCAACTGGCTACGAGTGTTAATTTATGTGGCTGCTTTTTAATTGGGTGCGCCGGTGGCACAAAGCCCAGTTAAAAGTTGGTCTCCCAACCGATAGAGTGTGATATATTTGTATGTATATATAATTTCTTTAAGCCTCTTTCTCTACCTCACTCTCTTTTGCCTTCTCTCTCACTATCTCCCTCTCCCCCTCCCTCTATACATATATAGGCTTCAAGAAACTGCGTATGCGCACTCTGCCCAGATCCCAGAATGCGACTTTGATCGTATTGCCTAGGACTGATGATTTTTAGGGTCTGTCGAACAGCTGTAACTGGATCTATGTATGTGTATATTTGTGTGTGTTAATCAGCCGACGCTTTTTAAGCTGTCGTTTCAATAAGCAATACGGTTATAATTGTTGACGTTTTCCTGCCAGACCCTTGAGTTGATTGAGCAGGATCATTGTCACCCCTATGCATCCCTAAGCACCCCTATCCATATCCCTAACTATTGTTTCAACTGCTTGTTTTCTACTTTTTGTGTTTTCATTGTTACCTTACTTGTTACTTTGTTACTACGGCTACGGCGCACTTTCAGGTCCCAAACATGAGTCTATATTTAATTGATAATTTGTGTGTTGAATACGGTTTTAATTGAAGTGCCAATTTGACCCTCGTCAGGATTTGAGCGATGTTCAAAATCAATAGCTGCTAAAAAGGAGAATGGTAGCGGCTGCTCACTACCAAGATAGCTTCAATTGTAACATTCTAATTTAGTTGTGCAACATAAAATTGTTGTTGGGATTATTGTTGCAAAACAATTCAATTTTGAAGGAGGTATTAGCTTCAAACATATTGAGGAGTACCAGTTTTGGATAAACCACCCATATCACCCATAGTTCTGTTAGAAATCTCTTGATCAAACTATCTAAACTCAATTTCAGTAATAAGTAAGTAAAAGAAGAAGAAAACCAAATACAAAAGAGAAACTGATCGCCGATATTTAACAAGTAAGAGTGCTGTAGTCGAGTGAACTCGCATATCGTGTATTAATTAGATAATTAGATTCTGCCTTTAAAATTGTGGTATTTATTGCTTTCGGAAATTTAATGTATCTATATTCAATAAACGGAGGAAGTTATCGACAAAATAACGCAAAATTGATCTGCGCCTGGTATACGACAACCTATATTCCAAATTTGAAGTCTCTAGCTCTTACAGTCTCTGAGATCTGCGTGTTCATACCGACGGACGGTCGGACGGGCGGAGGGACGGACGGACGGACAGGGCTATATCGACTCGACTATTGATCCTGATCAAGAATATACATAATATATATATATATAATATATACTTTGTGGGCTCGGAGATGCTTCCTTCTGCCTGTTACATACATTGGCACAAAACCATTATACCCTTTTTACCCATTTTTAATGGGTTCAGGGTAAAAACACACAATTGCAGACACTCATATTGCTTACTAGTTTTTTAATATATGTTCTTAAGTCACATGCTGATAAGGAAATATACAAGTTAAACAGATTGTGCCCAAACTATGCCACGGCAAGGTGGTATAAAAAATTAAATCATATTTTAATTTAGTCGGAACTCAGCCTTTATGATGCAGTAGTGATAAGAGCAGTAACGGCAGTTATTTTGGATTTAATTGAATTTTATTAAGTTGCCATTGCCATAACCATTAACTTATCTGGCTGTTTTGGATCGGGTTATTTACTGATTCCAACTATCGTTTCAATGAGCTTTAAGTGCTTGACATTTTGACTTACACCACAATGGGTTTTCCCTTAGTCTGTCGATAGAAATCACGTTTTACTTAAACGATGGCCACTTCAAAACGGTTCACATAATTCGGTTCACATAATTCGGCTTCACATAATTCGGTTCACATAATTCGGCTTGAAAATGCAATAAAGCTAAGATTAAGGGAAGCACTGCAGAGAATATGTGAAATAGACACATATATATATGTACATATATTTAATTGATTATATATTTAATTGATTAATACATAAGTTTTGGTCTTATTGCCATTTGCATTCTTAAATATATCATTCTCTATTAGATTGTTCTGGATCAAGTTGATAGCTCAACTCGGCTGTTAATGCCGATCGATATGACATTCCTTCTGTCTGTCAAGTACTTTTTCATAACTTCAAAATACCCAGGTTACACAAGGGGTATACAAATGTCGTAAATCTTTAGTGTGCGTTATACTTGAGTAGTCATATTCCTTCGCTCATTCATCGATGTGCTTTATTTAAGGGATAACAAGGACGACATCTAATTTCAGCTTCTTATTCTTATTGGGCTTGGCTTGTTGCTTATTGCGTGTTGTTTGTGGACTGTTGACTGTTGCTCTGCCAGGTAAAAAGAGGACGCGCAAATGAATAACTCACAACGCACTCACTCGGTGGTTCATGGACAAAGCTTTAGCTCCTCATAGAGTTCAACCACCTTTTTGTGTTGTTTTCTTTAGTTTTTTTTTATTATTTATTTTGTTCTGTTAAGGCTTGCTTACGGATTCATTATATTCGTATAGGTATTTCTTATTGTTGTTGCTGTTTGTTTGTGCCATTCAATGGGAACCTCGTCCTTTTGATGCAAATATTACTTGGCGTTTTTTTTTTTTTATTGTTGTTTTGGTTTTGTTTTTGTCCTTTTGCATTTTTTGGCAAGCCTTTGCCATCTTTTTATTCTGTTCAGGTTTTCGGTTTTGAATTTCGCCATAATGCGCAGCTCAATTGCACTCTAACGCATAGTTGCAAATCCATGACTGAGCTGTACCCTTTTATGTATGTATGCATGTATGTATGTATGTATATATGTTTGTATGTATGTATGTATGTATGTGCAAAAAATGCCTAGCTAAATGCATGAATGCATACATACATAAATATACAATAAATATCAACAGGTACTATTCGGCTGTGTCCGTTCAAGGTGATCGAATTTTCGCATAAAATTTATTAATGAAAAAAAATATGCCAAGTTTACGGTTGAAATCGTAAGGAAAACTAGTGTGTAAAATTTACTTTCGTCAATTATCGTTTGTAACAGTATCTGATGTTTATATACATATATAGATATATATATATATATATATATATAGTTGTATATTCGATGTGTATTGTTAGTGATGAGCACGTTTCATTTGATCATTACCTCACCTACTAAAAGTTGACAACTGGCAACACATTTCTCGCACTGAAAATACTTTTCAAAAGTCACCGTATACGCCCCCATACCCACAACCCCGCCCACTACCCGGCTGGCTGGCTGAAGCAAGTGGCAACGTCTCCCATTCCCATTTCGAATACAAAATGCTATTATTAACTCAAATGAGTTCAAATGTGACGAGCCATCGACTTGACTTGCGCGACAACGCCAAAGTTATATATATATATATATATATATACGAGGTGAATCATCGGCGATCATCCATAGCAAACGATGACGATGACGCCCAAAGCAACCGTAGAATACTCAACTGGATTAGATGCAGACTCAGTCAACATTAAGTCAGTCATTTATATATTCTCGCTGTTCATACCACATACACAAATAATGTAAAAAATTCACAGATTTGAATTTAACAAACCGAAGTAAGCTTTGCTCATCTGGCAAATATGAGACATGTATTCTACATCCTTTAATCTTAATTATCTATCATTATTGTTCAGTTAAGCACACACATGCACGCAAATACATAAGTGTGTGTGAATACAGAAACGGTTCGCAATTGTGGCTAATAAAGTAGGTGTTGCCTAACCAATTCAAATGAAATTGCAGTTTATCAATTATATGTCATATGTATGTAAATATATATATATATATATATATATATATATATATATACATTATTATATATCAATTGAAAGGCTGTACCCAAAATATTATGTATTTGATTGTTTCGGAAGTCAATAAATCAATCGTAGTATTATGGATCAAAGTCGCCCATACATTCTGACGTGGCTGGATCGACTCGACTGTTAATACTGATCAAGAAAATATATGCATATCCATTAACGGATCGGAGATGCTTTCTTCTGCCTTTCACATACTTATGCATTTTCAATGTGTTTAGGGTATAAAAATGCGGAAGTCTTGTTGTTTTTTTTTCTGTGTGTTAGGGAATTCATAGCATATTAGTTGATAACGAAAAATGCCGCCCGCAGAGGCTCGTCTTGAATTATCTGCGAAGTATATCTGGAATTTATGCACTATAGAATGCCATTAGAAACCAGTTTAAGAAAGGGAAACAAAAATTTTAATGTGATACTCATGGCGATTTAACTAATTTTATTAATGCTGATATTTTTTTTATATTTTTTTTATCCAACGTGTCCTCATAACGATTATTATTATCATTTTATGTTGATTAAATTTTTTCTTCTTCTTTTTTTATTCATAGATTCACTTAACACATATGCATGGATATAATAAGTTCGTGTGTAGATATGTATGTATCGGCAGCGAGAACAGTTTATGGGCCGCCGGTTTTGAAAAATGTTTGACATTTATTGCCGTGTCTAGAGTTGGCAAACTGTTTGAATATGGCATCATCTCATGATGATATCAAATACGAACTAAAACTCGTTCTCTAACTGTCGTCTAATGACGCTCCATTGGTCCGTGCGACTTTCATGCATATATTTAGTGGTTCGTTTAGTGAATAACTTTGTGCCACCGCCGCGTCGCAACAGGTTCAGGTAGGCAGACAGGCAGGCAGGCAGGCAAGCTGTGGCTGAGGCTGAGGCTCCATAAGCCGAATACCGAATGCCGAAAGCCGTATGCTTAAAGCCTTACCTATAGCAATAGCCTTAGAAGAGACTTGATCAGGTTGTCAGTGATGTATGCTAATACCGACAGGTGTATGTCTGCCTCTGTGAGTGTTTGGCAAATTAAATAAATATTTAAATATGAACAAGCTTAATTAATGCAAATGATTTGCTCTAATTTAGCTGTTTATTTTAACGTTTCATGTTTCATAATTTGTGTTTGTTATGTTGACACGTGATGCTCGTAATTTTTCGTATTAATCGTTTCGATTAATTTAAACAAAAAAACCCATCAAACTGTTCAACAATTTCATCACTCGGTATGCATATTTTTGGAATTCTATAAAACTGACTTCCTTGTTTGTATATGTGTGTACCATGTACCACCCGCCTAGTTGAAGAGCTTCTGCTTTTTTAACAGACCACTCATAATGAATTTAGCCGCAGTGTTACAATTAACAAGTTTTGAGTGCCTGCATTAAGGCTGCTACTAATTGAAAGTGCACACGGTATGTTAACCGCTCTTTTACCAACTGTCACCTCAATTCCTCAATTTCCATCGCTCGTTCAGCTCCATTGTTCGGTCATCTCGGAAATCTTCGGTTATCTGGTGTGGCCTGCTTATTGCTCACTCAATGAAGTGGCCGACAAACGCTCGTGTAATCAGAACCGTTACATTTAAATTGACCATTCACCATATATTAGCTTGTACATACATGTGTACTACACACACACACACATACGTGTATCTGCATACTGTTGAAGTAGTTGACTCATCGACACCATTGGCTGCATATTGAGATTGTCGTACTATAAGCTCCCACGCTTGAAATACATACATACACACACATTTTTCTGCATATATGAATGTGAGTCAGTCCGCACACACACACATACACACACACACTCACACAGAGATTTGCACATTTGCAACTACAGTCGAGCCTCACTATCTTGGACTTAATTTTTTAATGCTCTCAGAAATTGCTTCAAATACCATTAAATGTGAAAGGTGAATGTATTGAAAATTTAAAAACTTGTGCATTATTTGTAAAAAGATATTAATAAAAACCAAAACTCTTAAAAGAATTATGCCAACGATTTGAGAAAATTCGGACTTATAAAGTGCAAAGAACGGGTACGATAACAACAAAAGCAAAAAGAAAAAAAAACAAGAGCAAAAACCACAATTGCAACACTGTGATTTCGTGTCTGTTGTATTTGTGTATACAAAATGCTTAAACGAAGCAGTCCTTTCGCAGTAAATTAAGGCATGTTTGTGTACATAAGTATTTTGTAAAGATTCGTAAACAAATCACGTATAACAGCAACAAGCCGAAGCAAACAGTGCGAAGCGGACAGAAAGCAAGAGCAGCAACTGCAGCAGAAGCCGTCGCATTGACTGGCGCTGTAAAAATCGATGATGCAGCGTAGCTTTTTGAATGGCGCGTTGCGCGGGCGCACACCGAACAGCACACACACACATGCGTGTGCACACACTCACATACACTCAAAAAAAAGTTTTTCCACATTAGGAAATTAAAAATTTCTAAAATTTAGAAATGCGCGTGCTTGACAATATCAAAATTTTGTCGATTTTATCTATTTTAATTTGTTAATATTTCCCATTATTATATTAAAAAAAATTCTTTCTAAGATTCAGAAACGTTCCCTGTGGAATCTTAAGTTCTAAAACTTAAAATGGTTGTTAATATGTGAACTCTAAAAATACTTATGATTAATTATTAAATTCTTATATTCTAAATTGTAAGTTACAAATAAAGCTCAGATAAGAGAATATTAATATATGGTATACAAGCGCCAAAATGTGGCTATTTCCAAAAATGGATTTTAAGAGTATAGCTACAAACATGTTTGCAAATATGTACATTTGTATTTATCTGCTTTCTGCACTGCGTCGGCGTTCTTCGATTTGGAACATTTCCTTTTGCGCAGTGGAGTATGCAGTATGCATCATAGAGTATTCAAACTTCGTCTAATTTCATGTTATTTTTCACTTTTCGCATTCATTAGCCGCATTCGTGCCAATGCGCTTTGTAATGTCTGCTTGTTCGTTGGTTCATCTGTCTGAGGTACACGCAGCGCAGTCTGCATTTGCATGCATGCGCAAAAGCTCGACGCGTCATCGCTGTCCGCTTCTCTGTCTTCTTCTTGCCATTTATTACTTCTCATTGTTGCTCTCCTGCTTGCGGCGGCTGTTTTTTTTTTCCTGATTAATACATTGTTCGCAATGCGAAAAACTGCATATTTTTTTTCGTTACGTTCGTCCAAGTCAGTTAAGTCAATATATTAAGCTAGATTCAAAAAATTTATAACTTGCACATCTTAAACACGAAGCCAAGCATTTATATGGCACAGGCTAAGATCAACTCACTTTATAATAGAATGGCAAATTTTTGCTGGCTGATAATCTGTGTCTGCACCGATAACAGAGTATTGTGCAGTCCATAGATTTTAGCCGTTACGTTTTAAAAATTTTTTTTGTTCGTTTTTTTGCGCCAGTGCCGGCCGGCATTTTTAACCGACTGTCTTCGTCTGTCTGCGACTGAGTCTGCCGGAGAAACGGCAAACAACGATTGATTCTCAATACACATTCGCAGGTTTTTGAACTTGCACAAGGTACACACACACACACGCATTCATACTTTCGCATCTCGCGGCGTCTGCGCCGGCGCATTGGCGTGCAATTTGGACGCGTTCGCTTTTGTTGATTTATTTTATTTTGTATTTCCTTATACCCTGTGCAAATTTATATTGGTAAAAGGGGATAATACGCGATGGTATAAAAGTATGCAACAGAAGGATACTCCTGCCACTTATTTATCTAGTTTTGTCAGATGGAGTGAGGGAGAGAAAGAGAGAGACAGAGAGAGTGAAAGCTTTGAATGATCTTTTGCGTATATCATATAAAGAACAGGTTTAAAATAAATATCAATTCGGGAACTGCTTTTCATACTTCTTCTACTTCTATTCGGTTAACAGGGTATCTGTAGCCGAATAATTACGGTTGCAGCGCTCTTGTTAGTTTTTTGTGTATGTAATTCTTTTTCTTCGCTCACTCGCCGGTTGTTGATTCTTTTTCTGTTGTGCTTCCTCGTTTTGCACATTGTTGAAATGCTTTTGCGGTTACTTTTTTCGCTAGCTTTAATTTGTTGTTATTTTTCCGTTGCGTTTCCGCTGTCATCTCTTTTGCATTTGCTTTGGAGCTGCTGTCGCTGTTGCAGTGACTTTGATTCACACAAATAATGGATGATTTTTTAACTACAAAGTGAATATGTTTGTTCTGCGACATTCCATTAGCAGCATCGCTTCCCGGTTTCGGATTATGTTCCTGTTATTCTTCAATACGTCAGCCATTTTTTTTATTCTGCCACAGCCTGCGCCCAAAAGCAGACAACAAAGCGCACATGGACAACCGGCCTGTGACAAGCAGTGTTGTGTAGTAGGCATTAGGTAGTGTGCAGTGTGCATAAGCATCAATTTCTGTCAATTGTTTTATTCACAACTCGTACAACATTAATATTTATTCGTAAATATATTGAAATATATGCTTAAATTGAAATAAAATATTGAATTATTTTCTATGCTTACTTAATATGAAATTACCTTACATATCGTGCATGAAAACTTTGTAATTTGGCTTATTTAATTTTCATCAATATTAGAACTGCATAATCTGCATCTGCCAAAGCTAATAACAACTTTAACATGTGTCAAAACATGATACTGTCTTTAATGTTCCACAAGACACTTAATGAACGATGTTGCAAACTGACTTATCGACAGAACGCTTAACGGTGAACTAATAAAACTTGAAGTTTAGATGAACTTTCATCAGAGCAAGGAAAAAAGTATGGAAATGCAGCATCTGCCTAAAATTTGTAAATAGTCGTTGATATATTGTGGTGCATGCAACAAAGAGAATACATGTGACTTAATTGGGCTTAGCCACGCTTATCCAGCTGTCTGTCCGTCTGCCTGCTTGTAGTAAATACGTATCTAAAGCGTGTCGGCTGAGAACCGGTTCCGGTTTTAACATTAATATTTATCCCTGTTCAATGGCTTGGTATCGTTGTAAATTTGTCGTAAATTGCTGTCCCATTGTCGTCGGCTCCTTCTGTGATGCATCCCCGAGGAACGTAGTGACAAACACACACTCACACACACACAAACAAACAAACGAGCACACAACACTTAATTTTTGACAAAACAATTAATGTTTATTTTTGTATTTTAATTTGCCAACATTAATTGCAAGTTTATTGAGCCGACGCTTCAGCCATTGTTGAGCCAATGAACCGCCCGCCGTTAGCCTTGAGCCACCGAATAAAAAAAAAACACTGATGATAATGACGATGAAGCAGAAGATGTCGCCGAAATCCGCTCGGATGTCAAATAATGTTTCTGATATTGTGGATATTGTGGATGACGCATTGATGGTTAGTTAGGACTTTGTCGTCAGGCTCATGGCCATTAGCAAGATGAACGCCGAATTGGCCAGCAAATTTAAGTGAATGCCCAGACCCTCCCAGTAATATTCGAATATGACGGAGACGTAGCGTGCAGCGAATGCAATTGCTGCCATGCCCCCGCAAACATTGCTCGCCTGATTCACGCCCAGGAAGAGCAGCGATACCATATTGCCGAGCAGCGTCAGATCCTTGAGCGTCATTGTTGAATTGTCCTCGCTGTCGCGCCACTTTGCGACCATGTCGAAGGCCAACGGTATCACAAAGCAGCCATGCGCTATTGCCAGATGCGGACTGGACGATTTTAGATACAGCTCGATGTTAGCCAATGGCAACGGCACAAGCTCCACAACACCGGACGTTATCTGTCGTACTCGATTGCATTCATCATCATCGTTGTTTGCCGCCCGCACCACACCCAGCAGTCCATGGACCAGACTCAATGCGGCGGCCGCATAGCCGTACGGTGTTTGCCACGGATGCAGCGTGTACATCGCATAGCCGGAGCTGACCACCAGCAAGCTGTTGAACAGTGCATCCATGAACAGCATCTTGCAGACACAATCTCCAGATCTTCTGATTCTTGAGTTCTTCTTGTTCTGCCAGTTGACCTTCTCTTCCTCTCCCTCTCTTTCTCTCTCTGCCTCTCACTCAGTGCAACAACTGCAGCATCATTTCTTTGTTTCGCAATGAAACCGTTAATTGTAGATGGTGGCGCTTATTGCTATTGCGGCTGGCTGCCAATTTCTGCTGGTTTCCGGCTTCGTCTCGCCGTCCCGGTTCTCGTCTTTGTGTACTTGGACTGTTCGACTGGTCAACGAACACGGCAAATTTTGTGTTATTGAAAATGTTTCAGCCCCATCTCTGAATATTGTGACAGCTCAGGCGATGCTCTGTTACATCTGGCCAGCTATAACATATATATATATATATATATACATACATATATATTATTAATTTAGGTAGGCAAATGACCTAAGCACAAAATATACACTTAAAGAAAAATTAAAGTATTTTATACTCGCATCTATGCACTTAATTACTTTCAAAATCTACACCAGAGAATGATACAAATTTGCAATTGTTGTTATATTAAAACAATTGCATTCTCTAAAAAAATTGATTGTTTTATTATTTTATCGAAAATTTTCGTAAATCAATGCAATTATCATTTGAATATAAAACAGAATCAACTTAAGTCAGGATCTTAATTTATTTTACACTTCTTTTCATTTAATTTAAATTTAATTACAAAAATGCGTTTAATGAATATTTTATATTTAATTAATGATTTATAATTGCTTAACAATATTAATTAATTTTGACCATTTAAACATATATAAACATAGTACATACATATATGTTTTTATATAGATACCCATATAAACATCTGTATGCAAAATATCATAGAGCTTTTCAACTTTTTCGCTGTACATAATTATGATTATCATTATGATCATAGCTTCTTCTCTAGGCTCATATTTTAAACATACATAAATGTGAAAGAAGTAGTTTTATTTCTTAACCCGTCATCATATCAAATTGGTAAAAGTAAAAGATATTATCTACACGTTTTCATGTTCTAATTTGATATAGGGCTCTTCTGAGAGTCTGCATTAAATTCCGGTCATATAATGTTGCGAAGAGGTCTAATTAATAGTATCGGTAATGAGAATCAGAATCTAAATCAGAATCTAAATCAGAATCTTATTTGGCATATCAATGTTGACACGAACTTCGCTTCCTCTGGCAGGGGAACACTTCGCATTTGGCTGCACTCGAGATGTGGTTTTGGGTAGGGGTTGTGTGGGGGTATGGCCAATGTATCCGTTGATTTATTGCGCCCTGTGGCAGCTTAATCCGCATCCACCTGCAACTGGCATGCGGAGACCAAGACGACGACGACGAAGCAGAAGAAGAAGACGAACAGCTGGCAAATACACTTGACCAGTAACTCCAAACGTCAAATGAAAAACACACAGTGAGGCAGACTCGGCTAGTACAAGTCAGGCTTAATTATTATTTAAACCGCACCATTTATATGATAAAGACACTAATACGTGCCACTGAGCGTTGTGCATGTCCAGACCCAGTGGCTGTCGTCTTCACAAGTAAATTAAGTGTTTTTCCTCATTGTTACAGCAAGTAGCGCACTTCAGGCATTTTGGGGCCCAAAAATACTAAATCGATTTTTACTAGCCTATATGAATACTGATTAAATGGTATAAAATTATAATGTCTAATCTATATTTGTAAACTAAATTTATAAATTGATGGAGTGACTCAGTTTAGTTGACGAACTGTATACCTATTTATGTTTATACACTTAAATTAATGCTTTAGTTAGCAGATTATGAATTTAGCTCATAACAACTGAAGTATAGGAATTATATGATATATGAGCATATACCAGATCACATTTGACACTCAACTATCAACTATACAGTATTAAAGTGAACGCCGATAGGTTTACATAGTATAATATTATGGATGATCTTGTGAAGATGGCAATTTGATTGTCGAATGCGCACCTGTTGAATGCACCTGGCTGCGCTCCTGTGCGCCCATGTGGCCCTATATAGCGTGACAAAAGTTATTGCTCGAATGCGCCCCTAGACAATTTTGCAGTCGCATCGCAAACTCCGCAAGCGTAAAAATATGAAATGTGCCGCGAATGCAAGTTGCAAGTGCACAAAAGTGCAGCAAAGTGCAGCAGAGAAGTACAGTCCAAGTAAAAGACACTCAATTCCAATTCATAATTAATATGGCTGCACTTTTGGGCTTGGACTTGGGTTTTGGTTTCGAGTGCCTAGTTTGTGCTCCAGGTTACTCACTTACTGTTCGGCTGGCGTCTGGGTTAGGGTCTCAACTTGAGCCTAAGCCTAAGGCTAAGCCTAAGTGTTAAGTCTTGTGAGCGTGTCCAGACTTAACACTTGCATTGCAAGGGCGAGCCGTGAACAATGAACGGCCCAGAGTGGAGCTGGATGTTGTTGTTGTGCTTCAGCGAGCACTTGGCCAAGATGCACTCGTAGCTTAAAGAAAACCAGCTGCCACCTGCCACCAACCATAGTCGAAGGAATGGCTAGAACGTATCTCCACTTATACTAGGCTTGACTTTACTTAGTTAGTTAACTCATATGTTTTTTTAATTTTTTTTTTATTTTCGGTACAGGTTCACTTCACATTCACGTTCAGTTTCTGTTTCAGTTTCTGTTTCAGTTTCGGTATCAGTTCTACGTCGTAGCGCGTTTCTTGTGTATTTTGAATCTTTTGACTTTGGCTCTAACCTTTCGATTTATGGAAACCGTAAGCTCAGTCTACTAACCATCCTTATCACCCCGCTCCACTCTCTGACTCTTTCTCTGTCCATCCCGTCCGTCGCAGTGGCCTTTCATTGTCAAAACTAATCAGTGGCATTTGCATGCAGCTCGCAGAATGTGCCCAAAAAGTTTAATGAGCAAAAATTGCGTGGACAAATATGTTCCGGCTGTGTACACAAGGTGCGTGAGCGATGCCCCGAAATGTATATCGTGTATAGTATATATATTTTATAAGTATCCAAGCCGGCATGGACTGCTTGAAATGCGCACCAGAAACCCTACGCACTTCATAAATTATTTAACAGCTCCGCTCGGCAATTGGAAGGCGGACAACGCTTCTCTTTCGGCTGATGAAGAAGGGAACCAATTTTAATTGCCGGCTACATGACAGGCCTGCTTGAAGCAGTGGCACAGGTATTGCGTGAGGGTTAAGTGGGGGGAGGGAGGCGCTGGTTCAGGTAAGTGAGTGAGTCCCATGTCCATATAAAAAATGTGCGAATTTTTGACAACTGCACAATCGAAAAGAATAAATCGACCATTGGTAGCAGTCGATTTGAATAGTGAGGATGGAGGAGATGGTCAGTGCTGATAGGGAGGAGGAGGGGGGGGGGCGGGGGTAGGCGTGGCTGATTTTGGTTGAGTGTCATGTAGCAACATGGCAAGACATGATCGCTGGCTCAGCTGATTTATGGCGTGACTGCCGTCAATGGCGCTACAAATTTAGCCTAGCTGCGGTTCGTATCTCTGTGCATGTGCTTACACTCAGAAAAAAGCGAAGAAAGTTATACTTTTTTCGAATAATAACTTCTAATTATTCGGAAATTTTTTATATTTTCATAGGTTTATTTTTCTTTTTATTTTTCAGAAATATATTTCATAATAATTTACTATATTTGTAAAAATTATAAATACAAACCCTTATTAAATCTTAAGATTCTTATGTTTCACAATAATGTAACAAACAAACAAAAACTATGTTCTGTTCTGTACATAAAAAACACCCAGGAAATTGAACATATATTTTGAAATATAAAAAAATATACCTGGAATTAATAAAAGAAAAATCTTCGATTTCAGAAAGATACAACTATCCGTTTTAGAAACTCACCTTCAGATTTGCAAAGTGAGTAATGCAATTGCCGCTAAAGGTAAGTCGATTTTCTAAAATGCAGAGCTACTTTTTTTTTTAGTGTATGTACATATCCACTCGTACATAAGTCTATGCAGACATATATGCATGTAGTATGTTTGTTCATGTGGATATATATAGATTAAAGTTTGGGGTCTCATTCACAAACTAATCAATGACGCAGTCGCTTCGCAGAATTTCACACTTTTGACTTCCGCCACGACCCAGAAGTGTTCCCCGAAATCTGACAGTTGTATGGCCTTTATTATGCGGGTTCGGTCGCCGTCTCGGTTTTGATCTCGATTGCGATCTCAGGGTTCGCGCTTCGTCTTCAGATCACTTTCTGTTGTTGTCGTTGTGGTTGTTCATGCATAAGTTGCATAAAGAGATTTCGAGTGGCCAAAGCCAAAGCATTCACTTTACTATTAATAATAATACAAATAATGATTAAAATAATAAATATAATAATAATAGCAATGGGGAAATAACTCAAACATAAAACAGGCCGATAAAATAATCTGTGAGAAACATTTCTCGTGCGATTATTATGCTATTTACTATGCTATCCAATGCTAAACACTTACTTTGAAGTGCAATTAATTATTCAAGTACTAAATTACTGAAACGGATGACATCTGTAATGAAAGTTAGTTGCTTTGCTATTATTATTGCTGGTGACCTCAAATTTTGCGTGTGTAGAAATTTAGATTCAGCGAAATATTATATTATGAAGTTGTAACGGGCAGAAGGAGGCATCTTCGCCCTTATAAAGTATACATATCGTCTTGATCAGGATCAAGATGAGCCGAGATCTAGTCATGTGGGTCCATCTGCTAGAGCTAGAATTCACAAATCTGGAATTAAAGTTGTTGTATATCTAATTTTATTTAATTTAATCAATATCTCGTCCGATTCGCAAATATTTCGATTTTCGATCCCAACAAAAGCCACGATTTGTACGATACAGCCATCTAGTTCATGAATAATATATTTTGATCTATTATTGACCAATTATTGTTCATGTTGAACACACGACTACCAGCAAGTACAGTCTGTACTTAAAAAATGGTTTTAGGGTATCTTTTAGTCGCTCCTTTGCGATTCTCTAACTTGTTTTTCTCTAACCTTCTTTCAGCACCTGCGCTGAACATATAAAATGAGAGGACTTGGAAAGCTTTTTCAATGGAAATCTGGCAATAAAACTAAGAAAATATATTTAATAGTCTGGCTTAGTGTATTTCGTAGTTAAGCTCTCTCGACTAGAGCAAGATACGTGTATTTATTTATTCTCTATTGCAGCATTGTTCTTTGGTATGAATATATGTAGTTTAGTGTTGTATGGTGCGAACTACTTGCAGATATGGACAATTAGTGTAATGTCGCATTTGTCGAATTCAGATTCGAAATGGACAAGTATTCGTAGTGAATGTCATGACTGAGCAGTTAACGGACATCCGGGGACCCCTTAATTCTACAGCAAATCAAAAATGTGTCATAAATTGTCTTGAATGCTCCATCTCCAGCTGAACAAAGAACCAAGACCGAAAACGGGAACGAGAACGGGAACTGAAATTGGGAGTTGAAGGGGTAGCTGATTGAGGGTTATTCATTTGAGTTGGGTAACCGCAATTTTGACGCGGCGATATAATCATACTACATAGAATATTGAAGATAAGTAAGCGGCAGGTTGTCATAGAGGGTTGTGGGTGTGCATATGTGTGTGTCTGTGCGAATTTTGTGGTCTTGGTGCAAGATGCGTCGACGCGTCGTCTGTCTGTCAAATGCCAATGATGTTATTTAAGTTGGTCTTTTTTTTCGTTCGTCTTAGATGGCAGCAGACAGTTGAAATTCTTTTATTTTGTGGCAGGATATGCAGTGGGCAACGAAAGCAAAACAAACAATAAAAAAAAAACAAGCAAAAAAAGTAAATAAACTGAAGGAATGAATATGAGAGGAAGAAGTATTTTTCACATTTCACAAAATGCTTGGGGGTCGAAGTCGAAGTTGGTTCTGGGCAAAAGAAGTCATTAAAAATGCGTAGAATGTCAATGTAAAATGCTGATAATTCGCAATTATGCGTCTCTGGCTTCAATTTGAGTGTTGCCGCCGATTCCCGACTCCCCACTGCCGTCTTCAGACCAAGTCAACTTCAAGATAAATAACAGCGCAAAAGGAAGCTAATGACAGTTGCCACATAAAAAATGATGATGACGACGCCGACCAAACGAACAAACGACAAACCGGCCGACCAACCGGGCGAGCGACCGATCGCCCAATCGTTGATATCAACCGATGTGGGCTGCATGTCAGCTTTAAACTAACCAAAATGAAAATATATTTATATGCACGTATACATATATATATATATATATATATATATATAAGGCGCAAGAACAACGATGAACATGATCAAAAAGTCGTTGGCTCTGCCAAAAGCGAGAGTTACTTAAATGCCTGTCATGCATGAACATGAAATATACTTGCATGTTCAAAAGCCGCCTTCAAAAATCTGTAAATACCACTTACCACTCATATAAGCACATGTATCATATCTATATATACTACTATATTTATATATATATATATATTTATATATATGTACAGCTGCCGATACAACAAAAAACACTTAATATTTGTCCGTTTCTGAGTCAGATCAATGGACTTGAAAGATCAGTATGCTCTGTTTGGGACATGTATCTGCTGACTGAGATTAGTGGGTTAGAAGAGTGTATATTGAATATGTTTCTGACAAAAGGAGTGCTTCGAATACTCTTCCTCTTCCTGCTACAGACCAAGAGTGCAACACTGATTTTGTGTTAAGCAAAGTCAAGTATAAGTGAAAAATATACTCAATCACTTGACACAGAAAGCAAGCAGCCACTTCAGCTAAATAACCTCAAATGGCCGAGGACTTCCGTGCCTCACATCGCTACTCAATACGTATTACTAATTTAGTATTTCAATAGTATACAATATATATATGTACATATATGCTTAATATTTACATGAAACAAAGCATCAATAATTTTTGCTTAATGCATTCAATTCCGTACAGATCTTCGCAATGGAAAATAAGAAGGCGATACACAACTTTTGTGAAAATAAGTTTTCTTCGATTCGGTGCAGTAAATCGTGCGATTTCTTATTTTTATACATTTCTATAGGGTTATTATTTTATAATGCGCCAATCTACATAGTCTATGCACGAGCGGCCTCATCTTGTTATAAACATGTCCGAGCTTATGCCAGACTAAATTATAGCATACCACATCCCCAATTGTTTGTGTCGAACATATGTTTAAGTCATAACCTTATGTGCAGTGTTCAATTTGTATATATATTGCGCATAAATAAATACATACATTTGTATATTTACACAAAAAATATTTATTTGCGAATTCTCGCTCGGATTGTATACGGCTTTGCAAATTATTTTTAACAATTTCGCACTGCATTGTAAGTAAACTAAATTCACTTCCGTGTTTGTAGTTATGTATGTGTCTGTGTGTGTTACGCCTGTCAATGAAACAATTACACGTGCGAGACATTTTAACACTTAGAAACGTAAGCGTTCGACGCTTGGATATTGTGCACTTAGCAGGCCCACTCAGAAAAAAAAATGGAAATGAAACCTAGAAGAATTGCCTGATTTCTAGTCTTAAAATTAGAAAGATTTTTTTTTACAAAAATATACTTCGTAATTATAGAAGTGTAATAATAGTAGTAAAAGTATTAAAAAGCTAATTAAAGAAAATGATCATTCAAATTCGCTGGAATTAAGAAAATAATAAGAAAGCAAACTTTCTTTTTAGAAATCAAATTAATGAATAATATGGTAAGTTAGCCTTGCTGTCGAAAGTTCTTGTCGAGTGTTTTTTTTTCTTAGTGTATAAAGCACACCATTCAGTATACGTATTATAGTACAACTAAGAATCAGAAATTATACTAAATAATTATCCAATAAATTTACATTTACTTGACTAATTCCTAAGCTGGACTATCAGCTGAAGCTGAAAAGATAGAGAGAGAAGGGAATTGTTTGATTGATGCTGGTTTCTCGCAGTTTGAGTCTGATAATCAGTCATTCATTCACTCGACTGAATTAATTTACATTCACAAGGCTGGATTTCAAATTTGAACACATATGCCAAAATATATATATTACATAGATATATATATGTATATATATATCTAAGTCAATTCAGATTTAGCGCCAGCGACATATATTTTCCTGATCAGCAGCAATCAAATGTTTCCACAACATTTAACAACTCTTTTATTTATTTATGCATATTTTACTCTTTCTATTAATATAGCAAAATATAAACATCATGAGATGATATACATTTATTTATATATATATATATACATATATACAAATTTCTATTATATGTTATAAAAATAAATCAATTAGTTTCATCATAGGTTGTTTTAGTTAGTACCTGAGCATTTGCCAATGCCCAAAAATGGATGCTCCCTCTTGCTTAATTATCTAGATGAACCATCATTTCAATGTGAATGAGGTCTGAATACAAACGCATGTATGAATATGTCGGCATATATTCAAAATATGTTTATATATTCACACATATCCGCTTCATAGATTGCAAAGCATTTAAGTGCTATTCGGTTTCAGATTGAGGCGTCGCTGCTACGTTGGCTGCTTCGGAATATATTTTATGAGGTGGCCTGTTTAAGGTGGCCTGTTTAACAGTAATCTTATTTATGGGCTTTTCGGTTGCGTTTAGCGATTATAATTGAAAGTGGGTCACACGAGTTTGGCTAGGACACATATTGTCACACAGCGGCTAAACGAAACTTGGCAACGGGGCACCATGCCACTCACACCCGATCCTCCTATAGCTGGACAGACGATGTGCGTCAGTTTGACGACCACTTTGCCACAGAAATCGATCTGCTTGATGCGTGAAAGCCAAACGGTAACGAAATGTGCCAAATGCGTGGGCCAAACGGTATCATCTGATGAGTGCAATGTAAATGATATATTTATGTACATTTGCATGCTCCACATAGATCATCTAATGTCAAGAGTGCTATCATAGCAAGCTGACTATCACGCCTTACATAAACGGGGCGTATGCGCAACTTCTGCTCATATATTTTGTGGCATGTAGTTGACTAACAGGTATTACCCGGTCTTGACCAGACACATCGTGGCAAAGCTAAGACAACAGAAGACAATTTTAAGCTCTGAATTGATAAGAGTTCTTCTTATTTTTGTTGCGGGCACTGCAGATATATATGTATATATATTTATACATTGATAGTAACGATTTTATTTTATATAAAATATAAATATTACATTTTATATGTATATTTATGGTATGCATTATCGGTGCGAGACAACGATTGCAAAATGTATACAATTATTAATAGCAATTTGTTGCAATTTGCTGCCTAACAACAAATGCCTACAATCCAATTGGAAGAATCTGCTGCACTATCTATATAAGTACACACATACCTACATGTGTACACATATATGTATATTTAAGTAAACGAACAGTAATTAGCTGTATGAATTGCGTAGAGCTCATGCGGAACGAGCTGATAAAGTACATATATATATATATATATATATATATATAAAATAGAGGAATGAAAAAAGGACAACTATCAGCAGAGTGCCGAACATAAAGTACCCTTGTCGAAAGCTTTCTAAAAATGTAACATTCCCCTAAATAAAAAACTATTCTTTGCCAGTTGGGAGTAAATACGATGCTCAAATCATTTACAAAATAAAAAAAAAAAAAATGGACAAATTGGAAAAGTAAATCCAACATGCACTGGGAGTTTAATGCTTAAATGTTTTTAAAATTTTACAACTAAGATAAGCGAGTGCGTTTACTTTATTGGATAATATAATATTATATAATTGAAAGGCAAGATAAGGCATTACATACCTAATGTAGTCATAAATAGGGTACAAATCGCACACATATCACAATTATCAATAAAAATAAATAAAATAAAAAATATATATTTATATATAGGAAGAGGGGCGAGAGAGGTGAGTAAAGCGTTTTATACTTTTTTTAAATATTTTTATAATTGTAATCGTATTTAGCACATTATAATTATATAATTAAAAGTTTGTTTAGGTTTTTGGAAAACTCGCCTGAAGTTAAATCTTATATTTCAAATTTGATTACCCGCCTGCGTACGCCCTTGTATATTATACATATGTGTATTTATAGATTTGCTGTTTAAAACCGATAAGACCTATCGCCAAATCCAATAAGCAACTTGATTACTTTGCCCATGAATCGTAGGGGCAGGTCGCGTCGCGTCGCTGGGCTTATCAGTACCCTGGCGCTACATGGCGAAATTCTATTTCAATTACAAATCTAAACCGATGTACATTAGCCCCATTGACAGCAACAGATTGTTAAACAGCTGAAAAAGAGCAAACCAAATTATATGTATAAAAAAGCAAATAAAAATGACAGTGCTCGACTGTTAGATACCCACAGTTCAAATGTACTATACATATAAATAAAAATTCATTCTATGCACTCAAGCATAATTAAATACAAATAAGTACATTTATTTATTATGACAAAAGTAATCCGCACATCTCATGCGAGATGTCATGTACCCTTTCTATATCCAATCTCTGTTTATAGTGTGTACCAAAAGAGGGAGTAATGTCAATTAATAAAACAAAAAACAGAGACCGTGCAACAGGCACGCCATACACAGTCTTGTGTGTGTTTGTGTGTGTGTGCGTTTGTGTGAGTGTATTTTGGTATAGCTGTCATCTATGGCATCGAAACTGATTAATAAATAATAAGAGAAGGGAAATACATTTGTGTGCTTTAAAAAGCAATTACAACAATGGTAATCTCAAAACGCAATCTCTCAATTTGTTGAATTGGTTGGCCAAATGTTGGAGGCCCATTAAATGCTGTTTGCTGTGTTTCATTTGCAGAGCAGTTCTGTAGTTTCAACAAATCAATTACCATCGCCCGTTAACAGATCAGAATGTGCTGTTGTTGTTCAATGTGTGAAAAGAAGAGAAGCAAAGCGTAGCAACATCTATTGCTTTAGCTATATATCCGACCTTGATCTCCAGCTGTTCCCCACCCACACAAATTGACAGGCAATTAGATATGCGTAACTTGCGCAATACTTGTGCCAATGTGTCGTTGTGCTGTTGTGGCCACTTGAGACTATCGCAAAATACTCAAAACAGTCGTACAGTCAGCCGATTGGCGCCAAGGAGCTTATCACTTATCGCGCATATCACATATGGACATTATCGCAATTTATTAAAAGCTAGGTACCGCATTGATTAAACCGTCTATAATAGTTGTGAGTCACAACTTGAAAGGTCCCATCGCCCATTAGCCAAAACCAGAAAATAACCCAAATCAGAAAAAATTGGCAACACATTTCTCTTAACTCCAATGCATGAAAAGATCGCCTTAGTAGCTATTGTTATTGTTAGATACGGATTTAGCTTCTGTATTTCTTTGTTTACCCAAAATCATGAATCAAATGAAACATGTAATTAGTTGTTTATAAAAAAGAGACACACATATCCATTTGAGACTGTCCAGCTTAATTATGAGTTAAAATTCGCATCTTACGTATGAAAGTTGGCTGATTTGACTACCGTTGTACCATTTTTCTCACTGTCTAATTGTCATATGTGTTCTCTTTATACGTTTTTTATGAGTATTATCTATTAGCAGCAAAATTCAAATGCATAGTTGGTTCCATTTCTTGATAGATTTGTGATCTAATTTTAGATTTACATTTCATAATCAGCAGCACACACTTCACATTGCGTGCTGTGCAAGTAGTTGAAACGGTTCTCCGCCATCTTTCCCCACCATAGTCACCCAACCCCCCGCCCACCAAGTGATACCAAATTCCAGTTCATTTCTTTTCAAAAAAAATTATCATGTCTAGATTATTTTATAGTTTTATATATTTTTCATTTACGCAAACAGAAGAAGACAGAAATGCGTATACTTATAGAGTCATGAGTGTAGATTTTGCGTAACGCTCACAAATGGGCTGGCAACAGTGCGTATGAGTAACACGAAATTATGTATTTATAATGCTGCGCAGCTCGGCACGTGTAATTAATGCGAGTGCCACAAACAACAACAACAACAACAGCAAAATAACAAGTGAACTCGACTACGATATACCCTGAACCCAGTTATTAAATATTATATTATTATGGGCTAATTCCACTTTAAAAAGATTTGCACTAAAATGCGAGCAGCTCTACAAGCGCCCTCTGCCGACAAATACGTGAAACACACAATGCACACAAAAACATATTGAGGCTCGCGTCGATTATCATGCCATCTCTTTCTCACAGAGGCGCTCGCATATTTATTCATACAGAAAATGCTTGCGGCTGCTGACAGAAATGAGATCAATATGAGAATACATTTTCGACTATAACTATAACAGTTGATCAATAGTATGCATATGCATATTATGTATTAATTAGCAGATTCTGCCTTTAAAATTGTGGTATTTACTGCTATTTGATAAAAGAAGACAGTTATCGATAAAATAAAGCAAAATTGATCTGCGCCTGGTATACGAGAACCTATATTCCAAATTTGAAGTCTCTAGCTCTTACAGTCTCTGAGATCTGCGTGTTCATACAGACGGACGGTCGGACGGGCGGAGGGACGGACGGACGGACATACGGACAGGGCTATATCGACTCGACTATTGATCCTGATCAAGAATATATATACTTTGTGGGGTCGGAAATGCTTCCTTTTGCCTGTTACATACATTTGCACAAAACCATTATACCCATTTTTACCCATTTTTATTGGGTTCAGGGTATAAAATGCCGATAATTTGAAAGCATTTTCAATAAGCTCGCCACTAACTTAAAATACATAAAAGGTTCTACTTAAAATGCGTATATAGTACAATATAAATATTTATACCCTGAACCCATTAATTTTGAATTTTGTTTTTATACCCTTATGAGTAACAGAGTATAATGGTTTAGTGCAAATGTATGTAATTTGGAATTTAGGGTCTCGTATACCAGGCGCAGATCAAGTTTGCGTTATTTTATCGATAACTGCCTTTATCTTTATCGAATATCGATCAATTAAATTTCCGATAGCAAGAAATGCCACAATTTTAAAGGCAGAATCTTCTAATTAATACATAATATGCATATGCATACTATTGATCAACTGTTATAGTTATAGTCGCAAATGTATTCTCGTATTGATCTCATTTCTATCAGCAGCCGCAAGCATTTTCTGTATGAATAAATATGCGAGCGCCTGTGTGAGAAAGAGATGTCATGTTAATCGACGCGAGCCTCAATATGTTTTTGTGTGCATTGTGTGTTTCACGTATTTGTCGGCAGAGGGCGCTTGTAGAGCTGTGCAAATCTTTTTAAAGGGGAATTTGCCAATAATAATAGAATATATTTAATAACTGGGTTCATGGTATATCGTAGTCGAGTTCACTCGACTACATCACTCTTACTTGTTATATATATATATATATATAAATATATATTTATACATATATATATTTTATATTAAGTAAAATGAGTATTGAGTATAATGAGGATGATGCTGCACTTATTGCGGTGCCAGTTGGAGACAATTTTAAGTCAAACAGGTAGAGGAGTACCTGGTCTGCCTAAGCTGCTTAGTGTGAATACTTTTCGTATCGCACAGGCAGCTATTAAACATAATATGAAGTGTGTACGGAAAGTATATGACAAAAGTAATACACTCACACACGCACACACACATGGTTGATAAGAACTATAAATAGTTAAGAGGAACTGGGCTTGGTAACAAGTAAAACGATCATTGAAGTTGTATAGATTGCTAGAGCAGCAAAACTATACTTGATAGAAATGAGAAGAAAATCTATGAGTGGCCCTTTTTTTAAATGAAGTCGGCATATAATAAATAACAATAGTATTAATTTAATGTCGTCTTTTATCAGGCGACACAGAAATTACAAGCAATTACAAGTAAAATTAAGTAAAGTTAAATTCAAAATTTAATATTTAGCGTTTAATTGAATAAGTAAGAAAACTGTATAAGATATTTCTGGGTATTTATTTGCTTCAATAAATCGCGCCAATATTTGTTGCGTGGATGGTGGAAAACCTAGAAAAAATATAAATAAGACCAACAATAAACAAAAATAGCTTCGTTTGCACAGATTCCAATCTGTCGTTTACGACACCAAATCTAGAGAAAATATTTGATAACACAACGCATCCATTTAATTGGTGAGCCGTTGTTTGGCACTTTTTTTTATTCTATCATACATATGTCTAATTTTTAATTGTTCAGTTTCGATTAAACATTAATTGTCTTACTTATCTCTACTCATCGTTTTAAAATAACATTTCAATTCGGTGAGATTTATGTTAGACAAGCATTATGTACATTTACTTTACTCATTTGTTTAATTACTATTATTATTTAATTATTTTTTTTAGATTTAATCATATTGTGAAGCCCAAATATATATTTGTTCCAAATGAAAACAAGTATTTCTCCGTATATCAGCTAACTAAACTGTAAGCATAGGATGGATACAGAATATCTATATTGGTCTGAATCTGAGCTAGCTATTCAATGCGGTTAAATTAGGTTAAATTTCGTTTAATTCCGTCGCATTCTTTTGTTCAACATCAACTAACTTGGTCAAATTTTAGTACATATATATATATATATATTAGTTAATATATATATATAGTAAGAAATGCACTGCTGCAGAGGGGAATCGATCGACTATAGCCCAATGTTTAGCTATCCGATTCTAAACTGAGCAAACTCATCAGTTGCAAGTATTATATAACTGTTGTCTGTTTCAGCAAGATAGCACTTATTTTTTTGTTGTATTTCCAGTCAATGGCGCATTCTTTTTGTCTAATTTTGCGAATCGCTCTTATCAAAATTGGGTCAAATATTCGATGATTAGTTTGAAATTGCCGGCAGCTTTTACCGGTTGATAAGCGCACCATTAACGTTCGTTGGGTGAAATCAAATCAGTTTTATAGGCACGATTGCGTTGCGTTGCGTGTGACAAAAAAAGTAAATTAATTAATAACTCAAAATTTACCTGATTTTTTTCCACCCTGCCAACAGTCACCAATATGTATTATTTTCTTGCGAAATGATTTGAAAAAATACTTTTGCAATGCGTTGCACAATCTTGACATTTGCTATTATCTAATAATGTGAATTACCCGCCTTTTCAGTTTAAAAATTGTCTTGTGTATGGGAATAAGCACTTCCTGCATATAAACCCAAAGATTATCTCAGTCGTTGAGACCTTTCGTCATTAGATACAGTTGCGAAGTTTCCCCGCGTCAGGGAATGCCTGGATAAGAAAATAAAACTGAGTCCCACCAGCGTTGTGTACTCAACTAAAGTTTATTTAAGACTATTGTAATGCTGTTAGTTAACAGTATTGAGATTCATTAATAAGGAACTTAACATATGAATTGATGCACGGTTGCATTGAATGTAAATTAACATAATTTTCAACAGATACAAATGTAATATTATTTTTTATACCCTGAACCCATTAAAAATGGGTAAAAAGGGTATAATGGTTTTGTGCAAATGTATGTAACAGGCAGAAGGAAGCATTTCAGACCCCACAAAGTATATATATTCTTGATCAGGATCAATAGTCGAGTCGATATAGCCCTGTCCTTATGTCCGTCAGTCCGTCCGTCCGCCCGTCCGTCTGTAAGAGCTAGAGACTTCAAATTTGGAATATAGGTTGTCGTATACCAGGCGCAGATTAGTTTCACGTATTTGACGGCAGAGGGCGCTTGCAAAGCTGCTCGCATTTTAGTTTTTTTAAAGGGGAATTTTCCAATAATAATATAATATATTTAATAACAGGGTTCAACTATAGCACTCTTACTTGTTTTCATTTTGTTTTTCTTTTAACTTTATTTACATTTAACTCATGTGCATTCACAAGAATGTTTCGTTGCTATTTCGGAAATACCTTCCCCAGGCCATTAGTATTGTCATTATTATTATTATTGTTATTATTATTATTAATATTAGTTATTAGTTATTAGCTACAGGTGTTCTTGTTCGATTACCATTCGTAACTTTTAACATTTACTTTGTCGAGTTAAAACCAATTAATAATAATATTCAGTTATTAAGCTTTTTGATTAGTTGATACTCTACTTATTCAGTTCAGATTAACTGTGCTCGGGTTTGTCTTGTCTTGTTCGTCCAATAAAAGATGTCGTTTGTGTTGCGAGTGTTGAATGAGATATTAAAATTGGTTATTTATGGTCCACGGTGCATTACAATAAAGTACAATTGAATTGACTGATGATTTATGCAAATCCTTAAGTATATCGTCACGCTTATTATTTATAGTTATGTACAAAGGCCAATAAGCGATCTACACGTTTGATTTGAACATCCCCCTTAGCCGCCACAGTACGGCCCAGCTAATGCGAACCTTAACACAGCGTATTCGCGTCATGTAATGACTGTTCAAATATTAATGTTGTTGTTAATGAAATTATTGAGTTAAATAAATATTAGAGGCCTTGAATGCATCATAGGAATGCATAGTAATTAACAGATTATTCATTCATTCAGCGAATGCAGTTTGCCAAGAATGCACAACAATGACTAAGCATTTAATTGGAAATTGAAAATAATCAGATATAACTACGAGAATACTACAAACATAAATAG
Organism: Drosophila setosimentum; assembly: GCA_035043505.1. Classification (NCBI taxonomy): domain Eukaryota; kingdom Metazoa; phylum Arthropoda; class Insecta; order Diptera; family Drosophilidae; genus Drosophila; species Drosophila setosimentum. The sequence continues at coordinate 10,685,143 of JAWNMY010000090.1, read as the reverse complement.
AATCGTCTAATAACGAAACTCAACAGAAGAGTTGTAATTCATGGGAACTGAGCACCTGAAGAATCCCCCCAATGTCACTTGAACTACCATTCCAAGAAATCAAACTGATATTGAAGCGCCACCTTCCCTGTTCTCATTGTTTTTTTAGAAACCGGGAAATTTATGGTTATATATATGTATATATACTCAGCTATTGACTGTGATGTTAATCGGTTTGATTGCTTAAACTTTTAAGACTGCACTGCAATTATCACGAATAGTTACGTGTTGGCGCCAAACAATTTAAAAATTTCCGCGAACGTGGCGATCACTCATAACACTGATGACAGAAGCAAACAAGTCACCCTTTCTAATACAATTCAACCACAAATATCAGATGTGTATGTGTATGTGGCTCGGTGTGTGTGTCCAGCATAATAACCTAAAAATACTTCGTAATAAAATCTGCTAGGGTGTGTTATCTTCGATGTGTCAAAGCCATTCTTCCTTTGATAGTGACGGAGGCAGACATACATATATCATGTCGTATCACCACTTATGGCTTTATGGACGAATGGACGAATTTTGTTAAATATTGCCTTTTTATACCCTGAACCCAATAATAATGGGTAAAAAGGGTTTTGTGCAAATGTATGTTACAGGCAGAAGGAAGCATCTCCGAGCCCACAAAGTATATATATTCTTGATCAGGATCAAAAGTCGAGTCGATATAGCCCTGTCCGTCCGTCCGTCCGTCCGTCTGTATGAACACGCAGATCTCAGAAACTGTAAGAGCTAGAGAATATTTGGAATATAGGTTCTCTTATACCAGGCGCAGATCAAGTTTGCGTTAGTTTATCGATAACTGTCTCCGTTTATCGAATATCGATACATTTAATTTCCGATAGCAATAAATACCACAATTTTAAAGGCAGAATCTAATTCTAATTAATACATAAAATGCAGATGCATATTGTTGATCAACTGCCAAATTTCGTCAAGATCGGATAAGAAACACCCACGTTATAGTCGAAAATATATTCTCATATTGATCTCATTTCTATTAGCAGCCGCAATAATTTTCTATATGAGAAAGAGATGGCATGATAATCGACGCGAGCGTCAATATGTTTTTGTGTGTATTGTGTGTTTCACGTATTTGTCGGCAGAGGGCGCTTGCAGAACTGCTCGCATTTTAGTGCAAATCTTTTTAAAGGGGAATTTGCCAATAATGATAGAATATATTTAATAACTGGGTTCAGGGTATATCGTAGTCGAGTTGACTCGACTACAGCACTTTTACTTGTTTTATTTTATAGAGGCTTATGCAATTGAAATGCGATCAAATAAGCGACAATAAAAAAGGTACACAATTAGTAATAATATACATGTAATAAATGTACAAATATAAGTTGGGTAGTAGTGGAGTGTGTGTAACCAAAAGTTACCCTCCACTCTAATAAATGAGTCCGCAATTACAAATCGCACTGATTTTTTGAAAATCGCCACAATCTTGGCGCCAATTGCAATCTACGTTATAATTCAGAAGTAGATTTCTGAAACGGTAGGTTGAACCATTCGATCCATCATTTTAATTTGATGTAAAGTATAGTAAAAATATATCTAACGCCCAGCCTATTTCTTATGTGTACACAAATCTCTAATTTTAGCTTATTTATTGTTAATTAATGTTTAGTATTTAAATTGGAATTAATAGGGAACAACAAATTTTCTAATTTCAAGAATTTGTTCGTATTTTGACTGCACTTCTTATGCTGTTATAATTCTTAGCATGTATTTTGTAAGCCACGTTGAGGCAACAATTAAAACACCCAAAAACTCAACAACAAAAAAAAAGGGGATCAAAAAGAAACAGACTTTTTTATGGTAACTATTGTTGTCAATACACACTTTCATTGTTGACGTTGTGTCTTTTTTCTTTTTTTGTTTTGCTTGTTGTTTTCTCTTTCTTTTTCATTTCCATTTTAGTTCTTTTGTGCACTTCTTCGCAATTTGCCTGTTTTGCTGTGTTTACTTATTAGAAAATGTTTACCCAAAACCTTGAAATTGAAATATGAACTTGACTTTGGCGTCTGTTTCAGCTGTCGTTGCTTGTTGGCAAGCCTACAGATATGTACAATAAACAGCAGCAACGACAACAGCAGCAGCAGCAGCAGCAGCAGCAGCAGCAGCAAAAACAAAAACAACAAACTGCCTATTATTAGACAAAGGCTGTTTGCAAATTGCAAATTTACTTATCTGTTTTGAGTGGCGGCAAACTGGTAATGGGAAGCCTAAGTTAAGTCAGTCGAATAGACGATGCTCTCCATCAGGAGTTGAAAATTGACACGATGAGAAAACGCCGCCAAATCCACAACAACGAACAAGTTATTATCGATAGCAAAGCACAAGCAACTAAAGCTGCTTAGCCTTATCAGCGTTAAATTCAATAACGGAAGGAAATGGTTTTTTTTTTGTATTTTTTTTTTAAGGTTGCCTCAGCTTGGCAGCAGTAGCAGCTGGTAATAAATTAAATTCCCAATACCCTTTCATTTTCTTTGTGAAATAAAAAAAAACACACACACACAAATTTCTTTATATTTATTAAATCAGAAAAAAGAGTAATATCAGCAATGGGTTAGGTAACAATGCCTAACAGCATGTGTGTTAAGTAAATTATACGTATACATACATACATGTACATATATACATGTAAGAACAGATCCACAATTATGCGAGTATGTAAATACAGCTACAGTAAAACACCGTTAAACATTTTTATTACTGAGTTCTAGTCTAACAATTTATGAATAGATATGCATGTATTAATATACAAAAAAAAAAATGGTTAAATGCAGTCCGCTGGGTTAAGCGAGATAAACAAAGCATTTTCGCATATCGCAGTAATGTTAAGAATGCCAATGACGATGATAAATCATTAGTCAGAAATATGCAATGCCTACTGCTGAGACTGATAAGTCTTATCAAACAAGTTAAAACAAATCCGGTCAATATGTTAGAAAATTACATACGCATAAAGTGCACTCGAAACGCCAGTTGCAGTTGGCAACTGAGGCTCTTTCACTTGCACATACACATATATAAATATAAATGCATATATATATATATATATATATATATATATATATATCAACTTTGTAGTAGGATGTGTTAAACTGGACATGTTGCCAGTAATGACAACTATTAATAAACGCACAGCGACAAGAAAATGCATTCATTTGCTGTCTCTAATGTGGAATGTGACTTCTTCAAAATGGTTATGGGAAGAGAAGCCAGCACACTTGACATTTCCCTACAATCTAGATTTTGAATACGTTTTGGATCAGTCACACTGAGATTAACGCTTCGCCCGATCTCTGGCTGCTTTGACGCGTCAAATTTGTTGTTAAAAGTAAACTACGCACAACAAATCCCGCAAAATGTCAGCGCCTTCTGACAGCGACGCCGCCACGCCCACTGCCCCACTATTACTGTCACTTTCAAGTGTCCAGCGTCCACTGTGCATGTTCCGCACATTTTAGTTCCCACAATTTAGCCGAACGCTGATAAAAGTAAGGCGAGCAAATGGAAAACGAGCATTAAAAATGCGCGAATCTCAAATAACATGCAGATGTACCACATCTCACTGATTGATCGAATTGAAAATACCGTATACATTGACGTTGATATTGAAATTCAAAAGGCTGTGTCTTTAATATATAAATAAATATTGTATTCAATGATTCTTTATACCAAAGATGATCACCCATTTTCTATAATGCATATTATTTTGAATTCATTGTTAAATAATTATAATCCTTTAAATTGACATATAATACATATTCATATTTTATAGTATTTAAAATAAAATATTTTATATTTAAGTATTGGAAATAAGAAAAAAAATTTTGCAAATATTTTTGTATATTTTTTTATGTTTTGTAAATTTTCTAAGAGCATTGAGAGCATTTTGCACATTATTCCAATAGAATGACCATTATCCTCCGTTCGTGGCGGCAGACCTAACCGGTATTTAAATTAATATACCCGTTGAGGGCATGGTATTTGATGGGTATATCTTTGGGTGTTATAACGTCCGGCATGTGTTGACATTTGCAGTGCTGCAGATTACCCAATTTGGGAATGCACGAGCGATATAGATAGCAACACAGTTTCAAATATAAATAGAAAGAGAGCCAAGAGTGACACAGTAAAAGAGAGAGAGAGAGAAAGAGAGAGAGAGATAGGCAGAAAAAATCAAAAGAGGGAGAGAGGTGCATCTGCGAAGTAAATAGAATTAAAACAAAAAAAAACACATAACAACAAAACAACAAAAAATAATAATAAGAAAACGAAGTGACCAGCCATGTAATTAAAAGGAAAACCACATCAAAACAAGCAACACCGACCGATAAAAAAGAAAATAAAAATAAATTAAAATACAATACCAAACAATAGACACAAGAACAACAATAAAATGTAAACAATTAAATTTAGATGACATATCAAATGACGGCGAATCTGAAGCAGAAACTGAAACTGAATACAAATCTAATTCACCCAAAAGAAATGTCGACTAGGTAATACCCTGCATCCAGCTACCAAATAGAGATTATAAATAAATTGCCAATCCATGAGAACACATATTTTTACAAGCCGGAAATTAAATATTGCCTAGATTCGAAAATAGAAAGATAAAGAGACAGTCGCCCAAATCCAATACATATATATGTAAATATATATATATATATGTGTGTACATTAATATATGCATATGTTTGTATATTCATTGATAGTTACTGCTGTGGCAGATGTTTGCAAACAAACCGTGCTACAAATTCAAAATGCCATCGTTAATCATTTGGATTGGGTATAGCATCGAATGAATATAACGGGAAATCAGAAATAAACTGAACCAATGAAGAGATCGAGATACAAATGTACTTGCATATATAAACATACATACATATTAGTATATTTATACATATAAATATACACAACATGCATGTATATTTGAATCTTTAACTTTGTTGGGTAGATGAGAACTATGAATAATATAGTATATATCCATTAAAAAAGATGACACACGTCAATGTGTCCATAAATCATGTTGTTTACAACAATTGTGGATCATTAAATCACTTCAACGAAAAACTTCAACATAGCATCGCTCGACAACGAAAATCTGCCCAAGTTGTAGACGATACATCTAAAATACGATTATATGTAGGTAATAACAATGTCATCATTAAAAAATAAGCTATACTTGCATTTGTTCCATTTGTATCTTAATATTAGTTTTACAATAAGTATTTAAGTTTTGTTAGGAGCTTAAGAGAGTGCTGAATGTGCAACATATTTACCCAAATACTCCTCATCCCCCATTCCCCCAAACTTCTCTTAACCACGTTGTCAGTTGTCAGTTGGAAAATGTGAGGATCAACTTTTTTGAGCGTCCGAAATGAATTGCGCTGAACATGAAAAACACATCACAATGAAAAGTGACTTGTTTATTCGTAACCCGCACAGCTGACAGTTTTCCCATTTTCCATTTCGCAGTACAAGTTTGACACATACATATGAATCATTTACATAGTGTCTAATAACTAAATGTGTCGTTTGCTAAAAGCATGCAAATGCTATTTGTGTATCATCTAATATTGTCTGCAACTTTCATGGGGAAAGAAAAGGCAAACTACTATAAAAAAAAATGCAGGAATATTGAATATTTTAATACAAAAAGGTTCTAAATATAGATGTTACAATTCAACATAGTAAATTCCATGTTTTATTTATCGTATTAATTTTGTACTAAATCAAATATAGTATAAAATCATATACTCTTGACTTCTTTTCTTCTGTTGCATAATATACATACAAACAAAATATTGAATTTACTATTCCATACTTGAAAATGAAACAACTCTCAAAAATTAGCACCACACAAAATTCTTATCCAAATTGCATATCATATTAGCAGCATTACTTTGGATTATATGTAAATGTTTTTATATATGCGTATGCGTGTATATACTCTACACCAGCACACAGGGTATCCGGTGCATTTGAAGTGAAGTGTATTTTTATATGTACATATGCTGACTAAATTTCGAGTGCCTGATAAAGAATGCGAATACTATAAGCCGAGTCACGAATATAATACGTATACTAATACCATATTATAAATACACTCTGCGATGATCGATTTATGCTGCTGTCAAACTGTATCAAGCCTAACGGGACCTGTTTTACGCATTTTATAAAGGTGCTTCTTCTTCTTCTTCTTGCACTATTTGAATGCATTGGAATGCAAGTTCCGTTAGTTTTTTTGTCCAAGATTTTGAAGTCATTTTCGTTTTTATGGCTAGTTTAAGTGCGAGATTCGAGTAAAGGCAGTCAGTCACTGGTCTGCAATCAGTCATCACAGCAGCGTCATTATGGAGCATCAGCGAGACCTAAATGCCTTATTCCAACAGGATAATGATCCAGTACATGTGGGCTTGTCGTGGATGTTTTCGCGGTAAGGATTTTGACCGACCTAAATCCCATAGAAAACATGTGAGGAAACCTGTGCAGTCGAGTTTATGTATGCATTTTGAGACAGTTGAACAGCTACGAAAGGCTGCCGTTAAGGAATGGTCCTAAATCCCACTACTCGACTTCCAAAAAGTAGTTAAATCGATGCAAAATCGAATTTTGAAGTTTTAAGCTCAAGTTTTTAAGCTCACATTTCAATATATATTTTCTGTTAATTTTATCTATTTAATTTAAATTTTATTTGACATGCTAACTTTAGTGGACCAAAAAACAATCTAATTATTTTATTTTCAATTTTATAAGGAATACAACAAGTGCTTTCATCGAGTTTCGCACAGTATATATATATATATATATATATATATATATATATGCATATGTTGGACTAATAAATATGTTGGACTTAGGTGTGTGCGTGTGTTATTTATGAGCCTCTGATTGTGCGTCTGCTGCTTAGGTTGGCAACGTGTTTGTCGGTACTTAAAGAATATTTATAGAGAGCAAACAATCACAAAAGCTTTCTTTATCAGTGCTCGGAAAAGTCGATGTTTCAATCTCAAATACATATGCATGATATATAATAAGGAACGTACTATATTATTATAACATTTGCATTAATTATAATAATTATAATTAATAATATTCAGAAATTTTATTTGCTTAGCTTTAAATTGATGCATGTCCGATTCGTGGGTGTACCGGAAATACAGTTTTTAACATACTTTAATTTTCCCAAATATTTTGTAAAAGATTTAATTTTGAATTTTAATTTATGTAAATAAGTTGAAAATTATAAATAAAATGATGGTTGTTTTCTTTCTCCCTTTTTATAAGATTCGTCTTCCATTTCTAACAACGTGAGATGAGATAACACCCGTCTGACTGCTCCCATAACTGATCCTATTACTATGTTAAAAGAAACGATTTCGATTTCAAGTTCATGAAGTTCAGCTTGCAACAAGCGAATGCTGCATGAAAATGTGGCACAAGAGAAATGGGGGCTGGAGTTGGGGATTGAGGGTGGTGTCGGTGCCACTGTCGACTTGTGTGTTAATCAAAAATTAACGTAATAAATAATCATAAAACATGCATAAATGTCAAATTAAAAATTTAGGCAATTCACTCTCT